>JASPKZ010007266.1:57500-642500 GCA_030220185.1 Diploptera punctata
TTTCCTATTTGGTTGAAACTAATAAGTTGTTTTTGATATTATATAAGATTTCGTAAGTGTGTCTTCATTGTTTGACAAATATATTGATGTGAAATAGTCATTTTATAATAATTTTTTTCCCTAGTTTTTTATCTATAAAGCACTTATGTATATTTTGATTTAGGCTTCAATCCGCATTTAAAGGGTGAATATTTATGCCCTATTTTTTGGTATAACACACATGTATATGTGTTTATCCTTTATCGGCTTCTTATAGTATTTTTATTATTATTGCAGTTAGGCCCTAGTGTTGGCATAACAGAATAACTCTAAAATCAATCAAATCCAACCATTAGAGGTGAGGGGGTTTGCCTGAGACCCAAAATTAGAAATTGTTGCAGCAGCTGTCGTGTTTGTTTTGTTGCAATGTGTCTTATAAGATATATGATGCAATTTATTTAATATTTTTAATAAAGTGAAGGAATAATGAATAAGTATAAATTATTTTAAAATACAACAGGAAGTAACATTAAGAGGTTTATTAAAATTCATCGGAGAACATTTTGTTTAAACAACTCACTTCCATTATACTGCGGTTTCAAACACAGTCGTGTTCACCTCAGCCATAACTCCGACTGACGAAATTCTTCAGCCATCAACTGTTCTATTGTCGCCATCTTCAGTGCTGCCATCTATGGTTGAATTTATGAACTTCAAAATAAAAGTAATTTTATTAGGGATATCAAAATTCATTGATCTATCTTTATTTTTCTGAATGTATATTTTCTCCCAAACTGTCAATTCCAAAGGCTTCTCTACTTGTTTTAAAAATTTAGCTTCTCTTCCAATTTTATGATGTTCTAATAAACTATGTGCAGCAATTGCAGATTTTTTTAATTTCACAGTTTTTAATATTTCTGAAATGTTCCTTTGTCAGAGTTTCTAAATTCCTTTTTAATTTTTCCTATATAAACTTTATTGCTATCTTCACAACTTATTTTATAAATTCCAGATTTCTTACTGTCTGGGACATTGATTTTTTTATTAGAAGATTACCCAGACTGAATGTATTTATTGGTGCCAAAGAAATGTTGTATTTGTCAAAATTTTTTTGAAATTTTCTGTGCATTTCAGGATGGTAAGTAATTATGTTATTTTTAGTCTGATCATCTTACCTCAATATTAATATTATTGAGGTAAGATGATCAGACTAAAAATAATATAATTAAAATAACCTCAAAATATCACTTCCTAAAATTAAATATGGTAAATAATTTTCTTGTATTTTTTTCTTTTCTTTGCAATTTTGTAGAGTAATATATTCATTAAGTCTCTTTTTGTGTTTGAATTTCTTCAACTTATTAATAATTAATTCTTTATCAAAACCATTTAATCTAGCAGTGTTTAAGATATGTTTATACTCTTTGTTGAAACTTAATGAATATACTACTCTACAAAATTGCAAAGAAAAGAAAAAATACAAGAAAATTACTTACTATCCTGAAATACATAGAAAATTTCAAAACATTTTTTGACAAATACAACATTTCTTTGGCACCAATAAATAAATTTAGTCTGGGTAATTTTCTAAGTACCAATAAAAAAGTTGATGTCCCAGACAGTAAGAAATCTGGAATTTATCAAATAAGTTGTGAAGATTGCAATAAAATTTATATAGGAAAAATTAAAAAGGAATTTAGAAACTTGGACAAAAGAACATTTCAGAGATATTAAAAACTGTGAAATTGAAAAATTTTATTAAAAAGTTTATTAGAACATCATAAAATTGGAAGAGAAACTAAATGTTTAAAACAAGTAGAGAAGCCTTTGGAATTGACAGTTTGGGAGAAAATATACATTCAGGAAAATAAAGATAGATCAATGAATTTTGATATTCCTAACGAAATTACTTTGATTTCGAAGTTCATAAATCCAACCATAGATGGCAGCACTGAAGATAGCGACAATAGAACAGTTGATGGCCGAATAATTTCATCAGTCGGAGTTATGGCTGAGGATGAACACGACTGTGTTTGAAACTGCAGTATCATGGAAGCAGGAATCCTAGGAGGTGAATTTTAATGATTATACCTCATAATGTTTACTTCCCAACATTAATTTAATATAATTAAGAGGTTTGTTTAATAATTAAGACATTTAGTCTATACATTCTTATCTCTTGTGGTTGTTTTTGTTGAGCATATGTTTCAAGGCTTCTGAGCCCCATCGTCACTGATTACAGACTAATTGCTGACGATGGGGCTCAGAAGCCTTGAAACATGTTTGACAAAAACAACCACAAGAGGTAAGAATGTACAGACTAAATGTCTTAATTATTAAGTATAAATTATCTAAATTTGTGTCAAATTATACAACAATATGCAGTAGGTAGATTAGTTTTCACTGCAGTCCAATACATTTAGAAACGTGGCATTAGAAACCCCTAATTTAACGAAAGAAATATATATTCTGTAATCTAGCAAAATGGTATCATAAGTTCAACTTGCTGAGGAATTTGCTTAGTTTATGCAGTTCCTGCATGATGGACTTTTTTTTAATTTCTCTTGCTCCTTATGTTTTTTCTCACCAAAATTAATATCTTCAAATTAAGATGTGGCTTATTACATATGATCATATAAAAAATATATTTTATGCTTGATTATTTATTAAAAAATACAAGCTTTATTACAATTCAAATTTTGGTTCTAGGTATAATTGTATGTTGTTATATATATTTGCTTTCTTTTTTTGTAGCTTTATTCAGATGCTCTTATTCGTTACGGTCAAGACATGACATCCAAATTAGCCTGCAAATTAAGTGATCAACCAGTGTATGCTTATGAGTTTGAATACCAGGGTCGTTACAGTCACGGATACATCCCTGGAACAAACACACCATTTGGTAAGTTGTACAAAATAATCATTGCTTTTTTTCAAAGAGAAAAATGTCCGCCTGAATTAAAAATTGGATTTATATATTAATATCATAATCATTATATTAAATAAATGTTGGGAAGTAAACATTATGAGGTATAATCATTGAAATTCAATGGAGAACATTTTTTTGACAACTCGCCTCACAAATTTTGTGTTTTTCACAATACTGCAGTTTCAAACATAATCATGTCCTCCAACTGATGAAATTCTTCGGCCGTCAACTCTTCTATTGTCACCATCTTCAGTGCTGCCATCTATGGTTGAATTTATGAAATTCAAAATCAAATTTTGTTCATTAGGAATATCAATATAGATCAAATATAGATCAACAAATTTTGATATTCCTAACAAATAAAATTTGATTTTGAAGTTCATAAATTCAACCACAGATGGCAGTGTTGAAGATGGTGACGTGACAATAGAAGAGTTGACGACCGAAGAATTTCATCAGTCGGAGTTATGGCTGAAACTGCAGTATCATGAAAACACAAAATTTACGAGGTGAGTTATCAAAAAAAATTGTTTTCCGATGAATTTCGATCGTAATCATTGCTTATTTGTTTAAAAAGTGACTTCATATTTTTTTTATTATTTATAATTGCTTAAATCGCTAGTGATAGTTTTGTACATTTGTCTACCACACTAGCTTAAGCAGTAGCAGTGAGTGTGTCTTGGTTTGATACACAATAGGATTGGAAATTTTAATTGTAAAATGTTGAATCTCAGGGCTAAGAGAGGTAATGGTGTACAATTTTTAATTGCATAGATTATGCATCAGAGGCATGAGTTAAATTCCAAACTTGTCTGCAGTACAAGTCGAGGAGACGTGTGCTGTTGATATGTATGGAGACGTTAAGCCTAGTGATTCCTTGGTACTTGTTGAAAGGAACAGGCTGTGTGTCATCACCAGTTTTCACTTGCTTCCTTCTTTTTTATCGATATGGCTCACAAAACACACTTATACGCTCTGAATATATCACCTATGTAATAAGGTCTGCTAAGTCATAAATAAAAAATTTACTACATTAATGCTATTTATTAACCCAGTGGAACTCAAGCAACAAAAAATGTAGTAGATGGCATTGGTACACATGGATTAGTAGATTTTACAATTACAAACTTGATCTTAATGACTATTTAACTCATGCCCCAAATGGGAGTCAATGACCAATCACATTTCAATGATTTCTATTTTACAACCAATCAGAGTCGTGTTTCACCAAATATTTATCAGTGTTATAATTACCATATTAAAGAAAGCTCCTCCTTACAATATTGCGTTCCTTTGGCAATAAATAGTATGATCTGGTTGCAGTGATAAACAAAAGAAGCAGTAGAAGCGTACCTATCGTTTCTCATTTGTTTTCAAACATCGCCGTTTACATTAAATATATAACTATTTTAAAATAACTATAGTTAAATAATGATTTGTGAGTAAACAGCTTAATGTTATTCGTTAAATAGTCCTAACAAATGCCACTCTTGATTTCCAAATTCTCTAGATAAATTCACTCCTCACTTCGTGAGTCGTGAATTTATCGATAATTTGGAAATCACTCGTGGCATTACTTATGATAACTTTGTTTTATAAAGTTAAAATCGATCAATTTGTGCTGGCCTTTGAGTTCATTAGAAAATGCATTACCAGTAATTTATCCAATCTTGCTTCATACATTTGTTTGGCTGGAAATTCCTTTATTTTAATGAACAATTTATAGATTCTTTTTCATGTGTGCTGCAAGTAAATAAATTCAAATAAAATAATTAAAAATAATCTAAAGGTGAAAAGAATATAATCACAGGAAAGATGGATAAATAAAGAAATCCACAAGAAGTAAGGTGTTAATTTAAATAAATAAAGAAAATGTGTAAGAATATAGTGATTTTCTGAAATTTCAGTGATATGTTGGTGAAAAAAAGGAACTCAATAGACAAAAAAAAATATATGTATTATTGCAGATTTTTGCGGATATAACTATGAATATGAAAGTTTTCTAGCATTTTCCGTGTCTTGGGTTCAAGTTTGGACTCTGGCCACTGATTCCGACATTTTGACATGATCCCACATGTCATTATCAAGGAAAGATAAGTTTGAGTCACAGTGATTCCGACGTTTTGACACGATCCCACATGCCATTATCAAGGAAAGATAAGTTCGAGTCACAGGTTTAGGTCTTACATAATAAAATACATAGAGTTTTCACTGCGGTCCGTTTCCGAAGATGTACACCCATCCAAGGTTAAGGAAAACTGAAGGTATTTAACTACATACGAACTAAACCTTGGATGGGTGTATATCTTTGGAAACGGACCGCAGCGAAACATCTTTGTATTTTATTATATAAGACCTAAAACTGTGATTCAAACTTATCATTCCTTGATAATGGCATGTGGGATCACGTCGAAACGTCGGAATCAGTGGCCAGAGGCCGAACTTGAATCCAAGACGCGGAAAACCCAAGAAAACTTTCATATATATATACATATATATATATATATATATATATATATACAGTTCCCATAAGAATCAAACATAAAAACCCAATTATGCCTGTAATATAGCACAGGTCTCTAAATGGATACAGATTGTATAAAATCCTAGCATAATTCCAGAATTACTCAGAAAGACATCTATGTCTTATCAGTTGTCATGATGGCATGAACAGCCATTTGCTGTGTATTTAGATACTATCTCCAAATATTGGGAAGTTATAAGGAAAATGTTCCGTACCATAGCTGAGTGGTTAAGGCAAGAGGCCTTGGTATGGAGCTATGGGACTTGCGCTGGTTCAGGTCTCCATTGGGGAAGAAATTTTCACATGGAATTGCAGCCAATATGCGACCGGTGCCCACCAAGCATCGTGAGGAATTTGGGTAGCTACAATAAGTAGTGACTCCAGGTTGAGAAAACTAGCTATAATGACTGGGGGACCCGACATGCTGACCACATGTCACCCCTACACTGACAGGATGATCATCTACCTCAATGATTAACACATGTGGATGTGAGGCCAGCAGCCGGATGGTAGGCCAAGGGCCTTCTAGGCCTGTTGTGCCATGGAGTTTAGTTTTTAGAGGGAAAACAGCTTTATTGTCAAATGCTGTTGATTATATATATATATATGCAAATGTAAATTACAATGAATGTTACAAAATGAGTTTATTAATAGAGCTTAATTTCTCAAACCCCAATCTAGGCATAAACTTTTCTCTTCAAATTTAACTTCTCATTAAATAAATATGATGAGTCTGTTGAACTTATTTATTAAGAAAACTCTCATAATGTTACTTCCTATGTAATTTATGAATTAATTACATAATCCTATGTAATTTATAAATTAATTACATTCAGTATATACTGTATTAGTTTAAAGTGAATTAAGTAAATAACTGTATTTTTTATTGCAGGAGTTGTTCATCATGATGATCTTATCTACTTGTTTTATATATCTTTACTTTTCCCTGAATTTACAACCTGAAGACCCTGAAACTCAGATGGTTTAAAACTGACTACTCTCTACTCTCTGGGCTAACTTCATTTACAACTGGGTAATAATTTTTGTACTGTTTTCAGTTGAATTAAAGTTTTTGAGTGGCATATTTTCAGAAGATTTAATAAAATACTGTTAGTTAAATAAAATTTATGTCATTGAAAGCAAAAAATATTTTTGCCAATCAAACAAATAATAAGAAATTAATTATAAGTTAAAGTAAATGTTTGCTTCTTTCTAATAAAGTAATGTTTTAATAATTTAACTATTAAACACGAAGTGATTATAAAAATTTAGCTTAGCAATAGGCTGAAGTTTGCAGATTCAATCCAGCGTAGATAATTGAATTTTAAGTTTATAAAATCCAAATGGAATATTTTAGTAAAGAAGCCAGATATTATTCCAGAATTTCCACGTAAAACTACAGTAGCAACATTTAGACTGCTTACAGAACATGACTATTTAGCCAAACATTTATATAAAATAGGAATCTACACGAATCCAAATTGTCCTCTATGCAATAAAGACGAAGAAATGAATGAAGAACACCTACAAACCTGTGAAGTATTACCTGTTGGATCCACAATAGAGAAATATTGGAGAGCAAGAACGCTAATGGCTTCAGTGCCAAGGCCCAGCATTTGAAAACAACAATAACAACAGTTTATAAAATCCAGGTTGTACTAGAGGTATCACCTTATTAACAAAAAACTTAATATTGCAAGTGATAAGATAAAAATGTTACTGTTCAGTTATTTCAATTATGTTAACTTTTTTTTTTTTTTGGTCCAATGCCACCAGATTGTCTTATATTTCTGGGATTTGCAGAATTGTGACCCACTTCTGAGGTTGGAGTGCTTGGAAAAGCACCAGGAGAGTCCTTAAACCTAAACTTAACATAATGGGTGACCACAGGAATAATTCCCTTTATAGAAAAATGTTTGTGGTATGAGCAGGAGTTGAACCTGTGATATCATGAACTGCAGTCAGAAGCTCTGACCACAAGACCATGAGATTGGTCAATTATGTTAATTATAACCACACACTTAACAACAAATGGCAGGAAATTTTGAAGAAGTACAGAGTTCAATTTATTTAAGTTTTTATGAGAATGGGGACATCTTACCTCAAATTAATGCGAAGTTCTCTTTGAACATGTTTCAATATAATCCTCTATATCATCGTCAGTAAGCTGTTCCATTCTCACAAAAACATGAATAAAAGAACCTCAAAATATTACTTCCTAAAATAAACCATTCAATTTATTTAATTAAAATTTTATTACTTCATCTCATAATCTTCTTAGACTAGTTTTGAAAACCTTCTTTGGTTCAATCTTCAGTTTTTTTAAGACCGTTGTTGTGTCATCCTGAAGAGCTGCCTCTTGCTCCCTCTGTTGGTAGATTGAAGAAGCACAAATCAAATTATGTCCCCTGGAATTTCAATATTCATTAATTTCTCATGTCCATTTTTTGAATGTAGATTTTTTCCCAAACCATGAGTTCTTTGTGTTTTTCTGTTTGTTTTAATAATTTAACCTTTCTTTCGATTTGATGTTTTTTTCTGACTATGCCTGAGATGGTACTGTTGATTTTTTTTACTTTCCCATTCTTGACATTCCTGAGATGCTCTTTCACTTTGGTTTTTAAATTTCTCTTTGTTTTTTTTCTATGTAGACTTTCCCACATTCCCCACATTTAATCTGATAAATCCCTGATTTGTTTTCTTCCTCTATTTTCTAATTTTTGTTGAATTTAATTGGATGCTGCAGAAGTTATTTTCCAGTGCTAATAATATGTTGAAATTTAAAAAAGAAAATTTGAAACACATGGTACTTCAGTGGATGGTAAATGTATTTCTTGAATTTTATGTTTTCTTCTTTTTCTTTTAGAAGTGTACTTTGATTAATAAATTTTTGTCATTTGACAAAATTCAATACCTAGGAATAAAAATAACAAACAGAAATGAAGCCCAGAAAGAAATTAAATATAATTTATGCTCATCTCTGGAAAGGCATGTTATTACACATTACAGGGACTTTTGTCATCCAATAATCTCTAAAAAAAAATTGTAATCTAAAAAATATATATTAAACAGCTGACTGCGAACTTCTAGATAAAAGAAGAGGTGAAGATACTAGAAATGAGCTAAATATTTTTAAACTTTTAGATAAAATAAAAGAATCTAGAAAAAAAACTGGAAGGAACATGTTCAAAGAATGAAAGATGAATGCGTACCAAAAATTATACTTAATTACAAACCAAAAGAAGACAGGAATGTTGATAGACTGAAAAAGAGATGGATTCAACTTTTTGAATGAGAATCTGAGAGACCGGAACAAGCCACATGGGCTTAATGCGCGATTGTTGATGATGCTGATGATAATTAAACAGTGATTCTTACACAATATAAAATATTATAAAATTAGTACCTGCAAGGTGCCGTCACCCTCAACTTGATTACATTTTTTAAAAACTTGTTGTAGGCCTTTCAGAATCTGGTTCCTTCATCAGCAGAAAGTTTTCTAGAATTTTATCGTGTTTTTATTAATATTAGTTTTTTTTAATTATTTTATATGAATGTGAAATATCTCTTGCTTTATGAGAGAAAAAGAGAATAAGATTTTTGAGAATAAAGTGCATAGGATTTATTTTTTGATCAAAGAAAGACAAGACGGGTGAATGGAGGAAACTACACAACTATGAGCTCCATGATTTACATAGGAAACCAAATGTAATAAGAATAGTTGCGTCTCATATGGTTAGGACAATGTGGCAGAACTGGAGGCTTGGACACCATCGGGGAAAGCAACCCATTACATAGGCCGAAAATAAGGTGGGGAAAAAAATATTAACTTAATTTGACAAGGTAAATTGCACAGGGAATGACTGGAAAATAGTAGCTCAAGATAGGGATGTAGAGAGAGCTTATATTTATACAGCAACCCATTACATAGGCCAAAAATAAGGGGGGGAAAAATATTAACTTAATTTGACAAGGTAAATTACACAGGGAATGACTGGAAAATAATAGCTCAAGATAGGGATGTAGAGAGAGCTTATATTTATAGTGTCATGAAAATCTGGGTTTTATAGTGCCAGATATACAAACAACTCAGACAAAATATTCTGGTCTCTACTAACAAACAGGAGGAGAAAAATGGCATAAGCTAATTAAAAAAAAAACTTTAATCTTTGAAGGTAAATAGATTTATGATTAATTTTTATTTTCCAGAAATCCAACACCTAATGCATCGGAAGTTCTGAATAATGTAATTTGGGAACAAATGACAACAGACAATCTTGCTTATTTGAGTATTAACTCAGAACTAAAAATGAAATCAGGGCTGTATCAAGATCGCATGAATATCTGGGACAGATATTTTCCTGCCAAACCTTAAGTGAACAATAAAAGTAAGCAATATCTTTATCTCTTCAAATATAATTTATCTTTCAGTGAGAAATGTTAAATCAATAATAAAAACATTAATATCTTTAAATCTTTATATATATCAAATAATTACAATTCTTATGTAATCAGTATAAGACTTGAAAGCACTAAATTGGAAACACCATCTTGAAAGAATGAGTTCAAATCGGATCCCCAAAGCTGTTTATAATTATATACCAAGAGGACGAAGATCACTGGGCAGTCCTATGAAACGCTGGAGGGAAAATTTTCTATAGGATCGTAACAGGCCTTGGCCTAATACTTGGAAGGAAGAAGAAGATGTAATCACAATGTTGCATTTGTAATATTTTATTAATCACTTATACATACATTACAAGAATGTTTTTTTTACTTTATATTCTGATACATTTAAAGAACACTTTACAATATAAAATTTTGATTTGAGAATAAATATTATAATAAAGAATGTATTTTTACAGTTATCACATGATGTTTGTGCAGTCATTTTTAGGCAATAATAGTTACTTTTATATAATTTATATAGACTGGAATATTGATTATCTGATACTACAGTTTAGATAATTGGACATAAAAATGTCAGAGTGCATAAAATACATGCTTCATAATGTATACAGTTAGCACATAAACAAATCACAATCACTTTAGAATGAAAGTACCCTAAATTTCCAAATGTCCTGTTGTTTTTCATAGCTGCTTGCAGTATTCTTATTCCCATCCCAAGATCTTGGAAAATATTTTCAGATATTGTGATAGTGATGCATTGTCAAGAACAAATTAATATCCATGGAAAAGAAAGAAAGAAAGAGGGGAGAATATTATCACATGAAAAATTCATGACTGGTTAATTTTCTAATGCATTTCAGTTATTTTACCACTCTTATAGTCCATTTGCTCAATTAAGAGAATCTTTCTGCGCAAATATTTGAAGGGATTAGGGGCGGGGGGGGGGTGAATTCTTTGTCTACTTGAAGGCCAGCGTCAGGTATAGGAAGGGTCGGAAAAAAAAAAATTCTCTTTACCATTGATTTACAATAATTTAATTATGTTTATTAATTTACTTATTTCTATCATAGTAATAGCTTTAGCTTCCCAATATTCATTTAATAAATAATGCTACAGCTGTGTGGAGTCCCTTCATGTCTTCTTCAGGTAGAAGCCATTCATTGTGTATTTGTGAATGATGATTCATTGCAATTGAATGTGGGGCCAGTAGAGTAAAGGTAAAGGAAGAATTCTTGCTTGGATGGGAATGAAGCCTGGATTAGCTCGGTGGTCTGAGCATTAGCACGGAAAGCTAAAGGTTCGGGGTTCGATTCCCAGTTCAGGCAAAAATTTTTCTCTTTACCATTGATTTACAATAATGTTGCTCCCACTTTCCGACTGGCCATGCAACAACCATTTGAAAATATATGAGGAAAGATTCTTTTAATTGAGCAAATGGATTATAGCTATCTTGCGTTTATATTATGAAGTCAGAATTATCTTTAATATTTAAAGGAAGTGACACTATGAGGTTTATTTAATTAATAGAGTTAGTTTATATGACTCACCACATAATTGTAGATGATCTTGAAGACCAGTTTTGATGCAGTACATATTTACACTACGTCAGCCAACAGAGGAAGCAGGAAACAACTTACAGGATCGCCAACTGCCAATTTAACAGTTAGATGGAAATGATAATACATAGTGTATCGAAACTGGTCTTCAAGAAAATCTAAAATTATGAGGTGAGACGTAAAAGCTAACTCAATTTATTAATCACATTATCAATTTTTTATTAACTTTGGGTAAGTCGACATTAACTATTGGTAAGGTAAGGTTATGATATCAAAGATAAAGTTAGAGTATAAAATACACCAGTAAAACATATTTTGGACCTCTACCAAATGATATTATGAAAAAGCATCTTACCCATGTAGAGCTGCCTCCACCCCCTGGAGGAGCTCTTGGTCCTCCACACCGTTCTGCCTTTCCTGTCAAAAATCCAGCCATTTTATATTATAATTTCTACCTTTCTCTATTTTCAAAATTAATGGAAACCCTATTTTCTTACCCAATCTTTTGTAATATTCCTAGTTCTATCAGGGCCACGTTGTATAAGATGTTTTTTCTACTTATCTTAATGTGTTTGGGTTATATAAGTTATCGTAAGAGTGTCCCATTAGGTTGAAACTAGCAAAGTTGTTTGTGTGATTATATAAGATTTCGTCCAGCCTAAGGGAAACTCCTTCAACCTGCACATATCGGACAGGACGAGCCAAGCAATCAAAGCCATGCACGAAATAAAAGATATAACCAAGATGTCCATGGAAGCAGAAATAAAACTCTTCCACACCAAGATTGTACCCATAGTTACATACGGTCTTCAACTAATATGGGATCATCTGGACGCCAACAGCTTTAGACTCCTGGAAAAAGTGAAATCCATGTATTTGAAAAATGCAGCAGGTCTGTCAAAGTTCGCACCCTCCCGCACGGTCTATGAGCTGACAAAGGAGCTATTTCTCATAGAAGAGCTCCGATTGAAACTGTTCCTGCCATCGACAGCGAGCTATAATACTGTACTAAGAGAGCTGCAACTGAAAAAAGAATCCATTTGGACCGATTTCTATCGATGTAATCTTATCGATTATTTTTATCGTCCTCGCTAAAATGCTTCGAGGAACCTTGTCTACTAGATGTCCTGGCTTTAGGCCTTATTACAGTTACACTACATTCATTAATTCGCATTATTTAGTTCTTTTATTATGTGCACACATGCATCTGTCTGTCTCTTATTGCTAACCTCATGTTGCAGAAAAAAGAAATGCTCTTACGTCTCTGGTATTATGATTCTTATGGATCATTTACACCCTTATTGCAATTCAGGTTTCACTGGATTAAAAAAAATATTCTTTTCAGTATATTACCGTATATTTACCGTTTGTTTTCCAAAAAGTTCCATTGCTTGGATAAAATTACAATTTTGCTTTTCTCTCTATGAAGTCCTGAGTTCGATCAAGTGCGCTCGTCCACACATAAATCGATAGGGCTTTAAGGTGCAAATACTACTTGGTACAATTATACCCTAATGACATGCAACCTGAATTCCGGATATCATTCCCTCGTGAGGTCCTGATGATGAGAGCATTCCTTTCTTACTGTCACTCTCTATCCTTGATGCTTCTTTGCATCTTTAGTTCCCTCGTTTCTAAACTGACAAATTTCCGTTGCTACAGCCTACAATAGTTAACTTTATAAAAAAATATCAAATGGTGTTGTTCCCTTAAGTCCTTCCTAATTCGTTTGGCAATATCTCATAACTGTCCTCTTGAATTTCTTTAGATAGCATTTTACATTACTTCTTGTTAAGTGTAGACTTATTCCTTGTTTCCCTATCTTACCTGAGGGTATAACCTCTCATTTCGTGTACTACCTTATTTATTTAACCTCTCATTTCGTGTACTCCCTTATGTGTTTAACCTTTCATTATACTACCTTATGTGTTTAACCTCTAATTTCGTGTACTCCTTATTGTTTAACCTCTCATTATACTATCTTATGTTTTTAACTTCTCATTGTCTGAGATCTCCCTACCTAGGTCAATCCGTCTCTCTTGGCTTTACTCGTGGATCACACAATCGTATATATGTGTGTTTCCCTTAGTACAGGGCAAGTCAAAATGTTGTGCAGGTTTTCAGAAATTTATTATGTGAAATGTAATGAACATATAATATTATGAGACATATTGTATGAAAGGTAAACTCTCAAAGTTTTTTTTTAAATATTCACAGATGTTCTATGTGAGCGCCTTTTGTTACACGACAGATGTCAAGCCGATATTCAATCTCCTGCCAAACTTTCTGTAGCAGTCCGCTGTCGATATCAGCAATGACTGCTGTGATGCGGGCACGCAGTTCATGCAGTGTTGTTCGAAGTGGTGGTACGTAAACATGATCCTTTACAAGACCCCACATGAAGAAAACACACGGGGTTAGATCTGGTGAACGAGGTGGCCAATGAATGAGTTGTTGATCACCCTGAGATGCACGGCCTATCCAGCGTTGTGGTAAAGCTGTATTCAAATGGTCTCGAACACTGCCATGGTAATGTGGAGGGGCACCATCCAACTGCAGAATGAAATCTGGACTATCGCTTCAAGCTGCGGAAGGAGCCATTGTTGTAGCATATCAAGGAAAACATGTCCGTTCACAGTACGTTCATGAAAGAAAAAGGGCCCATAAACCTTTGCATGGGAAATGGCACAAAAGACATTCACTTTCGGAGAATCGCGTTGATGTTCCAGAGTTGCATGGGGTTACCAGTTCCCAAATCCTTACATTGTGTCTATTCACTTTTCCTGAAAGGTGGAAAGTCGCTTCATCACTGTAAACTACCCTCTCATGAACTCATTCTCTTCCATTAATGCGAGAAAATCAACACAGAAGGACGCTCGCAAAGCATAATCGGCGGGTTTTAAGGCTTGAACCAGTTGCAAGTGGTAGGGTTTCATCTGTAAACGTTTCCGGAGAATCCGCCATACAGTTTTTTGTGGTAGTTGAAGTTCTGTCGCTCCCCGGTAGGTGGATTTCTGTGGACTCCGCACGAAGCATGTGCGAACGCGTTCGACTGTCTCTTCACTCGTCGACGGATGGCCAGTCGATTTTCGTTTACAGATACAGCCTGAATCCCTAAATTGTGTGTACCACTTACGAATGGATCTCCCATCCGAGGGTCTTTATCGTATCTGGTACGGAAATGTCGTTGAACACTAGTCACAGAGTTGTTTACATGGTAATCAAGCACACAGAAAGACTTCTGATCCCCAGTCAACGCCATTTTCCTTTACTGCTCTGCTGTTGACATCTTGCGGGTGAACGCGGAACTTTAGAAGTGGACAACTAAACTTTGAGAGTTTACCTTTCATACAATATATCTCACGATATTATATGTTCATTACATTTCACATAATAAATTTCTGAAAACCTGCACAACATTTTGACTTGCCCTGTATTGTTCCTCTAGTGCCCTAATGTTTCTGATGTTCCTTGCTAGTATCCGTTGTTTCTTCGTTATGACCACATTCTATTTGTGCGTATGTCTTTCTCTTCGCGGTTTCCCTTTCCACTTTGCTCTAACCACCAGTGGCTCCCTTTTTCTGGCATCATTGTCTGCTCTGGATGGTCCCAGACCATCGCTCCTTGTATTCCTGACTTCTTGGGGGTTTTCGACCGGCGTTCAGGCATTCGCCAAAATTGACAGAGATTGGGTTCCTAATCTCGCCTTTGGGTCCCGTCTTTCGACGAGCATCAGCCTCAAGACGAGAGCAGGAGAAATCCCATCTCCTTCAACAGGGTCCCTAGTTCCGTCTACCTCTCTCCTAGTATTCCTGACTTCGTTAATCCTCCCTGGCAAGCGGGAGGGGCAGGCATCTGCCAAAATTGACAGAGATTGGGTTCGTAATCTCGCCTTCGGGCCCCGTCTTTCGACGAGCATCTGCCCCAAGACGAGAGCAGGAGAAATCCCAATCTTATCAACAGGGTCCTTATTCCCCTGTACCCGCTTCCATTCTGATTATCTAATTCTGCTGTCTCAGAATTTTTCGATCTCGATGTTAATCTTAGGGAGAGCCTTTTGAGCTCATCGGACGACGGCCTCATCATCGGAGTGGATTTGATCCAATTCTCTTCTGATGGTGATCCTACTATTGCCCTCATCACTCCCTAAACCCGGGTATCTCTGTTGTTCCTGTGGGTCTCTCTGCCTGTAATTGCCTCTGTGTTTCCTCTGGGTCTCTCTGCCCGTGATTGCCTCTGTGTTTCCTGTGGGTCTCTCTGCCCGTCATTGCTTTGTGTTTTCGTTTGTCTCTAGTTTCTCGGATGCCTATCTCTCTCTAAACGATGTTGTTCCGCATGGTCCCTAACGTCACCTAGCTTTCTTCCTAGCACGTTGGCAAAGTGTTCAGGCAACTCGCCAAATTGTCGAGGTCAGAAACCCTCTCCAGAAGGGTCCTTAATCCTTCCCAACTTGTATCTCTTTGTGAGACTGTGTGAATGTTTATCTCTCTCTCTCTCTCTCTGTGTGTGTGTGTGTGTGTGTGTGTGTGTGTGTGTGTGTGTGTGTGTGTGTGTGTGTGTGTGTGTGTGTGTGTGTGTCTGTCTAACGTTACCTAGCCAAGATTGACCTCAGGTGCAGCCTATCCTCTTATATGGAGAGTCATAAGCGATATAGTTTGAATCTATTATCTTAATATTTCAAATTCCATATGTGTGTGTGTGTGTGTGTGTGTCTACTTCTCTACTGGTCACTAGCCCTTACTGACATGGAACAAGGTCTGCAGGTTAAGAGAGTCTAGGCGCCTTTAAATTCTCTAATCCTGTCACAAGCTCGTCCATTCCAGAAAAAAAAAACCACTGCCTGTCGAGTGTATTATTTGTGGTGTAATACTCAGCAATAGTATTTTGTGTAACCCTTGGGTTCCCATTTTGAATTTCCATCCTCTACTAGATCGGATAAAACACCTCACTGATTGTCAAGTACCCTAATTTTCACCCAAAAAAATAAAAAGTTTAAAAAATGTTATGGGAATAAGTCTATTTTCCTGATAATTTCTACATGCATATTGTTTCCAGCTTTACTGCATTTCTCACTAGCGGAGTTCCCTTTTGATTGCTCTATGTCTCCATTCCCCTCTTCTGTTCGAGAAGCTTCCATGCCCCTTTTCCATTCTCTCCGTTTCCAAAATTATAATCTGTATTTCTGGATAAGTTTTCTTATCATCAACAACAATCACGGATTAAGCCCATGTGGCCTGTTCCGGTCTCATAGATTCTCATTCAAAAGTTGGATCCATCTCTTCTTCGGTCTACCAACATTCCTGCATCCTTTTGGTTTGTATTTAAGTATAATTTTGGGAATGCGATCATCTTCCATTCTTTGACCATGTTCTTTCCATTTTTTCTAGATTCTTTTATTCTATATTAGAGTTTAAAGATATTTAGCTCATTTCTAATATCTTCACTTCTTCTCTTAACTAGAAGTTTGCAACCAGCCACACTTCTCAGAAATCTCATTTCAGCTGCTTCTATGATCTTCTCCTTGTATTTTAGTTAAAAACCCAAAATTCACTACCATACAATAGTGAGGGGACTGCCACAACTTTATAAAATTTTAGTTTTGTTTCTTTTCTTGTGCTTTTAAATATCCTTTTGATTGTTCCACATATATAATTAAATTTATTAAGTTTGTTAAATAGATCTTCATTTTTAAAATAGGAGATTTCATAACCCAGTAGTTCACTTGTTCAATGGGTTTCCCCTCCAGAATTATTTTAGCTCTTACGGTATCTGATCCCTTAAAAGCTAGGATTTTCGTTTTACTTATTGATATTTTGAAATTATATTTCTGTATAATGTTATTTAACTGAAAGAGCGATTTCTGTAGACCATCTTCTGAACTAGATATTAGAATTTGGTCGTCTGCAAAAAGTAAGGTATCTAATATCTTATTTCTTATTTTGAAATGTGAGTCCAAATTTATCTGCCAATTATATATGATATCGTCAATATAAATATTAAAAAGGGAGGATGAAAGTGGACATCCCTGTCTTACACCTCTATTTATTGCTGCTGTTATATATTTTTTTTATTTTTGTCTCCTGTTTCTATTGTCAGCAAGAGGACAAAGAAGCATAATAGACTACACTATAGTCAATGAAAATAATAATTTTAAAAATATATAATTATATTCGTGCCTAGACGCTAATAATATCGTAAGCAATTAAATTTTCATGGGATTCCGGTTTATGACAATCAATTAAACTAAAAATTAAGAAAATAAATAATAGTTTAAAAAACTAAAACAACACGCTTTATTAGAAAACCGAAGTAAAAAATGAAAAATAATTTTAATTTCCAACATGCTCGGGATAAAATTAAAGTGGTCAACAAAAAGATCATCTCCAACACATCTAGAATAAAACTAGAGTTATCTACAAAAAAATAATAATTTTACCATCAAAAGCGTGGGGTTCTTTTTATGGTTTTTACGTTTTCTTCTTCGAGACTTTACTTTTACCAATATCTGTTTATTATCAAATATATTGACATAGAGCACCCCATGCAGACTAGTTTATTCACGCCTTTGAGATATTGTCAATGCATCTTAACAATATCATGAAGGGATGAAGAAACTAGTCTGCAAGATAAATAAGTAAATATGAGGCGAATCTAAATTCTTAACTCATAATAATTAAAAGAAACCTCATAGTGTTACTTCCTTCAAATATTAAATTCATATTTATTGCCCAAGATCGTAGGCTTTGGAGGTTTGGCACGGGAAGACGGCAGCAGCTGTAAAAAAAACCGAAGATAGATAGATAGATTTATTATTTATGATAACATTTTTACATTTCTTTGATATTATATATTATTTATTTAATCACAAATGAATAATCACTACCTTTATATTTTTTCTATTGTTTGTTCTATTTCTGATCTACTCTGAAATGCTTCACTTTCTAATCTCTCAATCACCAATTCTATTTCTTTGTCTCGTTTTTTCTTGTACTGTTTTCTTATTTCCTTCTCTCATTGAGATATGTGAGCTCTTGTAATTGCTGATCCATGCTTCTTTCTCAGTCTCCATTCCCTCTTTTAGCATTTTTAATTCATTCTAAAAGAAATATCTAATTAATAGAATTGCAAAATAAATGTCCACTATATATTATTCTTGAATCTACTTCTGTTGTATGCCAACACGGTCTACTTTTGAATCCTTTTCCTAATATTCCTCTGGGGTGCTGGATTTTTATAAAGGTATTACAACACATGTAATCGGTGAAAATCAAGTTTATTTTGCGCTAACTTACTACGTAGATACAATTAAAGCAGGACCAAATGTTTGAATCAAAGTCCGTTCCTAGGACTAGAGGGGTCTCGAAGTGTATTAACTTTGGAACAGGCAGCACGTGGCCCTCAATAACCACGTAAGTTTGAGGAATTCCAAAACTCACAAAGTTCAATTATCACCTTCGATGGCGATCAACCAAAAGTAAAGATGGAGAATTCGTCAATAGCCAGTTGTAAGCTGGGGGAGATCCACCTCCCACGAATCTCTATACAATTACTTAGTAAGGACTACCTCCATGATGAGAGTGCCTAACGCATACTGCGAGAGCCTAACACACAATGAGAGAAAGTGTTGTAGTCATCTGCCAGACCTGAGCACAATACGCAGACGTTGGCAACAGTATACAACAAAAATGCTACCAACACAACCCAGCGTTACTGTATTCAGGTGCCTACAATCGGAAGTCAGATGAACTACATCATTAGCGTAATAACCGACGGCAGGTGTCTGCTATTACCGATAGAGCGACTCTTGTCGCAGCAACTTCTATTACTGTTATTATGCAAAAGTTCAAACTGAATGACAATGAATTTTTAGACAGAACTAGCTATGTAGACTTATTGAAATTGATAGTGCAAACTGAAATGGTTGAAAGTAACCAAAGTAAAATCCATGAACGAGGGCAGTCATGTTTTAGTGAGTTCTGTGCATCTACAATAAAATGTTTTTAGAGCCAATCACCTGCATTAAACTATTGTACATAAATAAGGTAGAATTTGTACGAGCTTTGTGATTGATTGATTGATCAAAATCTGTATACTTCTATGATACCCCAGAATCGCCTTACGTTTATTTTAATTCCTCTCCTTCTATTATTTAATACTTTCCCATTCCCGATTCATAATCAAGAAACAATAAACTTACTTCTCATTAACAATTTAACAACCCTTCAATTAATTAAACTCTATAAACATTAAATTGAGGTAAGATGTTTCCAGATTTAAAAAAAACTTGATTAAAAGAGCTTCAAAATATTATTTCCTAAAATAAACCACCATGATGTCTAGTTTACCAAGTTGAAAAGTTCAAGATGCATCTATGTGTGCAAACAATGAAATTAAGGGTCGTATCTATGAATGCATTAGACCGTAAAAGTCGTTCTCTGCTGAGAAAGTTGCATTCAAAGACGTTTTTGCGTACTCAAAAGTCTGTTCAGGCGATAATACTTATTGTCGAAATTCCTAAGCTACCTGGCGAGGTGACTTTACAGAGAACGAATCGTGAATAACCCGATGGGAACCGATGGTAACCGAAGTACTTTGAAACCTTGCTGCTTACCTCGCTGATTTATCCAAGATGTCGGACCTTAAAGACTTCGATCATGTTTTCGGTATACGCGGAGAAGAGGAATTTGATGGAGTCTACCAAAGAATTCAACTGAAAGAACAGGAGAATCGGCGTAATATCGCACGATGCAGACGTCGTCGTCGTATACGATTTTATTTGCGGAACACAAGCGTAAATGCGTTCCTCTAGCAGACGAAAATAACGGAAGTGGTTTTATCGCTGAGAATTCTGGGTAATTTCTTGCCAATATTACGAAAAAAACTACTTTCATGCATGATCAGTCAGCTACTCGCTAATTCGAACTTTGGACGTTCTCACGGAAAACTCAGTTCACTAGAGACTAATGTATGTGCATGCGGCCATTGTCTGGCTTGTAATTCTGTATTTGGAATTATCTTAAATATGATTTGCTTGAGAGTCATGTCAACTTAGTGTTTCTTTGAATTATTACTATTATCTTATTATGATTAATGTTTTGTCTTGCTCAATTGGTCAATTTTGATAACCTTACATAAACACTGATGTAAAGTCATTGGTCCTGTGATTTTTTGTAGCACTACGATTCTAAAGAGTTTCTGTCAGTGGCTAGGAGCTAAAAATGAAGGGATTTACATGATTAGTGTGAAGTAATACCTCAATTGTCATCATCATCACTCCAGGGATTAGGCAATTGCCCGTTCCGACTTCATAATGCATCAGCCCAACGTCTTCTAGGTCTTCCAATATCACGTCTTCCTCTTGCTTGATAATTTCTTGCTAACAATGGATATCTCTCCTTACACATTCCATCCATATGATCAATCCATTTCTGTCTGTAATTCGTGACCTTATCCAATAAAGGCTGTACTTTCAATTCTTCTCTTGGAGAAGAATTGTCATCATCATCACTCCAGGGATTAGGCAATTGCCCGTTCCGACTTCATAATGCATCAGCCCAACGTCTTCTAGGTCTTCCAATATCACGTCTTCCTCTTGCTTGATAATTTCTTGCTAACAATGGATATCTCTCCTTACACATTCCATCCATATGATCAATCCATTTCTGTCTGTAATTCGTGACCTTATCCAATAAAGGCTGTACTTTCAATTCTTCTCTTATATCCTCATTTCGTATTCTATCAAGTCTTGTACATCCTTTAACTTGTCTTAGGAACCTCATCTTCGCCGTCTGTATTCTATCCTTCTGTTTTTATCAGTGGAGCCCAAGTTTCACATCCATACAATATTGTGGGAACCGCCATAACATTATACATTTTTATCTTGGTTTCTTTTCTAATTTTATTTTTGAATGTTCTCTGTATTGTTCCACACACCGTCTGAAATTTATTTATTTTGGAGTCTATATCTCTTTCCACATTGTAGCCAACATCACAGCCCAAATATTTGAAACTAGACACGTGTTCTATACTTTGATTTTCTAAAATAATTTTGGATCTCACTGGATCTCTTCCTCTAAAAGCCATGGTCTTCGTTTTCCTTACAGAAATCTTTAGATCATATAATTTACATATTTCATTTAATGCATGCATTGATTTCTGTAAGTCGTCTTCATTTTTCTGTATTATGATTACATCGTCAGCAAATAGAAGATTATTTATGCACACTTTATTATCTACTCTTATTCCTGGATTCACTAAAACTTTTAATTTATTTTAAATATCGTCTATATATATATATTAAACAAAGTGGGTGATAGACTACATCCTTGTCGTAATCCAGTATTTGTTTTGATTGTATCTGTTCTATTGAATCCGGTATATATAATTATATTTGTGTCTTCATATAATTTCTTTATTGTTTCAACAAGGCACAGCGGGTATCCTTTCATTCGTAATATTTCCCATAATTTTTGTCTGTTTACTCGATCGAAGGCCTCTTATCCAAATATATAAATCCTATGTTAGTTTCTATGTTATGCTCTGTTCTCTTTTCTATGAGTTGTTTCAGTGTAAAGACATTGTCTATACATGACCTTCCCTTTCTGAATCCACTTTGATTTTCATTTATTATTACTTCTGTTATGTTTCTCAATCTATATCTTGTAGCCAGTATTCATTAAGCTAATCCCTCTGTAATTCTCGCAATTTCTCCGGTCTCCTCTTTTAAATATATTCTTCACAATTGCTGTTTTCCAAGTGGTTGGAATCTCATAGGTCTGCCAACATATATTAATTAAATGAAGTATTCATAGTTTACACAATATTCCACTATATTTGACTAACTCCATATTTATATTATCTAATCCTGTTGCTTTCCTATTCTTAGTGGTTTTCAGAGCCATTTCTAATTAATTTATGTCTATTACATCCATATTTTCCACTTTTATTTCTTCCTCGTTCTCTTTTCCTTAAATGTCCTCCTTTTTCCAAAGTTTTTCATAATGTATCCATTCTTGTTCTGGGATTATATTCAATCTGGCAGAATCTTTCTCAGTCTGGTTTAGCTGTTTCACTAATTTATAACCTAATTATCCCTCAATTGTAGTTTGTTTTATTAAACAGATTCCTGTACTTTTCAACTGAAGTATGCATTTAGTTGTTCTTATGTGGCAGTGTGGATTCTTGTAACAATAGGTCCTACTTAAAAGGAAAATAATAATAGAAAATTATTAATTATTAATCATATTTAGAGAAATATACTAATTTATCATACCTGAAGATAGGAAATAAATAATCACACTCAAAAATGCTAATTAGTCATACTTAAAGGACATTACATATGTGTGTATATATAAGTAATAAAAAAACAGAATTTTATAATAAAATACCCTGAGTTAGCTATCAATAGGATATTTACAAGTGTGACAAAATACCTTTATAAATCATTATGGAGAACACACTTACACATGTTTATATAACCCAGTAAACAAAATATACCTTTTGGCAATCCTACTTATATAAAGTAACAAACAACTTATATAATTTGACCCTGAAAAGACCAGATTATTCCACATTTAGGTAATTTAGAAAGTTCAAGGGAAGATGGAAAATACTCAGAGAAAACTGGGTTTCCTACAAAATTTGGAAATGAGAAAGTGGAAAAAAAAAATCAGATATATACTCGCAATTTTAGCCGAAAAGTCAGTCTGAAGGCGGGACAGAAGTATTCACTTCAGCTTCCTTTAGGACTATGAATACTTCCCTCTTCATGTGTAAGTATAATTGTTAATTCTTATCGCTATGGCGGATGAATAATAAACTTAAATTTAAATACAAAAGTTTAAGATAAAAACTAAAAATAATATATTAATTTGATTAGTTGGTAGAGTCAAATATACCTTTCGATTTTATAATCTAGTAATAAAAAGACCTAAGGTCGAAATAAAAGCTAAAATTAAGTAACTAACTAAATAAGTAAAACATTGAGACAAACCATAGTTAACTTAATAAGCTCTCTCGTGTTAATAGTAGGGAAAGATTCAAATTCGGCGCGCACAACTATTGCGATTCTATAGAATCTTAGCCCAAGAAAGGAACGGTCTTGTTTAGATTAATGTGATGTTAGTGTTTAATATAGCTTAGGTGATAATTTTAAATAAAGTTGTTTTTGTGTTTTATGGTGTTTTCCTATATTCTATGTTCACTATAAATGTTCCCGATTACAGATGTCTTCATCATATCCAACGGATGTTCCGTTAGTTGTACATATAGCACTTTCACTGTCAAGACCGATAGCCTCAACCGCTCGGGTCAAGGTCAATAATAAAATATGAACAATAGCTCTTATGGTACGCTACCTTATAACCTGTAATGTTCCAGGGTGTAACAATTCTGTTCTAGTGAACTGAATATTTGTGTGATATTTCTAACCTTGAAGTCCTGGGTCCTAACTGTTCCATCATAGGGAAAGTAGTAAAAAGATTATAGTGATATGAATGTATTTTAGGATCAAACAACTATATTTGCTAATCTTGGAACGCTGCTTGCTTGCTACCAATTAACATGTGTCTACATATTTAATTGGACGTTACTGGAAGCAAGATAGAATGAAAATTTTCGAATTGCAAGAGCAACAGGAATCAATCAACATATTATACAATTTATTTAAGTATAATTTTATCACTGACCTCATATTTTTCTTCTTATTAGACTAGTTTCGGCACCTTCTTTGGTATCATAGTCAGTACTTCAATTACTTGTTTTGTCATTCTGAAGAGCCGTCTTTTATTCCTCTGTTGGTAGACCGAAAAACCTCGAAATCAAGTCATTTTCCACGAGAATTTCAAAGTTCATTAATTTCTCCTTTTTGTTTTTTTGAATATAGATTTTTTCCCAAACAGTCAGATCTTTGGGTTTTCTATTTGTTTTAATAATCTAGCCTGACGATGGTACCAAATAATTTGTTTTAATAATCTAGCCTGACGATGGTACCAAATAAGGTACCGAAACTAGTGTAATAAGAAGGAAAATATGAGGTGAATGATAAAATTACGGAGTATACATAAATAAATAAATAATACTTCATAGTCTTAATTATGAAAAGTAATATAATACAATGTTTCAAAGACATGAAAATATGTAAAATGATAATAAAAGAAAAAAAAAAACTTTTATGTAATATATAGTCTTTATTATTTTGCATACTTAATTTCAACTATTTGTGTTTTTATACATTATGTTATACCTACAGATTAAAAAAACAATTTAAATAAAATAATCAAAATTCCAAAATATTATTATATATATGTCACCCCAAATAAATAAATCTGTGGCATAAGAGTTTCAAGGCTGACTCAAGTGGTTACTATCCCTAATTAGATATTAAATGTAAAATTGGTACCTGGTAAGTCAGTTGTCCTCAACTAAATTATCAAACTTTATTAAAGTAGTTTCAATATGGAGGCCTTTCAAAAACAATGATTTATCTTCTGCATTTTAACTGGTACTGGTGTTGTTGTATAAGTTGTACAACGGTCTATGTCTGCGGGTGTGTTTTCGTTGAATAGGTCTGTATTCTTTGCTTCTTTTAGGGTCGAATCTATGAACGCATTAGACCGTAAAAGGCGTTCTCTGCTGAGAAAATTGTATCGTAAAGGTACGTACACACTTGCGCGCCGCTCGCGCGCACCATGTTCGTCAGATTTGTACGGGGTTTTAAGGTGCACGCGCGCCGCGCACATGCGGCGCACCACGATCCACTCATTGTCGGTTTTTTCCATGAACACTTTGATGGTTCGCTGTTTAGATTTGGACGGGTACTTGAGAGGTTCGTTGTTTTCGGCGCGCACCTTATTATTATTATTTGAGTATGGAGTGGTCAGAGGGAAACATGTTAAAAAAACTTATTAATCTTTATAGAAACAAACAATTATTGTGGGATCCTCAACATAAGGATCATTTAAAAAAATAATTGGAAAGAGATGCCTGGAGGGAAATGGAGATAAAATGGATATATCTCTGGATACATACAGGAAGAAGATAATTACTTTACTTTCTTCCTACCGGCGAGAGAAAAGTAAAATATTGTTATATTGTTGACGCATAACTTAGTATTGGTAATAAAAGATTCCGGGCTATGTGGCCGTGGTCTATAACTGGCGTTTCTTCCAGACGTTTCTCCCTCAACTGCGGAGGGCATCTTCAGTGGCGAGCGCTTACAGCTGTTGTTTCCCAGTCGAGTCTAAGACAGGGAAACAACAGCTGTAAGCGCTCGCCACTGAAGATGCCCTCCGCAGTTGAGGGAGAAACGTCTGGAAGAAACGCCAGTTATAGACCACGGCCACATAGCCCGGAATCTTTTATTACCATGATTACCGGCCGTGAAAGCCTGCATTCCACTATAACTTAGTATTGTTGGGTTGGCGCTATAATAAATAGTGAAGATCGTCAGGTCAGTGTGCACGTTGTCTATCGATATTTTTTACTCTAAGGAATAAAAAAAAATGATTTCACAATGTTATTACAGCATGCCTGTTCCCCCCCCCCAATGTTATGTTTTTTTTTCGTGTGTACTAAACACGTTCATTTCATAATGTTATGTATGAAGTATCACAAAACAATAGAATATATAAACACATACCAGTAATAAGCGTATTGTGTAAGATGACCAGACGTTCCGATTTTGGCGGGACAGTCCCAATTTTTAACAATTTGTCCCGCGTCCCGCGACATTTAAAAAAAAAATCTTGATTTTTGGGAAAGAATGCACGACAAGCTAGGGAACGGCGGGAGAACGGAAAGGGAATATACGGTTTTCGGCGCCCATGTAGCTATTTCGCCAGGATATGAGTTTTATATTATTTTTGTTAATTTTATAATGTTAAACTTTAATAATAACAAATCATTGTTGAGAACTGCTTATCGAAGTTTACATTGTTGATTCAACCACCATTGTTTGGTAAATAAAGTGTGGACATAAAAAAATCGCAATTGAGTGTTGAGACTTTGAAAGTTATTTTATGTGTGAAATATAATTTAACAAATTCTTGTGAAAAAAAAATCATGACCTTTTAAACAACGGCAGCAATCTACTTAAAAAATTCACTCAAATGAGAAATATGCCAAAGAATAAAATAATACTGGTAAAGGTAAAGTAGTATACATAATTTTGTAATGTATTACATTTGTAAATTGTACTTATGTTGATATTAAAATTAATATATTATAATATTTTTTCGTTCTATAAACATTTTTGTTGCTCCATAAAGTGTCTTCACATTTTATAATTTATAGAATCAAATAAGACCAACATATTTTTTCATATTCATAATATGTTGGCGAAATGTTCATATTTTAGTAAACATTTAATATTCATTCATATTTTTCAATTTTTAAAAATAAAATTTCAATTATTGGTTAAAAACATTTTTGAAGTGATTGTAGTTTTGAAATTATTTGACAATGTAATATGGTATACAGGTAAGAATTCCTCAGTATCCCATCCAGAACAAAATAATTTGATAAAAGAAAATAATTGAATAAGGAGACATGAATGACCAAGTGTAGGCCTTTGTTTCTTCAAAATGTCTACTGAAGGTTTGTGGGTTTCCTATGGATCGCAAGAGGTTCGTTGAAATTAATAATTTCGACGAACATAACACGAGCAGCGCGCGCGCCGCGCATATGTGTACGTACCTGTATATGATTTTGCTTACTCAGAAATCTATTCATGCGATAAAAATTGTTGAAATTCGTAAGCTATCTGACGAGGTAACTTAAGATAGAAACTTATCGTGAGACTCCCGAAGGGAACCGATGGTAACCGATGTAGTTTGAAACTTTGCCGCGTACCTTGCTGCTTTATCCAAGATGTCGGACCTTGAAGACTTCGATCATGTTTTCGGTATACGCGGAGAAGAGGAATTTGATAGAGTCTACCAAAGAATTCAACTGGAAGAACAGGAGAATCGGCGTAATGTTGCGCGACGCAGACGTCGTTGTATACGGTATTATTTGCGGGACGCAAGCGTAAATGCGTTCCTCTATAGCAGATGAAAATTACAGAAGTGGTTTTATCGCTGAGAATTCTGGGTAATTTCTTGCCAATATTACGAAAACGACGACTTTCATGCAAGACCAGTTAGTGGGTAGCTAATTCGATCTTTGCACTTGCTCACGGTGAGTCAGCTCACCAGTGATTGGAAGTAATTTGAGTCGAGACTAATGTATTTGCATGCGGCCCTTAGAATCTCTATATCCTAACTAGTAGAAGATTGTACATGAAGTTATGTGGTTAGCACAAAACAATCTCTCAACCCTAGTTTCAGAGTTGTTGTTTGACTTTCTCTATTCCTCATATTAAATAGTTTCTCATCTGTGTTTATGAGGCAAAATGGATCCCATTCCAGAAAATATTGTATGGTATATCTGTGTCTATGGAGCATGGGGTACCCCAAGGATCAATTCTGGGTCCAATCCTTTTTCTTATATATATTAATGACCTTCCCATAATTATGACCGAAGCCACAACTATATTATTTGCAGATGATACTAACATCATACTCAGTGACGGTGATAATAATGATCTACAACTGAAGATAGATAAAACATAATTTTCATAAGTAATGCCACGAGCGATTTCCAAATTATCGATAAATTCACGACTCACGAAGTGAGGAGTGAATTTATCTAGATGATTTGGAAATCAAGAGTGGAATTTGTTAGGACTATTTAACGAATAAAATTAAGTTGTTTACTCACAAATCACTATTTAACTATAGTTATTTTAAAATATTTATATATTTAATGTAAACGGCGATGTTTGAAAACAAATGAGAAACGATAGGTACGCTTCATCTGCTTCTTTTGTTTATCACTGCAACCAGATCATACTGTTTATTGCCAAAGGAACGCAATATTGTAAGAATGCTCTCTAGTGGAGAAAAAATGAAACACATCAAACTGTATATTAATTCATTTCTGATGTCGTATGATGTAAATATGACAATTATATTTTTCTGGATTGTTACCTGGGAAAAAATAAATTTAAGAAAGTGCAAACAGTGGTTTCTTTTTTTGGTGGTATAATCACTCAACATTATGATTACCGGCCGTGAAAGCCTGCATTCAATTGCTACAAATGTTTTTATATTAACTCCCGCATGCGGCATGTGTTGACATTCATGCACTATATATACAATCTGGTAGCCGTATTTCTCACAGGCTCAGTCACTGCAAAATGATGGTCAGACCTGTTCAGAATATTAAAAAAGAGAAGCTTTCTTTAATATGGTAATTATAACACTGATAAATATTTGGTGAAACACGACTCTGATTGGTTGTAAAACAGAAATCATTGAAACGTGGTTGGTCATTGACTCCCATTTGGGGCATGAGTTAAATAGTCACTGTAAGTGTTAATGATTGTTCAAATATTAAGTTCGTATTCTGTTTACATAATATTTTCGAAGGGAATTTTATTCCAAGGTTCTATTTTCTGTATTTCTAATTCATACCTTTATTTGCAATTTGTTTAAAAGATTAATGTTTATTTTTTGCTTTACAGAAGATAATCATTTTGTTAAAAATGTACACAAAAGGTAAATTTATCAAATGACACTATGAATTTGGTTGAAATTTGGTGTGGAAACAAGACAGCAAATGAAGAACTCCTGATA
This sequence comes from Diploptera punctata, assembly GCA_030220185.1. Taxonomy (NCBI): domain Eukaryota; kingdom Metazoa; phylum Arthropoda; class Insecta; order Blattodea; family Blaberidae; genus Diploptera; species Diploptera punctata. The sequence continues at coordinate 86,574 of JASPKZ010007266.1, forward strand.
TGTGTGGTCAGAACAGCAAATGATGCTGCTTGCTTTGTTCAATAAATGGATCCGAGTTACTGGGTCATCCTGATTCTCGAGGGGAGATAAATAATGGAATCATCGAGTGTTAGTGGAGCACTTCTAATTGATTTACTGTTATTAACTTAAATATTTTTAACGATAAATTTAAAGTTTAGTTGAAACATGTTATAATATTTTAATAATGTTGAACTATATTTAGGTTTGAAATCATGTGGAACAGCAAGAAACTAAATTTCATCATGTAAAAATCACAAAGAAGAACTTTGTATGTACTGTTCAAGGATATGCATCTTAGTTCATACATTATGCCATATAGAAAGATTGCATTTAGGAACTACTATTGGCATAAATAATAATTAACTGGCACTACCGAGCCTGTAGGTTCATGACCATGCTGACATAAACTCTCCATTCATCCTTAACCCAAATTAAATTTTTCCAATCATATCTTGTATAATTTAATGTAATCATGGTTAATATTATTCTTCCATCTCGTTCTTGCCCTGCATACTGAAGATTTCCCAAGTTTTGTGCCCTCTTTCGTTCCCCATTCGTGCCACATGTCCTGCCCATCGCAGTCTACGAGGCTTAACTATTCTTATTGCATCTGGTTTCTTATAAAGTTCACGTAGCTCACCAATATGTAGTCTTCTCCATATGCCTTTCCGTCAATCTCTCTTTGGTCCAAAAATTCCTATGAACTTTATTCTCAAATACACATAATTTTTTCTCCTCCTTCAATGTAAGAATCGATCACATCCATATAATATAAATGGAAGAAATAACAGTTGTGTGTATATTTATATTCAGTTTAATCCAGTGCCCAATTATTATGTAATGTCCTAACATTCCATGTTCATAGAAACATGGCCCCGTGTTTGAGCCATTGTCGTGGAGTCCCTGAAGTAATCCCCACCCGGAGAACCAATTGGGGGACCATTTTATCTCCGGAAATTTTACCCCAGTGGAACCCCAGTTTCGTGACAGTTGTATTTTTACACTGAAAGACCAAGGTACTTATTTGTCTTGAAATGCTTTAAATAAAGCATGAGTGAAATATGAAGAAAAATCTACACTTTTAAACTCCAAAAATAAAAGTCTCATTACTAATCCTAATTGTCTTAAAGTAGGAACAGTGATATTCTTTTTTTTTTTTTCCAAATCATATTCAAAATAAGTGCAATGAGTAACATGAATATCGTATATGCAGGAATCTCTTGAAAATCCCAGTGAAGTAGGTAATTAATATTTAAAATAAACCTCAGAGTGATTATTTCCTATAATAGTTTAATGGGTAATTAATATTTAAATTCACTATTGTTTTAAAATATGACCTATTAGGAAGTTAACATGAATTGAATTACTGTTTATCTTAATATTATATATCAATGATCTACATAGACACATATAAACCCTACAAACCAAAACCTACTTTTGCTGATGATGTTGTAATATGGGTCTCCAAACCAAAAACTCAAAGCCAACAGCCCAAAAATCACTAACACAATTAGAGAACTGGACATCCCAAAACGTAATGAAGATAAACATACAGAAAACCAATTAGATTAGAAGATATTAGCTGAGGATAGGGAAGTATGGAGAGTTTATATCCGCGCGACATGAACCTACGGGTTTGATAGTACCAGTGAGTTAGTTAGTTATCATGGCAGATAAATTCCTCAGCAAGTCAAATTTATTGTCTAAGATTTCTAGTTGGGGCACGCCGTAGCGTAGTGGTTAAGGCACTGGGCTACAAGCCGGAGGGTCGAGGGTTCAAGTCCCGTTGGGGTCAGGATTTTTAAACTGACCCAAACCCTCTGGCGGCACTATGGCCCTGGGGTCGACTCAGCCTCTAACGGAAATGAGTACCAGACGCTTGTTCTGGGGTAAAGGCGGCCGTCACGCAGGGCTGACAACCCGGCTGACATCAAGTGCCGATTGTCTAGAAAAAGTGGGAGCCTTATCCTCCTACTACCCCAAAGGCCTCCTGAGGCCTGTTGTGGGATCACTTTACCTTTACCTAAGATTTCTAGTTTATAATTTTCCTGTTAATTAAATCATAAGTTGCAGGAAACCAAATGAATTAAAACCCCCGCCTCGTTCCAAATAGTCGCATTTTTCTGACTTTGGATGACAGTCGTGTTTCACATCGCTCTTTATCGAATTATCTTTACCAACTCCTGCTTTTGTCATAAAGAAAGCTCTCCTTTTTAAATTTCAGAACAGGTGAGAGCGTTATTTTGCAGTGACTCATTCTCCAACAAATACATTGAATATAGCAAATAATGAACAGATTCCTTCGAACTACACATTTCATAATTGTGTGTTTAATAATTGTGTTTTTAAATAGCGATTTTATTAAAAACAAATTAACCCATACTGTTGGTTATTTATAATATACAGTTTGATGTGTTTCATTTTTTCTCCACTAGGATATAATATTGCGATCCTATTTGACAATAAATTTGATCAAGTGAATAAACATATGAAACATTCCAGTAACCTATACGAGTTTCTTACATCTCCTTTCGGGAAAGGTCGGTGGCGAGAGGTTTCCATGTGGAAGTGTATCGACCTTGGTCCTAGAAGTTTTCCTGCCCTGCCTTATATATCTTAGGCCAAGGCAGAAGGTCAGTCAGTTGGGAATTAGCAATGATATAGTGAATAAAGAAAGGACAAATTATATACTCATCAGAGACTGTGAAATAATTTATCTCCCATGAGTTCGCTGCTAAAAGTTTCTTTCTCGCTTTTCGACACCAATACCCTGATTCAATGTTTATCTCACACACAAAATCATTACCCATAACCTAGATTAGTGGATTTTAAGTTTCTAAAAACCATTGTATTTGTGTCGTTGTTTTAATCAGTGGCGTGGTCTGTAGAATCCCCACCCCACAACGTACACTACAATGACATTGGTTCGATTCTCGGGAGGATAATGATTTTAAATGATGACCTTGTTTCACGTAATGTCTTTCAAACTGTAGAGCACAGGGGTTAATATTTCTGTAATAACTAATTGTATAAAAATTTAAAATCTATTTTCATGTAGATACCCTTCATTATAATTAATTAGAATAACCTTTTATAAAATACCTATACATAGCAAAATGCTTAAGCTAAGCAAATTCCTCAGCTATTTGAACTCATGGTCCGATTTTCCTGGTTTACAAAGTATCTCCCTTCTGTTAGTTAAACTCAATTAAATATAGAAAACTTGCAATTATAATTTTTTAAAGATTTATTTATTTATATACAGAATTTCAATGTTTACACATCTTTTTGTGCCTAAAGTTTCTCCATTCATCCCTATATCCATCCACTCCGTCCTCCAGTCCTATTGTTCTCATCCAGTTCTTATTCCTTGTATCCACGAGTTTCGAGGTTTTCCTCTCTTTATTCTTCCAGGTGGAAACCATTACAATGTTTTTCTGGGTAACCTTTCGTACATGCCCATACTTACATCTTACATTATCTACTACTAAATATTTAATATTGTAGGTTGGTATTGCTAGGGTTAAACAGGAGACTGGAATGGTATAAGTAATTCTTTCGAATATCTTCCAATAACTTTATGAGATTCCTCATCAACAAACTCATAACTTGTATTGTTGAAATTCTTAACAGTTACATGTGGCCCTTTATATAGTAATTGTATTCTATGGTATCTTTTCTTCAGAGAATCGGATAGTGGAATTTCCTTTACAACTTTTATCTCCAATCTTAGGGTTCCTTTTCCGTTTATGTGTCTTTATTTTATTATTTCGCTTTTCAGCTCGAGTTCTAAATCTTTCTACGACTCTTTGACATATTTGCTCAGATGACTCAGGTGGTTGCTCGCCATCAACATTTGTACATTGGAACTGTGACCAATTAACATAGCGATCCCGAAAACGAATGATTTTCACACTAATACAGACCACTTACTGAAATTTTATTTTTCACCCTTTTACCCCTTCCCCTCCGAAATCCTAGAGGTCAAACAAGGGATTGAACGTTATCGAGACTGTCACCAATCAGATAACCGACCCCGTAAACCATGTTTCGACACTAATCTCGGTCAATTTGGACATTTAATTTTCCACCCACTTAAGGGAGCAAGAGTCAAACGTGAGCTTAAATAGCATCAGGAATTTCATCAATCCGCTTAGCGAGCCCGAAAACTACGCATTTGATATTAATTTCGGCCACTTTTTCACCCTTTCTCACTCCTTCGCCCCATGAGGGTGCTGGGGTTGAAGTTAGGTTTAACACCATGTGAATTATCTGCAATCGGCTTTACTGATCCCGAAAACCACGAATTCAACAATAATCTCAATAATTTTTATCATTTTAGTTTTCACCCTGTATCGTCCCCTCACACTTCTTAGGAATGGTAGAGGTCAAAGTTGGATTTGAATATCACCGGGTTGGATTTTAATATCACCGGAGCTATCAATAATGGGCTTAGAGTCCCCAAAAACTATGAATTGGACACTAAAAATATTTTTTTTGCGATTAATTATTTTTAGATGTCATCCCATCTCACCTAGTGGTCTCTAACCCCCCATGGAACATTTTTCATATTGTAAGTTATATGCGTGCAGAGTTTGGTTAAAATTGCTATAGTTTTAGTGTTATGCTGGAACATAGGCCCTATATACAAGGGTTGTTTCTTCAGTTTTGGCAACAATAGTGTGGAATCCAAATAAAACATAGGCCCTATATACGTAGGCCGCTGTCATAATGTTCCATTTCAACCCCTCTGTCATCTCCCTAGGTCAGCTAGGGGTACTTTAACCCTTACAGCCACATTGTAGATCGCAAATTAAAAATTTGTACCAAATTTGGTAGAAATTGCTCCAGGCGTTCAATAGTTATGCCGGAAAATACACACACTTATATATTCTCTTATAATGTATACGTATAATTATGATAATTGATAATGAAAGGTTGACGCCAAAAAACCCAAGAAACCTTTCGTTATGGTACTTACATCTGCGAAAATCTACAATATAACACACACACATATATAAGGTAAAGGAAAGTGATCCCACTACTGGACTCAGGAGGCCCTTGGGGTAGTAGGAGGTTAAGGTTGCCACTTTTTCTTGAACAATCGGCACTTGATGTCAGCCGGGATGTCAGCCCTGCGTGACGGCCGCCTTTACCCCAGAACAAGCGTTCTGTTAGAGGCTGAGTCGACCCCAGGGCCATAGTGCCGCAAGAAGGTTTGGGTCAGTTTAAAAATCCTGACCCCACCGGGACTCGAACTCTCGACCTTCCTCGGCTTGTAGCGCAGTGCCTTAACCACTACGCTACGGCGTGCTCCCCCTCACACACACACACACACACACACATATATATATATAAAGATTGAAGACACTATTTTTAGATATATTAAAACTCAGCAATTAAGATGGCATGGACATGTCCAGCGAATGCTACCAAAATCTGTTTTGGAATGGAAACCTGAGGGAAGACGAGGCAGAGGAAGACCTGAAACCTCCTGGAGTCAGGGAATATATTTATACATGAAGGAGAAATATCTACAACCAGGAGATTGGATGGACCGACAAAATTAGCTTATTGGGAATCGGACGATGTCAAAGACCGATGATATATATATATATATATATATATATATATATATATATACACACACCGCTGTGGTCTCGAGGTAGCGCTGCCTTGTCGCGCAGCGGGTCCGTGTTCGATCCCCGGTCGGATCAAGTTTCCTGGGTGAGGTTTCTTTCGGGGTTTTTCCTCACCTGTAAAATAATGTCAGGAAACTTTAAAGCCCAAACGGTCCCCGAACAACATCTGGCCATCATTATCATCTATATCATATTCGTTTAATTAGCTTAACTTTAGTTTAAGGCCCATCATTACCATCATCATCATCATCAAATCTCATGTCTCATATCAGGGCAGCGTAACCCCTCCTTCCAGGCGCTCCAACCTCAGAAGTGGGTTACAAGTACGCCATGAAAAGAGAGAATACCAGAAATGTCGAAATGACAACCTGGGACATTTGGATATATATACTAGAAGTCCCGGCCACGCGTTGCTGTGGCTAAGGTATGCGTTAAAAATTTTAATTAAGTTGCTGTCTTTCAGCCAGATTACTTAAAACTAATACTTACACACGAAATTAATAATATTGAAAATAAAATAAACACTGAACACACTTAAATTATGAAATAATCAATATTTGTAATTCAATTGAAATTCGCGGTTACAACAAAAAGCACAGTCATATGGATCTCTCTTTGTTAAATAATAAACCAATTACCTTACCAAATTACCTTACACCGCCATCTGTTAGAATCGTATGGAACTCACAGATAATTATAAGTCTTTGTTAAAATAATAAAAAAAATAATTTGCAATAAAAAATAATGCGACTATAAATTTAGTTATAAACTACCCTAAGTCTCAAGTTGGATCAAACTGCATACAGTGTGCAAAATTTTATTAAAATCGGTTCAGTAGTTTAGGATTCCATCGCGGACAAACAACGTGACACGAAATTTTTATATATTAAGATATATATCCATAGTATCCATAGTAATTCTGCCCGAAGGCGGGTCCTTCACTGCAATCATAGCATTTTCATGCTATGCTTGTCAGCTTCATAGGGAATTGTAGGTGTGGTAGCTTCCCGTTGCTTTCCACACCGATGAAGGATGATGATGAGGATGATAATGATGGTCATATGATTTCGGGGACCGTTTGGGCCTTAAAGTTTTCCTGACATTTGCCTTACAGGTGAGGAAAAACCCCGATAAAAACCTGACCCAGGAAACTTGTCCCGACCGGAGATCGAACCCGGGCTCGTTGCGTGACAGCACGCTACCTCGAGACCATAGCGGTGGACTATGTGTAATAAAATGTGCATAATTAAATTAATCTCAAAACATTAACTTTTAAGTAGTGTCACTGAATAGCTGATAGTATCTTTACTAGCTCCCACAGCTTTAAAACAGTTTCATGGAAACTGTACCTGACCAATTAATTTTATTACGCATTTTAATTTTACCAAAATTTGAATATGATTTTTTCATAAACTAATAATTACATTTTCACGTATTTTAACTCTACTTCTACTTAAATACATCAAGAGAATGAGTACAAGATTTGATGTTGTTATAGGCCTATAAGTAAATGACATTTAGAGAAAGGTAAAAAGCCTGCAAATAAAGACATAAACATACGCAGTATATAACTGTAGTACAAATAAAAATAGCATCTAATGCATTTTATTATGATCATAACGTTTTCGGAAACTTTTCCTCGATTCTGTTACAGAGCACTGACCTCCCACACGTTTTACCGCAATGTAACGGTTGTGATATCGTTTTTACCTTGTTGTTTATACATATTTATTCTGAGATTTATTGGTAGGCCTATACACAGAACCAGCTGTGTAACTCGTCCGGGGAAGAACAAACTGCTTGGCAGAATATTAAGTGTGTTGCGTGGAAGGAAATAAAACGCGTTTACATGCAATTAATTTGCTGTTGAAAGCATCAGGTAGGGGCGGAGGGGGTATAGTCTATAAGAGAAGTAGATTTTCCTGTTTATTTACATTGTGACAGTGCACATTGAGATGGCAGTGTCAGTGACTCTGATAGTGGCGGTAGTAGTCGTGGTTCTGACTTCGACTACAGACGGCAAAGCTCCTACAAAATCTCAAAATTTGTCAAATGATCTTATTGTTACCACTGCCCAGGGTAAACTGAGAGGAAGCATTTTGACTTCTAGAAAAGGGAAACAAATTTATTCTTTCCGAGGAGTTAGATTTGCACAACCACCGGTTGGGGAACTTAGATTTAAGGTAAGATATTTATCTAATATTTCAGTAGAGCGAAGTGGTAAAAAATATTAAAAATATAAAATTAGTACCTGATAAATCAGTCATCCTCAACTAAAATAAAGTTATGTTTGAAAATGTCAATTAGTTATATCAAGGCCTTTCAAAGCAATGTTTCATCTTCCTCATTTCAACTGGTACTAATGATTAGTACTTGAAGTTTTCTAACAGAACTTTATTTTAGTTGAAGAGGACTGATTTATCAGCTACTAATTTTTAATATCTTATTACATAACCTCAACGGTGCTTAAAATTGATTTTAAAAGTATTGAGAGCGAAGTGGCTCTGGAACTCGTATCGAGTTCATCCGGACATTTTTTGATAATCTCGTAAATTAATTATCGACGAACTATCTTAGTCCATGTTGATGAACATAGTTTTAGGAAAAGTGTTTTTATTACTTAAGGATAGTGTTAACTAACTCACTGGCAATATCGAACTCGTATGTACATGGCCGAGAGGACATAAGCTCTCCATATATCCCTATCATGAGCTAATGGTTTTCTCTTGAATAATCCACTTACCTCAAATCATGGTTAATATTATTCTCCAACCTCATTTTTGGCCTGCCTACTGGGCACTTTCCCTCTGTTTTCTTACAAGAAATTTCCATTCACCTCTTTCATTCTCCATTCATGCTACATGTCCTGCCCATCGCAATCTAGAGACTTGACGTTTCATACTATATCTGGCTTCCCATAAAGATCATGTAGCTCACTGTTATGTAGTTTTCTCCATTCGTCTATCAACAGAAATTTTCCTAAGAATTTGATGCTCACATACTCGTAATCTTTTCTCCTCCATTAAAGTAAGAGTCAATGTTTCGCATCCATGTAATATAATTGGGAGAATAACAGTTTTATATCTTTACAGTTTAATGCTTTTTTAGAGGAGTTGACGAGAGTCCTTGTAATGCATACGAGTAATTAGCATCCAATTCTAGAATTGAGCCAATTTTTAATTTCTTTCTGAATCCCATTCATGTTTGTAATTATTGTTCCTAGGTATTTTAATTCAGACACTTCTTCAAATTTTCCCTTATATAATTTAACTGTTCATTTGCATTATATAATGTACTTCTATGTGTGACCATATATTTAGTTTTATTGTTGTTTGCTTTAGTGTTGATTATTAGAAACCAAATTATTACTTCGTGAGTGAAAAATTAATCGAACTAAACACGTGATCTGGTAAAAGGCAACAAAAAAAAACTATTGTTGCGCAAGTATCTGGACGCCGTACGTTGGAACGGACAACATATTTTATCTCGCTACTAATCCAATGAGATTTGAGTAAGCTAAATATTTTCAGGTTACGGTGAGTTATTTTTGTTAGGTTTTTAAGTTAAATGCTATGAGCGGAATCCAATTCCAATAAATTGCCAAGATTTAAAGTGTTTTTTTTTTTGTGGTAAAACTACATTTTATTGGTTTGAATTACCTCCAGAATATTGAACCAGCGTAGTAGACATGAAAAATGTAGAAACCAGAACGATGATTGGAATATTAAGTTATCAGCCATAAACATAGAGGGTGCGCTTGCACCCCCCTTGATTTTCGACCAATTAACTCTAGATAAAATGATATTTTCTTCTATCCGAAATTAAGTGTAAAATGTTAAAAGTAGATGTAAAAAATTAAAAGAAAAATAATATTAAGCCCACCAATTACAATCGATGGTGATTTATCAATTTATCAAGTATCTGTCCCAGTGAACATAAGCATCGCCAGTACGCCAGAAAATTCTAGACCTGTATTATGAACGGCTAACGCAGCATTCACTTCTGGAATTTCAGCTGAGTACCTGAGTTTGTTTTTCGACGCCTAGACGCTTGTAGAAACTTCGCCTGACCTTGAATCTTCATTGGCCGCACACACTTCTGTAATGAATGCCTTTTTTTACAGCCTTATATTGGCCAACGTCCACTTAGCGTGATTCGTGAAAGGTTCGCCATGCCTGTGTCTCGTATTTTCTAGTACGTTCGATAGGCACAAATAATTATCCAATTGATATATTCTTTACTCGAAGGGTATAGACTCAGTCATAACGTTGAACTACGCGTATTCGTGAGTGTATGCCTAAAATCGATATAAGAAAATTATTTGGTAAGTACCTACACAAGTTGTATCATTGCAATATTATTTTTTCCCGGATAGTTCAGAATTCATCACATCCGAAGAAGAAGATTTACCCACCATTTACCCACCTAATGATATTGGCAACTGGATCGGGAGAACAGAACTAATGAGTAAAGAAGGTAAAGTGAAAATTCTGGCAAATTGCTGGAGCCCACCTGAAAGCTACAATTTCAGCAAAGATGCTGAACATTTAAAACGGAAATTCAAGCATTGTTGGATCCAACGGTATTCACCCTGGCTAAAGTGTTCCGCAAGACTCAAAGGCGTGCACTCTGTATATATTGTGCTCTATTCTCCCCACATATTGTGAGGGACGTTAAAGGGTCATTCGCGGTGAGGCCCTTCCAGAAGTTTTACAAAATGAATGAATTCGCAAGAAAAACTTTGTGAGAGCCGCTGGCATGTGGAAGCTACGCAGTCAGCACGCTTGTTTTTAAGTGAGCTCTCTGTTGGCCAAAAACTCGTAAGTGGCTATAAGAAGATTGCGGCGGATAACTTGAAATATTTGTCTTCCATCTTGGATACCATTATCTTCTGTGGCTTGCATGACTTGCATTTAAGGGGTAAAAAACTGGATGAAGGCATCTTCAGGGATTTGATTCAGTGGAGAATTGATGCCGGTGATATGCTTAAAACCTCATTTAAACGCCAAGAATGCTACCTATCTTTCTCCACAAATTAAAAATGAATTGATTGAATTTGTGACTTGAGGTAAAGAAAGTTATTGCAGTCGATGTAAAAAAATGCCAGCGCTTACAGTGTTTTAGCTGATAAAAGCTGTGAAATTTCTGGAAAGGAGCAATTGCCCATTGGTGTGCGGTTTTTTGATGAGAAACTGAATAAAATTCGAGAAGAGATTTTGGGCTTTGTTAAAATGAAATGAATGGGCGCCCAAACAATTGCTGCAGAAATTGAGTTTTTTTTTCGAAGAGATAGACATTGACCCGCACAAATGTGTCAGTCAGGGCTGTGACGGCTGCTCAACAAAGGGAGGAAAAGACAACGGGTCCAGAAACGTCTGCGCGAGTTTTTTTCCCAAAGGTATTTACTTCCACTGCACGAGCCACAAAATCATTCTTGTGGTAAATGATTTGAATAGTGTGCGCAAGGCGAGAAACACTATAACTACAATAAGGATATTATAAACTTTTTTCGAGAGTCGCCGTTGAGAAGCACGTCACAAGCATCCCCATGCTCTGCGAAACACGTTAGTCGCAAACATAAAATTATTGGGATATTTAAGAAACACTTTTTAAATTCATGAACGGCCTGAAATTGATTGCCGTAGAAAGAAACTCACCAAGCCGAAAACAAGCTGATCAGTTCCATGCTGCTGCAAGTAGAAGTACTTTCATCTTTCGTTTGTGCCTGATTTCAAAATATTCTAGTTGTTTGGAACCTGTCATTAATTCGCTGCATGCCGTGGCTATAGATTTAATTAAATGCATGGATCTTGTTAAAAGCATTAAAAGCATGGTAATAGATCATCGCAAAAAAGGTTATGAGATCTCAGAAGGTATCATGAAAGATATGGAGACTATTGCTTCTGAGCTAGGTGTAGAAATCGCACTACCAAGAATATCCAATAAGCAGACACACCAAGCTAATCCACAATGTAATCCCGAAGATTGTTTTAAGGTGGCCATCTTATATCTCTACTTGATTCCTTTCACACAGCTTTGTCAGACAGATTTGGAGAACAACAACATCCTGCTTTTGAACTTAAAATGCTGCACTATAAGAACCTAAAAACATCTCTGAAAGATGCCCAAGCAACGGCGAGCAAAATTTCAGAGTATTATAAAATCGAGGGTTTGTCCACCGAAATTGAACTATGGCACCGTATGTGGATGAAACGAAGTGACAAGGATAAAGAAGGTGATTTCGTTAACATTGTGGACGAGTGCGATTTTTTCCCATTGATCAAAAAAGCAATTGTAATATGCCTGTCTTTACCATGCACTACGGCTTCTATTGAATGCACTTTTAGCTCCCTAAGAAGAGTGAAGACAGGGTGCCGTTCTAAAATGACAGAAAATCACCTTAATGGCCTGTGTATGCTCAGTCTGCACAAAAAACTTATTAAAAATTATACTAAAAAATTCAAACAAAACATACTTAAAAAATGTTCTCAAACGAAAAGGCGAGTCGAACTGTGTGTGTAGTTGTACTTTATTAGTAGCTAAAATATAGCTTATAGTTTCAATACAATTAAATATAAAAAATTAAGAAGTAATCTTGACAAAAAATTCAATTTGCCAAAGCCTAAAAATTCAGCAATTATTTCACTATTATTATTCACATTTCCTCTTCAATAGCGCTGTAGTTTTCTTCCGAAATATATTGAGGTTAGTTTAAAAAATGAAGGTAGTATTTTGTATTTTTTATTTATTTGTTTGTACCCAGAAGGTATACAGTCGAAAAAAATTTGCACCCCCCTTAATCCAATGCTGGCTACGCCCATGGCCATACATCTACAGAAAGTGGGAAAATTTACATATTTAATTAAGAGCGGTGATGTATGCTAATGGGAAGATACAGACTGAAATCAGTAGAAGAATAGAGAAAAGTTTAAAAGTATGTACTACAGTAGGGCCTATAACTAAACAATTAATCTGGAATAAATATATACCCACCAAGAATAAAAAGGCAATGTATAAAACTTATTTCAAACCAGTTCTAACATATGCAGCTGAGACTTGGACATATACAAAGAAAGGGCTTTAGCAGAATCCAAGCTAGAGAAATTCATTCTTTACATGGAATGGTACATAAAACAAGGAGAGATAGAATAAGGAAGACATTAAGGGTAGAAAAATTAACAACAGACATAGAAAAAGGTAGACTATTTAAAAAGAATGGAAAAGGAAAGACTACCACAAAGACTGTTAAATATCAAGATATAAGGAAAACGACCACGAGGTAGACCACGAGAAAGATGGATTAACCAAGCGAAGAAAAATTTAAAAGAGAGAGAATACGACTGGAAATAACTAAAAAGAAGCAAAGCATGGGAAGATAGAGACTGGAGGCATTTTTGGAATCGACCTTCCGGAAGGAGGACACGATAAGAGGATGATGGTGAGTAGACATTACGCTCACTATGGTTAATATTATCTCTTGTAGGTTAATTCTTCCTCCACTTATAATTCAGTTTTTTCGCAAATTCTCATACTTTATTCGAATCAGAAACCATATCAGGTCGCTAATCGTGTTCTGCAACATTATACCGATTTTTGCCGGTTATTTCAATATACCCGGTACCCCATTAACAGACCTTTAGACAGATGTGGACACAAGAATCCATGATTCTAGAATGGAAGATAGAAAGAAGGTGATCTGCCAACTTTTCCTCCCAGTTACTTATCATCTAAGAAGTTGGCTGGGCACCAGAGTCAGTCTAGACAACAACGAGAGTAAAAAATATCCACCATCCACTGCCCGGGATCGAACATTGACTATCTAAAAATTAAAAAAAAATCAAAATTCGTACCTGAGATCTCAGTCGTCCTCAACTTTATAATGTTGTAAAATGTCAAAAATGCGTTCCATCTTCTGCTGGTATTTTGGTACTAACTGGGTTTGTTAGAATTTTGTTAAGAGGCTTCAGGTCACTGGGTATGTTCTTAAAGAGAATGTGTTCTTGGTTTCCTTTAATATCTCGATTTCTTCAAGGACATTGATTTTCATGTTGATATTTTCTTCATGAATAATTGATAACACATTGTTGATAATATTAAATTGATGACTTGTTTCTATAATATGCTTGGCAAAACTGGATTTATCCTCATTATATCTGAAGTCCTTAAAGTGTTAATTTCATTAAATCGTGTATTATTAAATTCTGCCAATATAAAATGTTTCACAGCTATTGCATTTTAGTTGGTAAACTTGTAAATACTTGTTTCTTCTATTTTATTTGAGATTATGTAATTTCATTTGTTTGTTCTATAAGCAACTCTCATATTTTTGTCATTTTTAATGTGTTTTGCCAGCTTTTGCTATTCGATACTTGTAGCCTATATGTTACAGTTAACCACTTAATTTTCCTCAATTTTCTCATTTTGTTATATTTGTTAATTGTTAATTCTTCTTTTTCTGCTTTTTATTAGTTTATCAATTACTTTTTAGTTGTATCCGTTTTTAGTAGCTAGAAGTTTCATGTATTTTAGTTCTTTGTTTTAGTTTTCTTGGTTTAGCGATAATTTCATCTGCTTTTTGTTGCTGAGAGTGTCTGAATTTTTTATGAATTGTGATTGTAGTACTAGTAGGTTTTCTATGTATGCTGATGTCTAAACTATTACTATTTAGACATTTTGTTATTGTCAGATCTAGATCATTTTAAAAGTATCCACATTGACTATCTACTTATCTAGTGTTTTTTTAACGACGCTTTTTAACAACTCAAGTCATTATCGTCGTAATTCAAAGCTAGGCACAAAAGGACCAACAAATCATGACGAGAGGCCTCTTATTTGAGGATTGAGATTACTGTACGTGGCGTAAATCTATGTCACGGGACCCTTGATTTCCCTTCTGAAGGATTTTTACAGCTGAAAAATTGATTCCGGTTGGATTTAAACCCCGAACTTCGGAATTAGAAGTGAGGATAACGGAACGACTGGTCCAATAGTAAAAACAGGATTGAAATTCGGGATGTAAGCTTACTTGAATTAAATCCTGATGTTCATTAGCCTGTTTTCTCTATTTGTTTTAGTCGCTAAGACGAATGATCCAAATTGCAATTGCATTTCATTTAACTCAAATATATCTGCTCTTCACGTTAAATTTAGCGTTGTATTTTAGGGGGTGATGTGTGCGTATTCCTGATCACACAACATAAAAATAAATCTTTGTCTATGTCAGGGGTGGGGGTTACGTACTCTCAGAGCGCATGTGCACTCTCACAAACATTGACGCACTGACTATAGATACGAGTTAATACAGTGCAAATCAGTTCAGTGTTGCCTTTCAAAAAAGGGTATCTGTAGTAGAAATGTACTGGTGACGTATCAAACTTCATGCCGTATAACTTATGTACGCAACTAAAGGGATCGTAAACTGTACACAAAGAGAGGTGCACTCACACTCACACTCGACAACTGCTTGTCAAAACCTACCTTGCAATTTTTTTCCAGAGAAGCGATGTGATGTACGAAGGTCATGTCCAAAAAATATTTGCATTTTTATCTGCAAAATACAGAAATCGAAGCCATAAACCAGCAATTTTAGCCCACTGTACGGGAAATATGAACTCACGGAATGAATAAGAGCGGAATGAAGTGTGGCGGGACGCGGTATGGTACGTAGGTAGCGAGGTAATCTACCAATTCAGGTGTTGTATTACTTCCCCATAGTTTAAATGCAAGATTTGCAGCTGAATTTTAGTGCCTTGCAGTTAAAACCGACATATATTTTTTTGAACACGGCCTTTGTACATCACAACGCTTCCTTGAGTATTTCAAGGTAGGTTTCGGCATGCAATAGTTGACAATTTCCTTTGTGAGTACAGAGACGTCCGGATCTGGCCTATATTTTTGCATAAATATAAGAGGCCTAAAATTGTTTCCCTGTACCATGACATTGGAAGAGAGAAAACAGAAAAATAATTTAATCAAGAGGGTATGTTAAAATGCAAGGAATTCACCATCCAGATATCTCAATTTTAACATTGTTATTAATATTAATATTTTTATTATTGTTGCTAATATTATTGTTGTCCCGCGCCGTAGCCGAGTGGTTAAGGCAGAAAACCTTAGTGCAGAGCTACGGGACTTGCGCTGGTTCGAGTCTCCGTGGGGGAAGAAATTTTCTCATGGAATTTCGGCCAGTATCGGAGCGGTGCCCACCCAGCATCATGAGGTATTTGGGTAGCTACAATAAGTAGCGGCTCCAGGTTGAGAAGACTAGCAATAACGGCTGGGGGACCCGACATGCTAACCACAGTCACCCCTACACTGAATGATTATCATCTACCTCTGTGATTGACACATGTGGATGTGAGGCCAGCAGCCGGATGGTAGGCTAAGGGCCTTGTAGGCCTGTCGCGCCAGGACTTTTTAATATTATTGTTACAATTATTATTATTATTATTATTATTATTATTATTATTATTATTATTATTATTATTATCATTATTATTATTATTATTATTATTATTATTATTATTATTATTATCATTATTATTATTATTATTATTATCATCATTATTATTATTATTATCATCATTATTATTATCATCATTATTATTATTATTATTATTATTATTATTATTATTATTATTATCATTGTCCCGCGCCGTAGCCGAGCGGTTAAGGTAGGAAGCCTTGGCGCAGAGCTACGGGACTTGCGCTGGTTCGAGTCTCCATGGGGGAAGAAATTTTCTAATGGTATTTCGGCCAGTATGGGACCGGTGCCCACCCAGCATCGTGAGGCAATTGGGTAGCTACAATAAGTAGCGGCTCCAGGTTGAGGAACCAGCTATAACGGCTGGGGGACTCGACATGCTAACCACATGTCACCCCTACACTGGCTGTTGATCATCTATCTCTGTGATTGATACATGTGGATGTGAAGGGCCAGCAGCCGGCTGGTAAAAGGGCAACCGCTGAAAAAGTGGAAAGACCCTCAATCGGATCGGATTATTATCATTATTATTATTATTATTATCATTATTATTATCATTATTATTATCATTATTATTATTATTATTATCATTATTATTGTTATTTTTTGTAAGGGGTGGATGATTTTTCATTAGCTAAATGTCTTGATAACCTCCACTAGTTACATCGAAAATTTTAATATTCTTTTATGTAATTTACAATAATAAACTGTTCTTAACAATTCTTCTTCTAAAACTTCTTGGGATTCCACATTTCACTCATGTCTCTTTCTGTCTTTCATTGCAACATTTAATTCTCACTACACTGTATCCGAGCTAAGTTGCAGTTGTACTGTAAACAAACTTGCAGACACCTCATATTGGAGAAACCGTGGTGCCACTTTTACACGTCATATGAATTGTGTGCGGAACTGGCATTAACAATGATTTGAGAGAAGTAGATTATACAGGGGATGATTGGAAATCATTAGCTCAGGATAAGGATGTATGGAGAGCTTATGTCCGCGCGGCCATGAACCTGCAGGTTCGATATTGCCAGTGAGTTAGTTTACTGTCATCGATAGAAACTTTGTACTTGGGCAACATCTTATTTTAAGGGAAATAAAACTGAATACAAGATAAGATGGTAACAATAATAAAAAACTTATGACAAAGAATATATGTGGACCGACCTAATCAGACGTTTACGCATTTTCCATGATGTCGATAGATAGCCTTTATTTACAATATTTAATTACGAGAAGAATATAAGCTCCATTCTGATTCACCCGTACATTCTGATGTTATTTTCACCACATCCTGAATGGCTAATGTGCGATATTTTTTCTGAACTTTTAAAAACGTTAAAAATAAATTACCTCCGCTTTTCGAATGTTTTCCTTTTTGATACTTCAAAAACTGAATAGGAGAAACAGCTATCTTAAACAATTGAGTCTAATTCATTCTATTCGTACATTGCGAATGCGTAAGAATTGAACAATGAAATATTTATGTATCCAATCTATTAAAATTCTCCCATATAAATTATATAGACATGTGCTAGTAAAAGTAATTCCACAACAGGCCTCGGGAGGCCCTTGGGGTAGTAGGAGGTTAAGGCTCCCACTCTTTCTAGACAATCGGCACTTGATGTCAGCCGGGTTGTCATCCCTGCGTGACGGCCGCCTTTACCCCCAGAACAAGCGTCTGGTACTCATTTCCGTTAGAGCCTGAGTCGACCCCAGGGACATAGTGCCGCCAGAAGGTTTTGGTCAGTTTAAAAATCCTGACACCGGAACTTGAACCCTCGACCTTCCGATTTATAAGACATGTGCTAGATAACTTATATTTTTTTTATTTATTCATTTCGAGTGTTAGAGAGTAAACTAAATTTTTTACACACTTAATTGTAAGACAGTTATTCGAGCAATGAAAATACAATACATGCATCTGGTTTATTTACATTACAACTGGAACTTAGCTCGGAAGATTGTCTATATTACCACTGACTTCACATGCTGACAACTGCAACTTTTCACTCGGTGACTTCGCACTTGAACTCTTCCGCACGCCTAGCCGGCTTCTAACTCACTTTTGAAATTGAAACTCTCCTGCTAAGTTGCTGCTGCAATTTAAAGAACAACTAGGACAATAATTGAACAATTGTAAAACTGTAAATATCCCGTGATATACCATTGGTGAAACACGGGTTGTAGTATATTAGGACTGCCATAGCAGACCCTGGCAATATAGGGACTTTCTTATTTGCCCTCTTTACCCATTCTTCAAAAATGATTCGGTTGGATGCATGATGGCTACGAACCGTCCGACCGCAGCGGGCCCAGGGAGGAAAATTCCTCGGAGATTTGTTTTTAAATTCAGGAGAGTCCCTCTAATAGGTTTTCGCCCAAAAGTGTGCCGTCGATGAGTTACTGGAGCTTCCTCCGCAAGCCGCGCTTGAAGGCTGGGACATTTTGGGAGTTTGAATTTATAGGTCGACGTTGATTTCCCAGGAGATAGAGCCATGTACCCATACGGACTCATCATTAAAAAAAGGCCCTTTTCATGTTAAGCTGATTGAGAGCGAATTTTGAATTTAGAAAATAATAAATTAGGGGAGTGATAATTTACTGGTGGAGTCTAGGGAACCACTCTGACCTTTGTCTTCACGCTAAGGAAAACCATCGAACACCTTAGCAAAATAGTGGCTTGAATTTAATAAATTATCGAAATAATCAGCTTTTTGGCTCTAAGGTGAATTAGCCGGCGGAATCACCGTTGGTTTCTTCTCCATTCTTTCTGTTTTTCGGCATTCTGCATGGTAGACCTATTCTTGCTTCGATGCCTCGTTATAGTGAAAATTACATTTGAGAGTGCATGTATTTTCGGTTTGATTTAATTCTATTGTGATGCTTATTTTATCCGGTAAGAATCTGACTGTGAGGTCCTTACTTATTTTGTCAGTAAGTTGATCATACAACTGTGTTTTGTGTGTCTGGGTGCGTTTATTTACTTTCCAAACTGGACTTTTCTTCTTGCCTTTGGTAATGATTGTTTCTCCCTTCTAGTGTCTCTGGAAGGAGTTGTTATAGTCGAGCTTTGTTGTTGGAGACAGTGATAGGAGCGGCTGGTTCAACTGACACTATGCCTTTTTGTAACAGTGGGAGTTGTCTCAATTGCGTGCGCCTGGGTTTGGGACTGAGTGGTCCTATTTGTTGTTTTTAATTGGCGGTAAAGCTCGATTTTGACTTCGAAAAAGCAAAGTTTTTCTTTATTATTCTCAGTGCCTCGCAGACTATGGGTCCGTTTGTCAGGATTGCCATGGACATTGGCAGCGGGCCCTTGTCCTGGCGGAGGTCACATTGACCACCTTCCAGACCTCGAACCCGAGATCCTTAAGATCATCCTGGATCACTGACGGATCCACTCTGGGGTCTACATCTTAGTCTCCAGTTCCGTCTTTTATAGCCTGTGAGCCAGAATCTTCCAGGAGGCCATAGACGCGCGCGCGGAACCAGGGAGCCGAACTGTCGGAAGGCTTCGCTAGACACCTCCGGCTAATAATCCTATCCACTCCGGTTCGTTCGTTGCGCTCGCCGGATGCTTCCCCCTCTCAAGATATTCCGCCTCAAATCTAATCCAGAAGACTCAGTGCTGACCGCCAACTGCCAATTCATCTCGAGACGCTCCGCACGGGCCAGTGTCTCCGGTAATGTCGAGAATCTTCACGCAAATATAGGCGCCACTCCGTCACGTCACATTATTACTACTACTACCACCATTATTATTATTATTATTATTATTATTATTATTATTATTATTATTATTATTATTATTATTATCGTCGTCGTACATAATTTTAACATGGAATATCTACAGAAAATATGGATTTTCGAGGAAGAATGATGATTAGAAGTAAGATTTGAATTAGAAACTCAATTTTGGAATAAGTTAACACTTTTCATACCATTTATCATACCATGTCAAATAAGATATCACAGAAAATTTAAAAAAAAATATGCTCTTAGATTTTAACAACATATAAGAGTTAGAAATATGCCAGGCTAAAATGCACAAAGTGTGGCAATATATAACAATAGCATAAATTAAATTTTGAAGAACTGCAGACTATAATCTCTTAGACATAAAAAAAAAGACCATCAAAGAATTAAACTTAATTCTTATTCATGAACAGCTCACAACTTAGAGACAAATTGTTAGTTCTCACATTCTAATATGTACCTCGAGGAAAAATACATTTTGTCGCTCTTTGAAGAAATGGAAGGTGACTAAACAACCCAATCGGCCCCCTACATGACTTTATTAATATTATTATTGTAATTATTATTGGGGGCATTCAGTAGCCAAAGCGCTGCAAAAGCGCTTTAGCGCTTTATCTGCAGCATACCATTCAGAGGGCAATAAAGCGCTCTAGCGGACTTGCAGCTACTGCAGCGAAGTAAAAGTAGGCTGCAGACAGAAAAAACCGCTGCATCCATTGTGATTGGCCGGTTCATTCAGTTTAAACATGGCGTCTTTGTCCATAAACAATTTATATTTTATGTACAAATTTTGTGTTATTTATGTCTGGACATTAATATATGAGTTATTCGAGGTGGCTAACCGTTTTAGACGAACATAAGTGATATATTAAGTAAAACTAAAGACAGTGATAATTTTAAGATTATTATCAAGATCAAGAATTTACGATTATAACCTCTTTTCATGCAAATCATTGTGTTATTGACGAGTGAATGTTTTTATTATGAAAATTGTATCCGCAGATGATTCATTCGCTAATACCTGGTGCCAAGTTTTATAATTTTTGTTTTCAAGATATATGAAATAAATTAGAATAGTATGATTGTGTTCATGGGGTCATTTCTGGAAGTGCTACAGTGGTTGTCGAACCAATTTTCTCTACAGATAAAACGAACATTTGTACTATTCTTTAAATGTGCAACACAATAAGAAATTTGTGTAATGGACAAAGAGATGAACTGTGTATCTTATGTTTGTAATCTTTTCTGAATAAAGAGCTTTGTGAAGTATCAGCCATAACTTGAATTCAAATATTACAATATTCTAGTTTTCTTATCTAAATTTGACCAGTGAAGATACAAATACTCAGTATGATGTGCATGAATAAAATTAAATTACAGCTAGAGTTGGTTAATGTATTAACAGAAAATTTTGCACTCAGCATGGGATTTTAATCACAGCTGATCCATTATTATTTAATCTCCAACTTTATATACTATGTCCTATCATTGAGATACTGAGAGCCGTTACTTGAACCAGGTATGAATAATTTTCACATTAATTCCCAATTTATCATAAAATGAAATGTGGTGTTTATATCTTTTAATTCAAATGCATGTAGTCTCTCGTATGGGATATTGCTATTCACTGTATATTACCATTAATCTTGGTGGTAAATGTTTTTCATGTATTATAAATAATTCAGTGATATACTATTTAGTGTAGCACTTAACTTTACTAAGAAAGTGGCATTGCTAATGTTAGAATTATATTAAATAATGTCTTTAAGTATGGTGAGTGAGAGGTTATCTATAATTAACTGCTGTTATGACAGAATTTCACATACATGGTTGGAAATTACATATAAGTGTTTTGGTTTTATTTTAGCCATAAATATTATGGTAGTTACTCTTATAAGTAATTAATATTATCAGATGATGCAAAAAAATTAATTATTAAGAAAACTATTTAAATTATTATAAATTAATATTCTTCTTTGTTTTCATTCCTATTCCTTGACAAATTTAAAATAAAGATGAAGTATGTTTGAGGTTGAAAAAATACAATGATGCCTTCCTTTATACAATTGTTTGGTTGCTGTACTTAGGTCATGTCTTGCACCACATACATTAATTTTGCACATATGCCTGTACTTCCTGCATTTTCTAGTGTAACCCCTATTCCTCATATATTTAAATATAGACCTAAAAGTGTCAAATATTATGTAAGAAATCACATGAATAAAAGGCTGAACAATTGAATAAAATTTACCCTACAGCCCACCTGGCAATACTTTTAGTGTGGTTATTAAATATATGTGTTATGTGATGATGAAGGAGCAATATATGCATCACATAGGGAATTCGCAGGAGTGATGTTTAAATATAATAAAATAATATCAAGTTGTGTCCAAATCAGAGTCAGATCAAGTGATTAGATTAAGCCCCTATATTTATAGAGGTCTGTAATTAACTAGGGTGCAGGCTGACTACATCTGATGAACGAAATGGATGTTATGAAAATGGGGAAAGGTGGAATAAAATTGTGGTAGGGGAAAATGGGAGAAACCCTGAAAGAACATGCCGTAGATCCGTTTCCTCCACTACAAAATCTACTTATAATGACCGAGACTAACCAAGTTAAAAAAAGCTACTCTTACTAAAACACAAATTAATATGATTAAACTAATAATAAACATTATAAATAAGGTTCTCGAGAAGCCAGCGGTGAGAGGCGAGCGTCTAATCGCTTGCGTCACGGAGCCGCCTGATATATTAATAATTAAAAAAAATACCAATTTTCTCGTTATAATAATATTTTATTTTAAACGATCTATTCGTCGATTTTATAAATTACATACATTAAAATAAATCGTAAAATCTGTATAACCCTATTAGCATTATGATTAATTTCAATAGCATCGCGTAGTAATATGAGTAATGAGCCAATGAACAAATTTAAATTTGGCGGTATAGCTGCATGCAGCGGTCCATTCAACAAACTCCTTAAATTTCCGCTGCATGTGGCAGCCATTTTTGCTAAAGCGCTAGAGCGCTTTATTGGCAGCTGAATGCGCCCATTATTACTACCGTATTATTTTAATACTTTATATTTCATTATTAATAATATTATTAACAATATTGGAGTGCATAGTGGTGTTTGGGTAAAGGCCGAGTTTTTTTAATTTAACTGTACAAATGTTTATATGAAATTACCAAATTTTGTTTATTTATTTTCCAATACAGCACTGTATACACATTTATAATTTTCTGCTAATAATCTCTTCTTCTTATTGTTAGTTTATTTTATAACCAGTTCTTCAAACTCACTGATAGTTTCACTTAACACATCAATTTCTTTTCACATTGACCACTTTTATTTGTCCATAACTGGAATACGACTGTGCGGTTGTCCAACTCACATCTCCTTTTATATGCAATGGTCATAATCATCTGGGCCCTTCTTGAATTGAAAATATGAGAGGATGATTCTTCTAAAAATTTATGTATCTGGAAACTGATTCATCCAGAAAGCCGGTCTGGAAAGGTTATTTACAAACTGCATATGATACGAATCCAACTCCTTTAAGTTTATAGGGAGTCGTACCACTGTCCATGAAATTGAAAGGCAGCAATTTGAGCAAGATAGCAACAGTGTGTCACAATATTATTATTATTCTTAGTAGCTCTAGGGTCTTAAATGAAACCTTGACTTCCCTCACAGCAGTCCTCCACCATCCTCTGTCCTTAACTTCTATTTTCAAATTCTTTAATCCCAAACTTGCAATTTACTTCTCAACATTGTTCATTTATTAAAATTGTTTAATTAAATCCATTACATGCCAAAATCAATTGAAATGTTTGCTGTCATTGGCAAATAGAAAATAGCATATGAATTAGCTTAGTTAGGGTGATATAATCCATCAGTAAAGATCATAGTGAACTAGTGATTATCATAATTAGCTTAAATTAAACCTCATAGTAATTTCTTCCTATAAAAGTTAAATAGTGATTATCATGCTTGCTTCTGATTCCAATGTTCATGGATCAAACCCTGTCAGGGTAAATGGATTTTTTGAGGGCATAAATATCTTCAATACTAGTAAAATTCATATCAAATTTCATTGAGGTGAAGTCATATGATGATAGTTAAAAATTAAATTGTACCTTTCGGTAGGTGCCGTCGTCAACTTTAATATATTGTATATAAAATTAACTGGAGTGCTTTTAAGTTATCTTCCATCTTCTGCAGGTTGAGCATCCGCTACTTGTTGTTACAAATATATATATACAAAGCAGTGGATTCCATGTAGTAGATTTATAACATGTAAAATAATCTCAAATCTGAAATAAAAGACCTCTGAACAAAAAGTGGACGACTTTTCCATGCTTAGATTTGAAGTGACACTAATGACATGAGATGTTAAAGAGATTAGTTGAATAAAAACATACTTACTACTCAATCCATAAAATATTAATTTTAATTTTATTGATCAGAATTTGCATTTGTTTATTGTCATGAGACTGAGATGAACTTTTTCCAGATCATATAAACAAAGAAAAATTCTGTGGTGTAGCTAGGTTCAAACCGGGTCTCTGGGATACCATGTATCAAGTAGACATTAAATCAAAGAAGTTCTTATTGAGAACTTTATTACAGTAATTTAAATAATAAGTTTTATTAAACAGAAATTGTCGCTTATCACAGGATGTTCAGATTTATCATAGGTAAAACCCCAAGTAACCTTAACACAACTTGGGTTTTATCTTGTGATAAGAATAATTTATGCTGATATTGTGGTTTGTTTAAATACAAAAATTTTCATTGAATTAGAGTAAATATGATAACCAGAGTGAAATTGCATCAATAACTTATTATCCAACATACATTGCAAGTAGTAAAAATGAAAAAAATCCTGATAACAAAATGTTCCCATTCACTTTATCTGTTACACATTTTTGATAATATAAATATTGTGAGAAAAGAACTAAAAGTGTTTAAACAAATATTCCTAAAATAAATGTTTGGTCCCATAAGGGATGAGAATAGGGAATGAAGGAAGCTTCATAATGAGTTCCACAATTTATATCATTGTCCTAATATTGTAATATAGGAGATTGAGATGGCCAGGTCATAGAGCTCAAATTGGTAACAGAAGAAATTAATTAATCAATTCTCATCTAACCTCATACTTCATGTTTTTTAACATGGGAATTGCAGTTTTCATCTTCAGCCAAAACCATGACTACCAGATTTTCGTTGGAATCTTCATCTATATCTATAATGTTGCCATTGGTTTTGATTTGATGAACCTTAATATTAAATCCTGTTCACTGGGAATTTCAAAATTCATGGATCTAAATTTGTTCTTCAGAATATATATCTTTTCCCACACTGTCAATTCCAAAGGTTTTTCCAAATGTTTTAAAAGTTTAGCTTCTTTTTCAATTTTATGACTCTTCAACAAACTCTGAACTGCAATAACTGATTTTTTCAATTTCACCATTTTTAATATTTCTAAAGTGTTCTTTTGTGTAATTTATAAACAGTAGAAATGCTTTCAACATTTTTTTTGTGAAACACTTGGGTAAAAGACCATTAGGAAGTTCTAAGCATAGGTTGTAGAAGGGACTTTGGGAATTTTATATTGGAAATATAAAGTGGATTAAGTCGGCTGAAGTAGTAATGGCTCACGGCTTTGAAGTTAAGTGAAGAGCTATTTGTACACGTGCTTACCATAATTATTATTAAACTCATCTATTTCTTGTATAACAAATCGATCCTTCGGTCCTTTAAGGCTGCAAAACTTGTCAGTGATATCTTCATGGGATGGGTATGCTTTCATTAACTGCAGTATAAGTTCTCTTTATTCCAAAAGTTGAATTTATTGCTAAAAGTAAACAAGGTCAACAAAACAATTTCTGAGTTTGAGAGGAGCACAACCCCAACCATGGAAATTCCTTAATGATCATTTTAAGCTAAGATTGTAGCATTTACCTGAATGTTTAACTTCTCTTGTAATGCATATTTGTAGAGATTCAGGAAGATGCCTACAATTTAAAACTTCCTTTTTATCTTCATCTTTCCAATGTGAAAAAAAGTGTTTCCAATAAAACCCACTTTACTGGATTATTTGAGTCCATCTGGGCTGCCTGGCCTGCCCATCTTAATATGTTGATTTTAATTTTTCATACCAAATGAATGTCTTTAAACATATTGTAGTTGAATGGCACTGGGTTTTCCTTTTATGTATTTGGACTTAAATGAATACACAATTGTTATATAAAATTCTTCTTTTCACTTTATTTCCTTCTTAAAATTATCACTAAATCTTCAATCATACTTTGATGTAACCACTATTATTTTTATAAAGTTTATCAGATAATTACTTCTAACACAGTTACAGACACAATCCTTCCTCACAGTTACATGCACAATTTAACTTCTCGCCGTTCAAAACAAGACTGGGGGGTTGTTCTGCTCTCACCACATATTTATAGGCGAGTAGACGGAAATTTCCAGGTCCATGAACGAGATGTTTCGACATGAAACCCTCTAGTCTTCCGATATTTCTCGAATGGGGAATAGATGTTGGTAGAATTCTCTGGCTCATTAGCCTAGAAATATTGGTTGACCCGGGCTCATGATTGGCTATTCGCCAATCCAGTCCACCAATGCGAGGTTTCTCTCACCGGCCCACGCAGTTTAAATGATGCTACTACAACGCGTCACAATATCATACATTTCACAGTTAAATCTTTTCTCCACACACCATTATCCTCTATAGGTCAAAATATTTACTCAAATACTTTCAATTCAAAGGCATTAAAGTGATTTTCATTACTTCTATTAAATGGCCATGTTTCAGTTGCATAAAATAAAACTAGCAAAACTAATGACTTATAAATGTGGACCTTCTATCTTTCATGATAACAATCTAGAGTTAAAAACCTTTCAAAATTCATAATGAGCTCTATTTGGCATTCAAGTCTCCCATTAATCTCTTAATCTAAGGTATTGTTTGTTGTTAAACAACTCAAACACACAAATTATTTAACAATCTCAAACTTAAATGTTCCCAATTGGCTGTTCTGTACAAATCTTTCTCTTTTGGTCTTAGAAGTTGAGGCTATGATTGATTTAGTCTTCTTTTGATTAATTTTCAGGCCAAATAAAGTTTATCTTTCTACTGTTTTATATATGGCATCATTATTCTAACAGTCAGTCATGTAATGCATGTACAATTAAAAATAAAATCACTTATTAGATCATTGGTTTAAAACAACATTAATTAAGTTTTAGCTTTAATTTTCTCTCTTCCATCTACCCCCACTTTGAAATTTCAAAAGTTCACACACACACATATGCATATACACACAATGCCATAAATATTGTGCAGGTCATTGTATTACAAGTGTGCCCTGGTAACTGGCAGTTGAAATCTTCATTTTCCTGGGTAAAGTTGCATTGTGAAAGCTGGTTATTGCTTATAAACATGATAAATTCTGAAACAAAGTATTATAATTACATTTGTATTGTTAATCTGCCAAAACACTTTTTTTTTGTTCAAGCCACCACGTTGTCATTTCGACATTCTGGTATTCTCTCCAGGCATGGCGTTATTGTAACCCACTTCTGAGGTGCTGTCTTGATGAGATATATATATGATACGTGGTGATAATGGTAATGATGCGCCAGGAGAGGCCTTAATCCTAAACTTAATTAATATGTTAATGATGATAATGATGGCCAGATGACGTTTGGGGACTGTTTGGGCACAAAACTTTCCTGACATCTGTCTTACATGTGAGAAAAAACCTAAAAAAAACACCCAGGAAACTTGTCCCAACTGGGGGTCGAACCCAAGGCAGCATGCTACCTTGAGGCCACAGCGATAGACATACTGCCACAACATAGTACATTTGAGAGCAGAGAATTTTTATGTGAAAACAAAATTTTTCAGAAGAGTGAGACTATGTTTTATAAGTTAATTCCCCGGTGTTCCTGCACTTCATAGAAATATTAAGTATAATCTTGTTTATAAGTATAGGGAAAGTGGATTGACTCTTGGTAAGTAAGCGAGTGTAAATTTCTGTGTGGTTACCAGAAAAAAAAAATTGATGTATTCAATGAAAGGTTGGAATGAAGTAATATATTATAATAAGATTTCATTTTCAACATCTTATGTCAGAAATATGTGGTGATACGACTTCATTTCAACATCTGTTATAAATGTAGGTGATTACTGTAACTGTAATTGGATTGAGGAGTTCTGTACTCTTGGAGACATTTAAATGTCTTGGCTCTGGGATCAATATTTACTTGCAATCATAGAAGACACTGCTTTCCTTATTTTACTCCTGAGTCATATTTACTGTACAAGCTATCAATGAAGTACTGGTAGTGCAAAAATGGGTTGTATGCAATATAAATTCCATGTCAATGTCACATTTGAATACTCGCATAATGGGTGTTACATATTTTATTTATTTAGTAGAACTACAAATCAGTAAAATATTTAAATTTTTAGAATGTTATCTTAGTGCTTTCTAAGATTTGAACAATAGTTAATAGTTTTTGGTAACAACCTATATTCTATATTTGTTAGATGGCATTTGTTCTGTTTTTTACATCAAATGATAAAAATAAAAACAAGATAGGAACTAAACTAGAGGTTACATATTTCATAACTACATCAAAACAAACTGTGTTTCTGATGCTTAAATCACACCTTTCCGCTTATATTCTTAAGACATTTTAATCTTCACAGAGTATTTGAGATTTTTTCAACTGATTACTTGCTTTCAATTTCCATATGCAAGCTGCAAATGTCACCATGTCACAAAAATTATGGCGTTATATATAGAGTTGCAATGTTGATTACTGAAATTTCAATCATCCAAAAGTAATATGCAAGTTCACTATTTCTCCATTTGGATAATTTTAATTTCAAAGTTTTTTTTTTTTAACTCAGTAGAGTATATATACAGGGTGTAACAGGACCTCACCAATAAAATGATAGGGATGATAGGCCATGCAGAGAGGATAATTTTTTGTGAAGGAACATATAGTCACAAACACGTCATTTACAAGTTATGTGGAGATGTGTGTTCACCCGTAAGGGCCGGAATTGAATACAAACAATTGTACACGTATCATTTTATTGAAAAAGACATGATTTTACAATAACTGTTCAAACAGTCGACCCTGTGCCTCATTGCATGTTTGATATTGTCGCAGCAATGGTCAGCCAACACAGCCAAGCATGGCAGGACTCTTTTCAACATCGTCAAAACACTTATTGTTTGAACTCTTATAAAAAAAACATGTCTTTTTCAATAAAATTATACATGTACAATTGTTTATGTTCACTTCCGACCCTTATGGGTGAATACCTTAATTTGCGTGTAACTCATAAACGACGTGTTTGCGACTATATGTTCCTTCACAAAAAATTATCCTCTCTGCATGGCCTATCATCCCTATCATTTTGTCGGTGAGGTCCTGGTACACCCTGTATATTTTTATAACATAGTAAGAAAGAAGATATTTTTGTCAATAAATGTGGGCTTGTTAAACAGAAATTCAGTAATTTGTATTGTAAGTAGTATAACAGCGCCGGATGTCCATCTCACAGTAGCCAACACAGTGGATGTACCACTTCTGTGAACTCTGGAACTAGATTCCCTGAATGTTTCTACTATTGTGGATTTCCAGAACATGTCTGCATATTTTGATAAAGGTGAAATTTAAAAATTGTGATTTTTTTTTTTTTGCACAGGCTCCAGTACCTCCAGAATCCTGGGCAGGAATTCGTAATGCTACAGATGATGGATTATCTTGTCCCCAACCTAGGGCTAATGGTTCTTACCCAACTTCAGAGGATTGTTTGTTCCTTAATGTCTACACTACAGCAGTAAGTAATGTGAAGTAAAAGCTTTAACATTTCAACAGTGAAATTTCTTCCCAACATATTTCACTCAATTTTTAGTTTCAGCTTTCAGTTGGGTAGCTACAATCTACAATGACATATCAGCACAATGTTGGACCTTCCGTCTCCTTTTAGGAGTTTCTAGACCAAGTTAATTAGTTGTTTTTATTATTCTTTTCATACATCTCAATGATGGATAAATTATATATGAAGAGAAAAATTATATGCTCAGACTGGGGTCCTGGGTTCAAACCCCAGTCTGAGCACATAATTTTTACCTTCAAATATAATTTAGTGATGCTAATTTCCCAAAAGAGTCAGCTGCGGTGGACTAGTGGTTATGCTCCTTGTCTGTGGTCCCGAGGGTTGTGGGTTCAAACTAGACCGGGGTTGATGGATTTTTTTTTAGCATATAAAAATTCAAGGAGCAAGTCCTCCAGGAGGGACTTAAGCTGTGGGTCCCGAGTCTGAGGATTTTTAGGCTAAGATCTTTAAGCCTGAATAAAAAGGCCTCTAACCAAAATTTACCAACATCAACATACTAGTAGTACCTTAGTTGCCTGCTGGATATCTCATTGAGTCGATATGTTGACTGCATGCCATTCACGACATCTATGGGAAAATAAGGTACTAAATTAACTTGATCTAGTAACTCTTAACAAAGGAGAGGCTATGGCTCAACATTGGGCTATGCTATTATAGATAGATAGATATTTCCCAAAAATGTCATGAATGGTATGTGGTCAACATACCAATCCAATATCTAGTAGGCAACTAAAATATTAATAGGACGAAAAGAATGGTAGATATTGCTTAGAGGCCTTTTTATTCATGAGCCTGAAAATCTTCATGCTCAAGACCTAGAGCTTAGAGTCCCTCCCAGAGGACTTGTTCCTTGGATTTTTCCATCCTAAGAAATGTGTTGTGTATAATGAAATGTAAAAATTGTCTGAAATTCATAATTTTTTAAAAAATTCTTAAAAGTCATGGGTATTTTTGCATATTATATCAGTCTCTAATTTTATATTTGTTCACATAAAATTATTAGAAAATAGATTTTAATGAGAAAGGAGTACATTTCTTTTATTTCTTAAAATATATATACAGTCAATATGCCCAATTCACCAACTAATGCTTTAAAATGGTCAACACGTTTCCACAGCCAAGCTGTCATTCTCAAGACCAGTCAATATCTGGTCTTGAGAATGACAGCTTGGCTGTGGAAACGTGTTGACCATTTTAAAGTATTAGTTGGTGAATTGGGCATATTGACTGTATATATATTTTAATATTTTATCACCAAGAAGATGACTTGTGTATTAAATCTTTTATTTCTTATTATTACAATAGTATCATATTGCTGTGTCTGGTATGCAAGTGCAACATTATATTTCGCCCTAGAAGCATATTCTTTTTCTAGGTTTGACAAAACTCTCACTTGTTAGACCTGATACAAACACATACAGTCAATTGTAGAAACAAAATGTAATCACAATAGTGGTTTTACAATATTTTATTGTTTTCATAACTACACAAATACTAAATATACACAGCAATAATTATAAAACGATGATCAGGTTTCTGATCTTGTTTTTAATTAACAATTGTGGATTTTTTGTTTTCTTACAGTTATAGCAACAATAACAAATTGTGAAATCATAGTTGTGGTTCAGATTTTGTTATTATAATTGATTGATAGTCTTTGATGAAACTATGATGATCTGTTGAACTATTATAGGAAATATTACTATGAGGTTTAATGTAATATTAAATTATTTTTATCATACCTCATATCCTGTCTTCTATTTAGACCGATTTCAAGAGTTAGGCAGTTTCAAAATCTAGGCAGTTTCATCATCAGTAATTTTACGACCGATGTTCTGTCGACCATTCTTATTCCATCTATTGGTGGACTGATGAACTTCCAAATCAAATCAACTTCCCAGGAATTCAAAATTCATTCATTTTTCTTTCTTGATTTTTATGTGGATTTGTTCCCAAACCATGAATTCTTTTGGTTTTTCATTTTACCTTCATCTTCAGTCAAACTCCAACTGTTGAAATTTTGAGGAGCCTTTGGAATTAACAATTTGGGAAAAATTATACATTCAGAAGAACAAATATAGAACCATAAATTTTGAAGTTAGCAGTGAACAAAATTTTATCTCCAAGTTCATAAAATCGGCACTAGATGAAAATTTGGATGATGGTGTTAACAGAAAAATTTCAATAGTTAGAGTTTGACTGAAGATGAAGATAAAATGACCTTTGAAATGGTATCGTGAAAACATGGAACTTCATGAGGTGAGATATAAAAACATTTTCTCCAACTCATTTATAAATTATTGTAATCAATGGTAAAGAGAAAAATGTTTGATTTGAACCAGGAATTGAACCCATACCTTCAGTTTTCCTTGCTGATGCTCTGACCACTGAGCAAATTCAGGCTACATTCTCATCCAAGAATAAATCCTCCATCCCTATTAGGTTCGTCTTCCGGGCATATAGGCCGTGGTCCAGTCGTTCTTCTACTCGACGTTTCGTCTACTGCTGCGGTAGACATCTTCAGGAGATACTGCGTGCTCTCTGTGAACTCCTCAACAGACGGCTGCAGACTGGCTGGTCGTTGGAAACTCCCTCCCTATTTATAGGCACGCCCCTGGTGGAGAGGCGGTTTTCTGCGCGGTCCGTGTTGCGTGCTGTTTTGTCCAGGCTGTCGCTAGCAGAAGTCATAGGCTTCGTTGTCGTATTGTGCA
The DNA here is from genome assembly GCA_030220185.1 of Diploptera punctata. Classification (NCBI taxonomy): domain Eukaryota; kingdom Metazoa; phylum Arthropoda; class Insecta; order Blattodea; family Blaberidae; genus Diploptera; species Diploptera punctata. The sequence goes on from JASPKZ010007266.1 coordinate 119,146, forward strand.
GTGCCAGGATCCAGATTTTGTTTATCTTCATGGTTTCTTCTTTTTTGTTAAAGGAATTTTTGTGTTTATATATTTCAATGGCTTCTCTGTACAGTCTGGTGTAATAATGTGATGTTTTGGGACAATACCTGTGTTTCTTCGAATCTTATTATATGTTCTTGGTTTGTTCATCCAGTGTTCCGCTACGGCTGATTTTTCCTTTTGTTTTAGTCTGCAATGCCTCTTGTGTTCTTGCAATCTTGTGGTAACCATTCTTTTTGTTGTGCCGATATAAACCTGTCCACAACTGCAAGGGATGCGATATATACCGGCAGTACTTAACGGATCTCTAGTATCTTTGGCTGGGCGCAGTATATTGCTGATTTTTTGTGTTGGCTTGTAGGTTGTAGATATGTTATATTTATTTAATATTCGACCAATTCTCTCCGTTATTGTCTTGATATATGGTAGGTACACCTTACCCTTTGCCTCCTCCTTGTTCCCGTTTTCGGATTTGTATTATTGGGATTTATGGCTCGGCGAAAATCTGTTTTGCTGTATCCATTGGATTGAAACGCTGCTTGGAGATGATTAATTTCTTCTTGTAGATACTGTGGTTCCGAAATCCTTTTGGCTCGTTCCACCAGGGTTTTAATTATTCCGCGTTTTTGTCTGGGATGATGGTTGGACCGCTTATGTAGGTATCTGTCGGTGTGAGTCTTTTCCTGTATACCTTGTGTCCAAGTGTCATGTCTTGGTTTCGAATAACTAAAACATCCAAAACGGTAGACTGTTGTTCTCTTTCTCTTTCCAGGGTGAATTGGATGCTGGGACAAATACCATTTAAATGTTGCCTGAAGTTATCAAGTTCTTCTTCACCATGCTCCCAAATGACGAATGTGTCGTCCACATATCTCAGCCAAACTGAAGGTCTTAATGTAGCATTCTCCAAGGCCTGTTTTTCAAATTGTTCCATGTAAAAATTGGCTATTACGGGGCTTAATGGACTTCCCATGGCCACGCCATCTATTTGCTCGTAGAATATTCCTCCCCATTGGAAATACGTTTCTGTGAGGCATATGTTATACAGCGCTACTATGTCTGGGGGAAAGAGTTCTTGCAAGTATGTCATAGTGTCTGGGATAGGTATCTTATGTAAATAAAGAAACCACATCGAAGCTTATTATTTTATCGTTTGGCTTGAGTTTCAGAGCGTCTATTTTTTCTATGAAGTGCGTGGAGTCTTTTACAAACGTGTCAGTTTTTCCAATATACGGTTTCAATAGTGAGGCGAGAAACTTGGCGAGTTCATATGTAGGTGATCCAATGGCCGAAACAATAAGTCTGAGTGGTGTTCCTTCCTTGTGTATCTTTGGTAATCCATACAATCTTGGTGGCAGTGCTTCTGATTTGTACAATCCTCGTTTAGTGTCTTCATCAAGTGTGGAGCTCTTGATAAGTTTATTGGATTTACGTAGAACTCTTGCTGTAGGATCAGTTTTAAGAATCTTGGATGTCTCTGGATCTAAAAGCTGTTGCATTTTCTGGTTGTATTGTTCTGTTTCCATGATGACGGTGGCATTTCCTTTATCTGCAGGAAGAACGATGATGTCTTTGTCTTCGTTTAGATTATGTAAAGCTACTTTTTCTTTTCGTGATAAATTACTCACCGGTGGTTTGGTTTTACGGAGAATGCGAGACACTTCGCTCCTTATTTCCTCACTCTGATGAATAGGCAGCTGCCTTATTCACATTATTACACCAGACTGTACAGAGAAGCCATTGAAATATATAAACACAAAAATTCCTTTAACAAAAAAGAAGAAACCATGAAGATAAACAAAATCTGGATCCCGACACTGCACAATACGACAACGAAGCCTATGACTTCTGCTAGCGACAGCCTGGACAAAACAGCACGCAACACGGACCGCGCAGAAAACCGCCTCTCCACCAGGGGCGTGCCTATAAATAGGGAGGGAGTTTCCAACGACCAGCCAGTCTGCAGCCGACTGTTGAGGAGTTCACAGAGAGCACGCAGTATCTCCTGAAGATGTCTACCGCAGCAGTAGACGAAACGTCGAGTAGAAGAACGACTGGACCACGGCCTATATGCCCGGAAGACGAACCTAATAGGGATCAAGACGCCGGCCGTGAAAGCCTACAGTTATACAATAAATCCTCCCTTTACCTTACTCTCTTGGTCCCACATTCAATGCAATGAACACGAAATGCTGAAGGTTTGGGGTTCAATTCTCGGTTCAAGCAAAAAATTTCTCTTTACTGTTGATTACAATAGTTTAGTTGTATTCATTAATTTACTTATTTCAATCATACTAATAGCTTTAGCTTCTTAATATTAATTTAATAAATAATGTTATAGCTGTGTGGAGCCCCTTCATGTCTAGAAGCCATTCATTGTGTATTTGTGAATTTTGATTCATTGCTATGAATGTGGGACCAAGAGAGTAAAGTAAAGGGAGGATTTATGCTTGGATGGGAATGAAGCCTGAATTAGCTCAGTGGTCAGATCATCAGCACAGAAAGCTGAAGGTTCGGGGTTCGATTCCTGGTTCAGGCAAAAATTGTTCTCTTTACCATTGATTACAATAGTTTAGTTGTATATATTAATTTACTTATTTCAATCATAATAATAGCTTTAACTTACAAATATTAAATTAATAATTTATAAATCTTTACATTTAATTGTATAAAAAAATTTAGAAAAATGGTAAATACCACGTTTCTATTGCACCCCTGGAGTTATAAGGTCATAACTAGACTTGTCAGATGTCCCTTATTATGATTTCCTATATTGAAGACTTAAAAATTATGGCATGTAGGCCTACTAATGTCGAATGGGACGATAAAAGTTCTGTTTCATGTTTTACTAAATGCTTTCAAATTTTATTCATGCGTGCTATATAAATTTCATGGTTTACACAACAAACTCATAAGTACTAGGGCTTCATTGTCAGGCATTAATCACATGCTTCACTACTAGAGACACTTATATGGATTATGTTTGAAGATGAACAGTTATTGATTATGATATTGTAGAAGATTTCCAGGCTGTTGGTCGTGGTCCTGAGGCTTGTAGTTCCTTGACGTTTCACCAGAGACTGCATCCGGCATCCTCAAGGGTTGTCTTGAGACTGGCAATTTTGTCGACTACCTTCCCTATTTATACATTTATCCGCGATGCGTTCTCTGCACGGTCTGTTATGCAGAAAACACGTCGTGGATAAATGTATAAATAGGGCAGGTAGTCGACAAAATTGCCAGTCTCAAGACAGCCCTTGAGGATGCCAGACGCAGTCTCTGGCGAAACGTCGGGCAACTACAAGCCTCAAGACCATAGCCAACAGCCTGGAAATCTTCTACAAGATCTTCATAATAACTCCGGCTGTGAAAGCCTAAGTCAAGTTATTGATTATATCATTAAGGCTATGCTGAAGCTTAGTCAGTGTTCTCTTATTCTGTGGGTCTCTTACTCTTTGGAGAGATGGTATCATGGTCGTTCTGAAGTTTGTTATAAATACAAAAGAGTCGATTTGTCTGATCCCTTTAATGTAGTTTTTGGTTGAAATATTAGTAATTCTCCTCCACCAAAAGTAAAGAGACTGTACATAGCTTTAAAAAAATGGATAGAACGTTTTCATCACGCCCCGAATTAAATCTTGCAGAAATAATAGTTTTAAAAGCATAATTCATGTACTACAATTTTTTCCAAAGCTCGTTATTCCTTTATATCCCTTATTGATATTTTTAAAACCTCACAAATTGAGTTGCAACTCAAAAACAGCAATTTTAAACTTCAAAGTGCTAGTAGTACTAGTAGAAATAGTAAGTAGTTTCATCTCACTACTCTTGGAAGCATAGGGCCTTTGTGAAAGCGTGCCACCAGACTCTGTTTTTTGCCCAATTCCTGCTTCATTCCAAATTTTCCCTTGTTGTTCAATTTCTGTTGTTATAGTGCTGCAATATGTAATTTTTGGTCTTCTTCATTTTATAGGTAATCCCTGTGGATTCTGTTCCAGTGCTCTCTTTGGTACACTATCTAGTTCTCTTCTGAGAGTGTCCAATCCATTTCCATTTGTGATGTTTTATCTCCTTTCAAATCTCATTCTGTGATGTTAACCTACACTATTCCTTGCTTGAAAATTCAAAGTACCTACATAAAATCATGTTTTTAACATATCACTCTGATATTTTTAAACATGCTACTTATTACTATAAATGTTGCTTTGTTACACTAATCAAGTCTAGATTGCTGTTTTCAAAGTGTGTTTAAACTAAAAAATGAGTTTAAACTCAAATTTGAGTTACGGCCTTAATATTCTAGGGATATGCTATATACAAGAAAGTCTAATAGAGTTTGTTATGTCACATGAATTTCCATACAGTTAACAGTGATTATATGTTTAATATTAAGAAATATACACTTTTTACCACTTACATCTGGTTATAAAACAATTAACTAAGAAATATTCTTAAATTTCATGATCATTTGAAATAATTTCTCATAGTTTTATATTCAAGATAAGTGGATGAATTAATGTGTAAAAAGTCACAAATGTAATATATCTTATTGAATTTAAATTAGCAATCACTAATGATAGGGGAAAAAAACATAATTTAAAGTGCACTAACATGTATTGGTTAATTAAGTTTTATAACTTTAAAACCTCAGCTAAAATAATTTATTTGTGAAGAGTTTCAGTTCATGTTCAATATGTTTTATTTCAGCTTTCAAAAAATGGGAACAATCCAAACAGACCTGTTGTGGTATTCTTTCATTCTGGCGGATGGTATTATAACTCAGGAGGGAGTTTCTTGCATGGACCACAATATCTTTTAGACAAGGATATTGTATTGGTTGTCACTAACTATAGACTTGCTGCTCTCGGTAAGAAAATTATCTTTCAGAAATTATTCACACTTGGCTATCTACAATTTTTGCAAACTTTAAAAAAAAAATCATTAAATTGGAAAATGTTAAGAGTATTGTGGATAATCCAGATAAAAAACCTTTTCCATTAGTCTCTAACTCATTGGCACTATCCAACCTGTAGGTTCATGGTTGCACAGACATAAGCTAATGTTTTCTAAACATCCCCTGTATAATGATCTTGTAGAAGATTTCCGGGCTGTTGGCCATGGTCTTGAGGCTTGTAGTTCCCCAACGTTTTGCCAGAGACTGCATCCAGCATTCTCAAGGGTTGCAGTCTCTGGCGAAACGTTGGGAAACTACAAGCCTCAAGACCACGGCCAACAGCCCGGAATTCTTCTACAAGATCATCATAGTAGTAACTCTGGCCATGAAAGACTAAGTCAATATATCCCCTGTATAATCTACTTCCCTCAAATCATGATTAATATCATTCTCTCACCTCATTCTTGGCCTGCCTACTGGGTGCTTTCCCTCTGGTTTCCTGCAAGGAGTTTCCATGCCTCTCTTCCATTCCCATTTGTGCCACATGTTTTGCCCATTGCAGTCTATGAGAATAAAGATCATATTGCTCATTGTTATAGTCTTTTTCGTTTCCCTGTCTGTTTATCTCTCATTTGATCATTAGTCTCTATCCATCCATAATTATTTTTTTAACATTCAATCTTTACTTATTCCCTATATATATATATATATCTGCACCTTGTCTTGTACCGGTATGCGATGTATCTAATGTACTCTTACCTATGATTTTACTAGATACAGTATAAAGGCTCTTCCATTATCTCTATATCTCCATAATTATGTTTTTAGCACTATTTTCCAATCCCAGTTTTTTCTCTGTTTATCTTTCTTCATCTGATCACTCACCATGTATGCTGTCTTCCTAATGTTCCCTTACCTACAAATTTCATTTCTAAAGCTTACAATACCAATAATTGTACCATTGTGTTTTCAAAGATGAAGACAGAAGTATTATCTAACATGTAAGAGATAACAGCTGATCACTAAGAATTAAAAGTAATTATTTCCAGCTTCTTGTATCTTCAACAATCTCTTAAATACAGTATTTTTATATGATAATTGTTCATTTTAAAGTTATGAAATGGCCAGACACCCTCATTTATTCCTAGTAGAGGTTGATGATCCTGATTTTCACAATGTAGAGAGCTGAGAGTACTTCCCATTATAATTTTCTGTGACAAAATCTTAAGATGGACTCTTCTAAAACATTACCTTTGAGAAACGTGGAATTACTGATTTTGTAACAAAAATCTCAAGAAAACAATAGTGAAATCCCTTTTAGCATAAAACAATAAGGAAATAGTTTAATGATATCTTTATTTGCTACAGTGTGGTTTTGTTTTTGCAGGTTTTCTGAGCACTGGAGATGATGTGTTAATTGGAAACTATGGAATGAAAGATCAGGTTGCAACACTGCGATGGGTACAGCAAAATATTGCTGAATTTGGAGGGAATCCCAAAGATGTGACAATAGCAGGTTGCAGTGTTGGTGCAGCTAGCATCTGGCTTCATATGATTTCACCTATGTCTAGGGGTAAACATATACACACACAAAATATTGCACTTGGACGGGATTTCGTCTTCACCTAGTTTTGGCATAAACAATCACACACAGATGTCGAGTAATAATCCCACAACCACTTTATTTATTACTACAAGTTATCAGTTAAAGATCACTCACAATTTGCTTTAATAATTATTCTGGTTTTAATGTTTATCTTACACACAATTATTTCAAGTCTCTGATGTGTCCACTCACTGCAGCTCTCTCTCACTCTGTTCACTATACCACTGTCAAAACACAACAACCTGGCCTCTGTACTCACTACTCCACTACTCACTACTCCACTACTCACTACTCAGGTGAGGAGAAACTCTCTAGGCTTAGATTTGAGAGTCTTTGAAACATAGAAGCCTCTGACCACCAATCTTTCCTGAAAGGGGAAGGAGATGTTTGTAGAGACATCTGGAATGTCAGCCAAGACTTTTCGATGATCTCCACAGGTCATTCGACTCACGAGTCGGTGACTCAAAAACCTATTTCAACAACTATTTTCACCTTGCCCGCATAATTTAAACATCGTAATTACCATGCATCATTATATATATATATATATTTCAGCTTAATTATTTATAGGTCATTATGTAACCATTATTCATATAAAATTATTTATAGGGGTATATTAATGGTACAGTCTTGCATTTATTAATTTAAAATTTGTTGACTCAGGATGTGTTTGAACCAGTGACTTACGGCAAGCACACTGCAATGGATTGCTTAAATAAATGAATCCAGTTAAGGATATTCAAACCTTTGTGGTAGTTGGCCCCAATCAATTAATATGTTTGTCACCGTGAAGTATAACCACATATCTCCAATACTTTAACAGTCAGAATTGTGTTTATGTTCATTAATAAGTAAAAATGTGATTTCTATTTATGAGGTGGACTTAAAATATGTCCATGTAGTAAACCCAAACTCTATAAATTAACTTGAATAGAATATAAGAGTACCGGTGGCAATAAACTGTGAAGAACTTGCTGGAGCAATTGGTCATTTCATAAGGCCTTAACAGTGTCACAGCAATTAATGGAGCTTGACTATGAATTCCGGATCTTATAGTGTAAGCACTGCACCAGAGATACTGATGTGTGTTTGACAATAATGAGCCCATTTGATGTAGGGGACCAGCTCCTGTGAACTTCTGACAGTCCTTAACTGGTTCCTTGTATATTTCATCACTGGTTATCTGATGAAAACTAATAAAACTTCTAATTTTAATCTTACATATTTACATATATTTCTTACATAATATATAAGATGAAAATAAGTTTTGCTGGCTATATATATATATATATATATATATATATATAGTGTTAATTCCCAATGTCTTCTCGTTAAAGAAGCTACAGATGATGTATAGAATGAAAAGTTCATAGTCTCAGTGCATGGGAATTCATATAAAGGAGAGAATTAATATGCACTTGAATTGGGAGCCTGGTAGCTCGGTGGTCAGAGTGCTGGTGTACAGAACCAGAGGCATTGGGTTCAAATCCTGATTTAGGCATATATTTTCTCTTCAAATAAAACATTTTATTGTTTATAATCAAATGTTTAGTTCTGTAACGCTGGCATGAGACTGTGTAATGGATTCACTAGAGTTCAGCATATGAAGTATATGATGATGATGATTGTGTTATGTCTCTAGACATATTTGTGTTCACTCTAACCAATTTAGACATCTATCTGTGTTATGCCAACACTAGGGCCTAACTGCCATAATAATAACATACTATAAAAAAGCCGATAAAGGAGAGACACATATACATGTGTATTATACCGAAAAATAGGGCATAAATATTCACCCTTTAAACGCGGATTAAAGTCTCAATCAAAATATACATACGAGTTTTATAGAAAAAAAACTAGGAAAAAATTATTATAAAATGTCTATATCACATCAATATATTTTTCAATCAATGAAGACACACTTACGAAATCTTATATAATATCAAAACAACTTATTAGTTTCAACCAAATAGGAAATTCTTACGAAAACTTATATAACCCAAACACATTAGGATAAGAAGTTAAAACACCTTATATAACTTGGCCATGAACTACTAGGAATATTACTACAGATGGGGCAAGAAAATAGGGTTTCCATTAGTTTTAGGGGATGGTGAAAGGTAAAGATAATCATATAAAAGCCGGGATTTTTAGTGGAAAAAGTCAGAACAGCGGCGGGACCGGATGCGGTCCTCCCAGCAGGGGAGGCAGCTACATTGGTAATATGAATCTTTTTTATCATTCGTAATGGTCATTTTCAGGCAATAGAATTAAATAAGGGACCAAATGGTCCAAAGAACTTAGAATAACGAACAAAGTTGAATATTTTAAAATGATTGTTTTCTCTCTCTCTGAATTTTAACACTAATATTTTGAATATTTTGACGTTTGACAATGTGGTGATTTCAGCTGACTTTAATAAATTGTTTTATATGTTATTAATCTAATATTTCTTTATGTTTGGTTTTATTTTAATAAATAATGTTATTTTTTCGTTTACTGTGTTTTTAAATGTTTAAATGTGGAACTCATCCTCCAAACCAAGGCCAACCGCTCGGCCAAAGACCACTTAAACAATAGTGAACTTAACGCTATCATTACGGCGGGGCTAAACAGACCATTCGCGTAACAATCTGGCTGACAAGATACATGAAACTATCCTATTTCTAAGATGATATATTTTAAGTCCTATTAAGTTATCATCCTCTTAAGTTTGTAACAAAATAGAAGGAAAGAACATAAAAGTTAATTTTCGTTTTAGAAATTGATCATCATATTCTTTAGTATTAGTAGCTGTTACAGTGGAGACAGTTAAGCCCAGCCGTAACGTAGCGTAAAAGATCTCTATAGTTTTAAGTGGTCTTTGGCCCGAGCGGTTGGCCTTGGTTTGGAGGATGAATTCCACATTTAAACACTTTAAAACAAAAAAAGGATTATAATTTATTTAAATAAAACATAAAGCAATATTATAACCAAAACATATGAAACACTAATTAAAATCAGCTAAAATCGCCATATTGAAAAGTGTCAAAATACTAAAACTGATAAAATTCAGAGAGAGAAAACAATCATTTAAAAGAATCAACTTTGGTCATTATTCTAAGTTATTTTACCCTTAGGTCTTCTTAATATCATGCATTCTCAACAAATATAATTATTCTAAGTTCTCTGGACCATTTGGTCCTTCAAATAAATTTATGCTTAAAAAATGACCATTTAAAAAATGATAATTATAAGAAGATAAAAGATTCATATTACCCATGTAGAGCTGCCTCTTCCCAGGGGGGACCGAACCCTTCGGTCCCCCTCGCGGTTCTAACTTTTCTACTCAAAACCCCTGCTTTTTATATTATCATCTCTACCTTTCACCAATCCCTAAAACTAATGGAAGCCCTATTTTCTTGCCCAATCTTTTGTAATATTCCTAGTTCTCTCATGGTCATGTTATATAAGGTGTTTTTAACTACTTATCCTAATGTGTTTGGGTTACAGAAGTTTTCATAAGAGTGTCCCATTAGGTTGAAACTAACAAAGTTGTTTTTGATATTACATAAGATTTCGTAAGTGTGTCCTCATAGATTGAAAAATATATTGATGTGAAATAGTCATTTTATTATAATTTTTACCCTAGTTTTTTATCTATAAAACACTTGTGTATATTTGATTGAGACTTCAATCCGCATTTAAAGGGTGATTATTTATTCCCTATTTTTTGGTATAATAAAAAGTATCTTGTGTATAAGCTTCATCTGTTTTTATAGAATTTTATTATTATGGCAGTTAGGCCCTAGTGTAGGCGTAACAGTAGCTAAATTGGGTCATTAATTTTAGCATGACTTCGAAATGTGTTTGATTTGTGATCAACAAAATTATTTTATTTTAGTTTATTTCTGGTACTTGGGTTCAATCTTTAAAATAGGTGATATTAATAATTGCATATATTTGTTTATAGGTCTGTTCAATAAGGGAATATCTATGAGCATGGGAGTGAACACTCTATGGGATGTCACTAAAGATCCAGTGCCTCAAGCGAAAAAACAAGCAGCTTTGCTTAACTGTCCAAATGACACATCTGTAGAAATTGCTGAATGTCTTAGAGGAAAGGGTGATCAAGAAATTGCTTCTACATACTTTGATATGTTGGTAAAGTACTTTTTAATACTACAGAGATCATTCCATAATGATAATTTTTTAATGTATTTACCACATACTACTTACAATTCACATAGAATATAAGAAATATTGTATCAAAGTCAATACTGAATGTTCAAAAGTTTAGTGTTTGTACAGTGACTTTAATGGTTTTTATTTAAGTAAATAAATACCTCGGTGCTAATTCCTAAAAAGTGAACTTTTATGGTTGTGTCTCCCACATGGGAACACTCAATCACAGTGGAACTCACATTGTTTGGAGCCCGAAGTTCGAGTATATATTGTGATCTTTGCAGTTAGAAATCTCATTGAATATTGTCAAATTTGTGCACCATACTTATAAAGTTAAGAATGTTATTAGTGCTTTGTATAGTTTCCATAACGTCTCAATTAGACTAAAAATACCAGAAAGAATTTTATGTATGATTCATATGTGATAATGTAGGAATGTTACAAGGCATATATAACAAACTTCATAGGAGGTAAATTATTTCAGAAGAACCCAGAAAACCTAATTTACTTTCATGCAAAGCATTAGAACAGTTGCATGATTTGCAAACGATTTCCTGCAACTTCTATGACCAACTGGTTGTAACAAGGTGCATATTTTAGTCAGATGCAACTTCATATATGTCAAAAATTGGCACAGTCCCTTAGAGTATTATTTTTGCAATCTTATCAATGTCACATGTTTAACCCGTGGATTATGTCACATTACAGAAGAAGTATACACTCTCTTTCCATCTGTCAACAAAGTAAATTCAAAATAATTCCTGCTCATGTACAATTATACAAAGATCATCTGCCTGAGGTTTTTCTTCCACCAGAACCTGTTCTCACAAGATGGGGAACTTGGTTATCTGCAGTGTCATTCTACCAAGAGAACTTCAATCAAATGAAAGATGTAGTTACAAATATTCATGATAGCCATACTGCTTGATTTCTTGAAGCAAGGTGCACATTTGAATGTGAAAAAAGTTTAAAGTAAATTCAATGCAATGTTGGACTCAAACCCAGGACTGCAAAAGATTCAATCAATTAACCCTTTAGGTGTCGTGAGCTAACTATACATCAAAATATCAATTTCATCCATGTACATTATTTGATACTTTCAAAAGAAATTAAGGTCTAGAAACCCATGGTGAACCCTAATTCCCTACGAGAGTCTCTTCAGTTGATTGAGAACACAATATATTGTCCCAGGTGACACTAGAAAAAAGTTAAAAGTAAATTCAATGCAGTGTTTGACCCAAACCCAGGACTACAGAAGATTCAATCAATTAACCCTTTAGGCTCTTTAGATCGGATCTGATGCTTCTGTCCATTACCTGCCAGGTAATATACTTACACTATTTGCAAAACCGATCACATCGGCAGATGCAATTTAAATCTCTCACAAAGATATTTTACCAGTGGCATGCAGAGGGTTAACAAGTACATAAGAGGAAACAGACAATCTTTGCCAGAGAAATGTTCCGAGATTCACTACCGGTGTATATGTGTGTTGCCCAATCACATCCATTGATGTGGCACAATCATTTTCAGTGTAACCTATAAACTAATTCTGTTCAACAATAGAAAATCTTTAAGCCCCTAAAACACTGAGAAACTCTTGGTAACATACTGTTATTCTTCATTTTTCAAGGAATAAAACATGTGTCAGTGAATTAAAATAAATTAGTTCCTTTGAAAGTGAATATTATTTTATATTTAGTGTAAGAGGAACCAATAAACTATCACAATGGCGGAAAATTCACACAGGAGTGAGACAATGATGCCCTTATTGGCAATTCTATTTATCATTTATATGAATCATATAGTTAAAGAATGGAGAGAACAATGTCATGGACATATACAATTGAATTGAAATATGAAATTAGATATTTTAATTTTTGTAGGTGATATAGCATTAATGGCACTCCTGGAGGACGAATTACAATATTCAGTACAAAAATTTAAACAAAATAACCATAAAGTATAATATGAAAATAAATTCAGAAAAAACAAAAGTAATGGCTTTTCATGGAAAATATCCTGTACATAGCAACATTTTTACAAACTAAAAATGCTGGAAAGAGTAAAACACCTTGTATGTAGCAAAATTTGTATAGATTCAAAAAATACTGGAAAGAGTAAATTAATTTACCTATCTCAAATATATATTAACATTAAATTATTTTGAGTCTGTGATATCTTACCTCAATATTAATGTTAATTTGTTCTTTAACATGTTTCAATTAGTCTTCTAATCATCTTCAGCCAGACTGATTGGATTTATGTTGTAAACCCTGGATGTCGATGTCAGCTCGCTCCTGCAGTTGGACAAAGAACTTCCAAACAAGGACATGTTCCATTGGTATTTCAGAATTCATAACTCTGTTTTTGTTCTTCTGAATGTAGACTTTACCCCAAATAGTCAGCTCTTTTGTATTTTCTAATTGTTTTAATAATTTAGTGTCTGAATTTATATTATGTTTTTCAGACCAAACATGAGCAGCAACTGCAGATTTTTCTATTTCCCCATTTTTAAGTTTCTTGTGTGTTCTTTGATTCTAATTTTTAGGTCTCTTTTTGTTTTTCCTATATATATCTTTTCAAAACCAGTACATTCAATTTGATATATTCCTGATCTTTTTTTATTTTTATCAGTTTTTTCATTTTTATTAGTTTATTTAAACTGTTGATGGTTTTTATTATTGATTTAACATTTCTCACTGAAAGATAAATTATATTTGAAGAGAAAAATTTTCGCCTAGACCGAGACTCGAACCCGGGACCCTTGGCTTTCCGGGCAAAGTGCTCTACCAACTGAGCTACTGAGGCGAGTTACGATCTAGACGCAAATTTTTCTCTTATATTTGTTGTAATTCCCTATCGCCAAATGCTTTTGAAACCATTGCTTCTATCTTTGCAAATGGCGGCTTCTTAGTTAAGAAGACATTTATTGGGAATTTAACATTACTTTATAAAGCTAGTAAGGCTTCTAATGATGGTTTTTATTATTGATTTAACATTTCTCAATGAAAGATAAATTATATTTGAAGAGAAAATTTTCCTGTATTTTTTCATTGGTGGTTTTTCTTTTTTCTTTTGTGTACCATTTTTTCATGAAACCCATTTTCTCTTGCTACATTGATTATGTGTTTTTTCTCCTGTTTGAAATCTTCTTCATTTAAGGTTAAGTTTACCAATCTGTAAGTTAATCTATTGAAGGATCCAATTTATGTACAATTGGATTGAACCCTGATGATTTAATAAAATTTTATGTGTAAGTTTCTTTCCTATGAATCCCAAATTCATTTTTTTTTCTTCGGTTCTAACCAATTTCAGATCCAAAAACAGATGTGTGTTTATTTTCTTCTATTTCTCTGGTAAATTTGATGTTTGTACTCTGTAAATTTAACAGTTTTAGGGAATCTTCTATTTTTTTTTTTACAATACAAATTATATCATCTACATATCTGCTCCAAAATTTAAACATTGTGGGATGTGCTTTTGTGATCTTATATTCAAAATCGCTCATAAATAAATTTGCCAGGAAAGGCAATAATGGGTTTCCCATTGAAGCCCTCATTTTTTTATATAGAAACTCCCATTGAATGTATAAAACATTTGGTCAAACATAACTCAGTTAATTTCACATAGTCTTCTCTGATCTTTCTATCTATGTTGTTTTTATTTAACCAGTTGTTCAATATCTCCAAAGTGTTTTGTTTCGGTACATTTGTGAATAATGAAACGACATCAAAGGAAACTTATCTATCCGTAGGTTCGATTTCCACTTTTTCTAATTTCTTAACATGCATATATTTGCATGCATATTTTAGGTGTTTTTAGTGTATGTACATTTGGATCCTAGTGATGAGAAAGGCACAACAACCAGGAAGATCACTTTATTACCAATAGATAGAACTGGGAATCTGATTTCAGTTTTTTTAATTTTTTTTAAATAATGAAAGAATCTTTCTTATTCATTTGAATATTTTTAATATTGCTCTATTTTGTGTTTATAGACTTGGGAATATCAACCACTTGTGGAATACACACCTATAATTGAAAAAGATTATGGTCAAGAGAGGTTCCTAACAGAGAATCCCATGAAAACATTTTTGGAAGGAAACTTTGTGAAAATTCCTTGGATGACTGGCATGACCAAAGATGAACTGGATCCTTGGGCATATTGTTAGTATTCAAACTTTATAAAGTATATCAGTTAATTTTTGTGTGATTCAAACAGGGATGCTTCCAGATTTCTATTTTTTTTAGATCATCTATAAGAAACAAAAATTGTTTTATGAAATTTTCATTACCATTTTAAAAAATAACATACAACTAGGGCGAGATTTACAATCAAGTGGTCTCAAGTTCAAATCCCAGGGCTGCCCAACCTAACTAGGATTTTTCATAATCCTCAAAACATATTGGATTTAATTATTATCTCAGAATTCATTAAAGAAGATGCTGATTAATTGAATTTATAAACTACATGATTACAATCCATGCAATGGAAAAAAAAGTCTGACATTTTCTGTATTTTTTTTAAATATCCCAGGTTGTCAATTCGACATTCCTGGTTTTCTCTAATGGCATGGCATACTTGTAACCCACTGCTGAGGTTGGTGTGCCTGGAAGATGGGGTTACGCTGCCCCGATGATATGTGAGTTGATGATGGTAGTAATGATGCGCCAGGAAAGGCCTTAAACTAAACTTAAGCTAATTAGGTGAATATGATATTGATCGTTCGGGGACCGTTTGGGCCTTAAAGTTTCCTGACATTTCTTACAAGTGAGGAAAACCCTGAAAAAACCTCACCCAAGAAACTTGTCCTGATTGGGGATCGAACCTGGGCTCGCTGCATGACAAGGCAGCATGCTACCTCAAGGCCACAGTGGTGAATACATTTTTGTAATCCTCTTGCACTTGCTACCCATATGGGCCAGTTATTGCTTCACTAGTTTTTCAGCTGCATTTAGGAAGTAGAGATGACCTCAAAATCTTTAGTTGCATGTATATTGTAGAGTGATTGCTTGGTGGACTAGGGCTCAGGAAAATGCTATTAGATAGTTGCAATATTGCACTCCAGTCATCTGCCCGCTATATACTGCACTTTCAATGTGGCTTTGATTGTGGTGGTAATTAGAACTTGTAAAGAGACTGCAGAATACAAAATCTTTGTGATCCTAGATAAATTGAGAACCAAGTATTGTTAAGTGATTCCAAAAACATCACTTTGTGTAGGCCTGCTACTCCTATCATTGGCAGTTATACTGCAAATTTGGAGTTGTGAAATTTTGGTTATGTGAAGTGTTTCATGAGTCAGTTGTTTTGATACACACTTGCTATGGAAATATTGTGTGCTCTGCAAAATTTCAATTTGAGACAAGATTCTAAAATTTTTCTACTGAATAAAGGATTTTAATTTATTGTAACTTTATAAAAATTAATCACTTTTCCTGCACCTAACTGATGAACAGTTCATAAAATATTGGACTATTTCGTAGCTGTCTACCACTGTGGTCTCAAGGTAGCATGTTGCCTTGTCACGCAGCAAACCCGGGTTCTATTCCCAGTCAGGACAGACTCCTGGTTGAGTTTTTGGATTTTTCCTCACCTGTAAGACAAATGTCAGGAAGCTTAGGGCCCAACAGTCCCCAAAAATCATCCTGCCATCATCATCATCTTTACATCTTTATCATCCCTCACTGGTGTGGAAAGCAATGGGAAGCTACCACACCTATAATTCATTAGTAAAGCTGCAAAGCATAGTATGAAAATTGCTATGATTGCAGTGAAAGACTTGCCCTTGGGAAGAATTACTGTAGATATAGAATTTCATAGCTATAAGGATCAGAATAGAGAAGTATGGATGGAATGGAGATTTCTCAATGTTGCTGTTTAATCCTAGAGGATTAATATCAACCGAATTAAAACTATTTTAATTTATTTTAGTTCCCCTACTATTAAATAATAGAGAAAAATAAGAATATTCTTATATACAGGGCAAGTCAAAATGTTGTGCAGGTTTTCAGAAATTTATTATGTGAAATGTAATGAACATATAATATCGTGAGACATATTGTATGAAAGGTAAACTCTCAAAGTTTAGTTGTCCACTTCTAAAGTTCCGCGTTCACCCGCAAGATGTCAACAGCAGAGCAGTAAAGGAAAATGGCGTTGACTGGGGATCAGAAGTCTTTCTGTGTGCTTGATTACCATGTAAACAACTCTGTGACTAGTGTTCAACGACATTTCCGTACCAGATACGATAAAGACCCGCCGGATGGGAGATCCATTCGTAAGTGGTACACACAATTTAGGGATTCAGGCTGTATCTGTAAACGAAAATCGACTGGCCGTCCGTCGACGAGTGAAGAGACAGTCGAACGTGTTCGCACATGCTTCGTGCGGAGTCCACAGAAATCCACCTACCGGGGAGCGACAGAACTTCAACTACCACAAAAAACTGTATGGCGGATTCTCCGGAAACGTTTACAGATGAAACCCTACCACTTGCAACTGGTTCAAGCCTTAAAACCCGCCGATTATGCTTTGCGAGCGTCCTTCTGTGTTGATTTTCTCGCATTAATGGAAGAGAATGAGTTCCATGAGAGGGTAGTTTACAGTGATGAAGCGACTTTCCACCTTTCAGGAAAAGTGAATAGACACAATGTAAGGATTTGGGAAACTGGTAACCCCCATGCAACTCTGGAACATCAACGCGATTCTCCGAAAGTGAATGTCTTTTGTGCCATTTCCCATGCAAAGGTTTATGGGCCCTTTTTCTTTCATGAACGTACTGTGAACGGACATGTTTTCCTTGATATGCTACAACAATGGCTCCTTCTGCAGCTTGAAGCGGATAGTCCAGATTTCATTCTGCAGTTGGATGGTGCCCCTCCACATTACCATGGCAGTGTTCGAGACCATTTGAATACGGCTTTACCACAACGCTGGATAGGCCGTGCATCTCAGGGTGATCAACAACTCATTCATTGGCCACCTCGTTCACCCGATCTAACCCCGTGTGATTTCTTCATGTGGGGTCTTGTAAAGGATCATGTTTACGTACCACCACTTCCAACAACACTGCATGAACTGCGTGCCCGCATCACAGCAGCCATTGCTGATATCGACCGCGGACTGCTACAGAAAGTTTGGCAGGAAATTGAATATCGGCTTGACATCTGTCGTGTAACAAAAGGCGCTCACATAGAACATCTGTGAATATTTAAAAAAAAACTTTGAGAGTTTACCTTTCATACAATATGTCTCACAATATTATATGTTCATTACATTTCACATAATAAATTTCTGAAAACCTGCACAACATTTTGACTTGCCCTGTATATTCCCATTCAACTAAATCATGAACCTCTTTATGAAATTATATATATTCCATGGCACGGCAGGCAGTTAGTAGACCCTTGGCTTACCAGCTAACTGCTGACCTCACATCCACAAAGGTAGACAATCATCTAGCCAGTATAGTGGTGACATGTGGTCAGCATATTGGGTCCAACAGCCATTATAGCTGGTTTTCTCAACCTGGAGTCCCTACATATTACAGCTACTCAAACTCATCATATTGGGTAGACATTGGTCCCATACTGACTGAAATTCCATGAGAAAATTTCTTCCTTATTGGGCCTCGAACCAGTGCAAGTCCCGTAGCTCTGTGCCAAAGCATCTTGTCTTAACCACTTGGTGCAGTACTATAACATTATATATATATATATATATATATATGTATGTTATAACAAAATTTTTGACCTTCACCAATGAAGGTAAATGTGTCATGAAAAGAAAAATAAATGCCTGAGTCGGGATTTGAATTTGAGTTTCTAAACTTTGTACGTTTAGCTCTCTAACCATCTCAGCTACTCAGGAAACCTAACACAAACATTTATTTTTCTTATATATATATGGGGTGTGGGAGGTTAAGGGTCCCACTTTTTCTGGACAATCGGCACTTGATGTCAGCCCTGCGTTTATGCTGCCTTTACCCCCAGAACAAACATCTGCTACTCATTTCCGTTAGAGGCTGAGTCGACCCCAGGGCCATAGTGCTGCCAGAGGGTTTGGGTCAGTTTAAAAATCTGACTCCATCAGGACTCGAACCCTTGACCTTCCAGCTCGTAGCGCAGTGCCTTAACCACTACACTTCGGCGTGCCCCTTCTTATATATATATATATATATATAGTATTCTCAATTTACATGAGAGGTAGTGGGATATTGTTCCAACTGCAATCTAGTTGGGGGGCATGCCATAGCGTAGTGGTTAAGGCTATGCGCTACAAGCCAGAAGGTCAAAGGTTTGAGTCCCAGTGGGGTCAGGATTTTTAAAACTGATCCAAACCTTCTGGTGACACTATGACCCTGGGGTCGATTCAGCCTCTAACAGAAATGAGTACCATATGCTTGTTCTGGGATAAAGACGGCCGTCACGCAGGGCTGACATCAAGTACCGATTGTCCAGAAAAGTGGGAGCCCTAACCTCCTACTACCCCAAGGGACTCCTGAGGCCTGTAGTGGGATACCTTTACCTTTGCCATCTAGTGGCCACAATAACAAATAAGCATATTTAAAGAGAATATTTACTTTATAGCAGTAATGCGTGTATATTTAGATGTTATAACTATATTTTTGGCATTTAGCAATGAAGGCAAATATTACATGACATGAAAAGAAAATTCAATCCCTGAGTCGGGATTTGAACCCGAGTTTCTAAACTTTGAACTCAGGTTAAAACCCCGACTCAGGCATTTATTTTTCTTTTCATGTTATATATATTATTACAACCCTTATAGGAAAGGTTATAGGTAGCGAGGTTAGCTCAAAGGGCAAGGTTTTTTTATGTAAATCGTATTCTACGCTGTTAGAGTAATAAGGCAATGGTGTTGGAGAATCGTTTATCTGCTGTCACCAGTCTGGCTGTAGAAGATGTTCAGCTATTATCAAGGTTAGGGATCTTTCAAGGTCTGCTTTTATTTATGGAAGGAATGCAGGTACCGTTCTAAATTCCACACGTAACCCAACAATACCAACTTTATTTCATAAATATATGGATATGAACTCTTACTAAATAAGGATACATAAAAATACTCGTAATTATAGTCTTACATACAAAGTAATATTGTTATTTTATGACGCGAATTTACTTATATAGCTATGTTAAATCATGAGAGAACTCAGAAGTGAGTGTAGTATTTTGTTTTAAAGGTGAGGTCTTTCCTTCGACTCTCTTTTATAGACAAGACTAAACTACTTTAAAGCTAAAGTTAATTATTCAAATGTTTCAAAGTTAATTTGTCCAACCTGGAACTTAATATAAATCGCAAATATACTCACACAACCCGAGGTTTGAATTCATGTCTGTCTCTGAGCGTTCCAAAAAGCTGCCTTCGATCTGCCTGTTTTCCTACAAGTCGCGAGTATATATTTTGCTGAACTGCCCTTGATTTGTGGGGGAAAATCTCGGGTGGAAAGTTTGCTTTCCATGTGGAAATTTCATCAGCCCCCTTCACTTCTACCCTACATTCGCCTCTCACTTTTACCCTACATACGATGGTTCGAGACTTTCGTCAGATCAAAATGGAAATCTTTGTTTTTCCCATCAACATGTTGATATCTTTTGGCCCACATCTGTTGTTGTTGTGACCGAATTTACCAATAGGTTCCGGATATCACGCATTTTTACTCGTTTTTTACTTCTTAACAGCCCTTGTATGGAACGAATGAAAAATAATTATATTTTTAAGGATGATTATTTTTCTCCCTATCTTTTGATATAAAACATCAGTATATCTCGCCTCGGTCTCTGTCTTTTTATCGTTATTTTTACGGAATCTGCAGTTATGCCCTGATGCATTTATAATATATATATATATATATATATGTAATGTCCTCTAACACTTTATATATTCTCAATTATTTAATCAAAATTAAAGTGGAAAATTAAAAAATTGCCATATATGTAATGTAATATCATATTGACATGTATGTAATATTGTGTATCCATTTGTAATTAATTGCATCAGTTTAGAAGAAATCAAATTGAATATGTCACGTTTTAAGAGAGAAAAATCTTGATATTTATGCACAATTAGAACAGTAACTGCAAAAATTATTTTCAAAGCTAGTTGGTATACATCATGCCCGACCATACAACTTAATACTCCCTTTCAACATTGTATTTGAAAAGGTAAGATATTTAGTTATTTTTCAAAATATGAAATTGCACAAACTACTAGTTGTACAGTTGTCATAGCTACTCCTGAGTTAACAGCATATGCAGCTGCACATTTGAAGAGTTTCTACGAGTGCACCTTCACAAAATAAAGGCACAAGTTCAGTTTGTTTATTAATATTATGTTACAGATATTGTAAGAAATAAGACATTATCAGAACAGTTTTATGATCGGTTCGATGTACTTGCACCTGTAACTCTACAATATGAGCGAGGAACACAGAGATCTCATCTTGCTAGCCAAGCTTTCAAAGAGTTTTATTTGCATAATCAACCAATCACAGAAAGTTCAAAAAGAGAACTTGGAAATGTGAGTAAAACTGTTATATTTTATACTTTCTTCTATAGAACTATATTTTGAGTTGATTCAAAATGTATTATACACTACAGTTGAATTGCAAACAACACAACACTTCTCATAAATAAATCTTCTCACCTCAATGTATTTCATATTCAAGTTGCTTACTAAATTCAGTCAGAAACTAGTTAAGAATGGGGAAGTTATTTAATGACATTCTTTAACAGTTCATTTGATTTCAAATGTGAACATGAAATTGCTGAGAGATTTTGCTCAAAGTCCTCTTATTTTAGATTTGAGGTTATATAACATGTTGTAAATTTATAACATGGGACTAATATTCTTCTTAAGAAAGCCAGCTCAGAATTTTTACATATTTAAAATCCATTGACTCCAGCCAGGTTTGAACCAATCATCCCTGGAACCAGAGAAAGCATAGTTAACTATCGGTATTAGACCACCAGAACCAACAAGGGGATAAATGTATCCAAAACTTGTCCATGTGAGAAGATTCACTTTAAGAGATGAAGTATTTGTTCCCATATTTGAAGAGAAAAATTATATGCTCAGACTGGGACTCGAACCCAGGACCTTTGGTTTTCTAGACCAGTGCTCTACTGACTAAGCTATCTGGGCGAATTCCAATCTGAATGCAAATTTTTCTTTTACATACATTGTCAATTCCTGTACACCATATGCTATGAAGCCATTGATTCTATCTATGCAAATGGCAGCTTCTTTATTAAGAAGACATTTATTTGGGAAATTTATATTACATTATAAAGCCAGTATGGCTTCTTTCAATGTTTTTGTTATTCATTTCATACATCTCAATGATGATAAATCATATTTGAAGAGAAAAATTATATACTCAGATTGGGCTCGAACCCAGGACCTTTTGCTTTCTAGACCAATGCTCTACCCACTGAGCTATCTGGGCGAGTTCCAATCTAAACGCAAATTTTTCTCTTATATATGCTGTTAATTCCCGTGCACAAAACACTATGAAACCTTTGCTCCTTCAATTTTTTCCAATTGTATTTTAGTGGTTATTACCTCATAGTGCCGTTTTTCTAAATATTACTGTAATTATGCATGTAAAGGCCAACAATTTTTCACTTACAATTAAATCACAAATTTTTGAGTGTAGCTTATGTTTGATATTTTGAAGTAATTCAATTTACCTTATAAAATCGATAAAATCGTACTCAAAGATGTTGTCTCCATTCAATTTCTTCTGCATAATGTATTATTTGTAACTTGTAGGATGCTCTCATTTAACTGCTACTACTATAATAACTAATTTTATTATTTATTTATTTATATTTGAATTGTGTTTTTGACTCGCCTCATATTTCTTGATTTTTATGCAGACCTAGGTTTTGTCGCTAAACTTCATACATACATACATACATATATTTAATGTAAAATATAATTAATATATTTAATATAATAACAATAACTAAGTCAGCTGCAGTGGACTAACTGGTTATGCTCCTTGTCTATGGTCCCAAGGATCGTGTGTTCAAACCCAGTTGGGGTCAATTAATTCTCTTTTTTAGGATAGAAATATCCAAGGAGCAAAGTCCTCCAGGAGGGACTTTAAGCCATGGGTCTCAAGTCTGAAGATTTACAGGGTCATAAAAGATCCTTAAGCCTGAATGAAAAGGCCTTTAAGAAAATTTACCAACCTCACCATCCCTGTAATATCTTAGTGCCTGCTACAATTTTGCTACTAACTATCCAGCCATATTTTCAGAACATTTAGCATTCTTAGCAATTTCCAAAGGATTGAAACTTTTGAATTTGTTCTCATGTAAAGATTTTTGAAAAATTTTTACACAACTTCACTAATCCTTTCTACTAGACATAAAAAAATGCCCGTGACAAATGTGTGTGTATATATATATATATATATATATATATATATATATATATATATATGTTATAATTAAATGTTTAACATTGAGCAATGCAAGCTTAATATGGTATGATAAGAAAAATAAATGCCTGGATGGGATTCGAACCCGGATCTCTGAGTCTGTACCTCAGCGTGATATCCATTACACTACCAGGCGAATCCAATTCAAACACTTATTTTTCTTATATATGTATTATATTCCATTATTACTAGATGTCGCGAGAACTCGGTCTTCACTGCCATCTAGTAGCTGACTATAACAAGTAAGCAAATTAAAGAGAATATTTTTACCTTATAGCAGTGACGCTTTATAGATGTTATAATTAAATGTTTAACATTGAGCAATGCAAGCGTAATATGGTATGATAAGAAAAATAAATGCCTGGACGGGACTCGAACCCAGATCTCTGAGTCTGTACCTCAGCGTGATATCCATTACACTACCAGGCGAATCCAATTCAAAAACTTATTTTTCTTATATATGTATTATATAATCCCGTCCAGGCATTTATTTTTCTTATCATACCATATATATATATACATGCACACATATTGATGCTCTAGCAACCACAATTTTTTTTTTTGGAATCAAATTTGGCATATTACTATATCAATTAAAAAGTAAGGTTGGGTTTGATGTTTTTTATTATTAATTTAAGACTTCTCACTGAAAAAAATTTTTCTCTTCAAATATAATTAAAAGTAAGGTTGAGTTTGTTAACCAGCAAAATCAGACCATAAAGAGTAGGAGTTCACCTGAAAAAAAAAAATTAAAAATTGCTCAGGCAGTTGACATTTTTTATTTTACACAACAACACTCAATATATGGTATTGGAATAAGACTTTAAAATCAGTAAAATCCAACCATTAGAGGCGAGGGGGTTTGCCTGAGACTCAAAATTAGAAATTGCTGTAGCAGCTGTCGTGTTTGATTTGTTGCAATGTGTCGGTAAACAATAGATTCTAATTAATCCTAAAATGGGGCAATGTATCTTTAAGATATATGATGCAATTTATTTAATATTTTTAATAAAGCAAAGGAAAAATGAATAAGTATAAATTATTTTAAAATACAACAGGAAGTAACATTAAGCAGTTTGTTTAATAATTAAGACATTTAGTCTGTAGATTCTTAACTCTTGTGCTTGTTTTTTTGAATGTATGTTTCAAGGCTTCTGAGCCCCATCGTCAGTGATTACAGACTAATTGCTGACAATGGGGCTCAGAAGCTTTGAAACATATGTTTGACAAAAACAACCACAAGAGGTAAGAATGTATAGACTAAATGTCTTAATTAATAAGTATAGATTATCTAAATTTGTGACAAATTATACAACAATATGCAGTAGGTAGATTAGTTTTCACTGCACTCCAATACATTTAGAAAGCTGGTATAAGAAATCCAGTTTCTCTAATTTAACAAAATAAATATATATTCCTTAAACAAGCAAAATGGTATCATAAATTCAACTTGCTGAGGAATTTGGTTAGTTTACGCAGTTCCTGCATGATGGACTTTTTTTTAATTTCTCTTGCTCCTTATGTTTTTTCTCACCAAAATTAATATCTTCAAATTAAGATCTGACTTATTACATATGATCATATAAAAAAGTATATTTTATGCTTGATTCTTTATTAAAAAAAATACAAGCTTTATTACAATTCAAATTTTGGTTCTAGGTATAATTGTATGTTGTTATATATATTTGCTTTCTTTTTTTGTAGCTTTATTCAGATGCTCTTGTTCGTTATGGTCAACACATGACATCCAAATTAGCCTGCAAATTAAGTGATCAACCAGTGTATGCTTATGAGTTTGAATACCAGGGTCGTTACAGTCACAGATACATCCCTGGAACAAACACACCATTTGGTAAGTTGTATCAAAATAATCATTGCTTTTTTTCAAAGAGAAAAATCTCTGCCTGAATTAAAAATTGGATTTATATATTTAATATCATAATCATTATATTAAATAAATGTTGGGAAGTAAACATTATGAGGTATTAAAAATCATCGGAGAACATATTGTTTAAATAACTCACCTCATAGGATTCATGCTTCCATGATATCGCGATTTCAAACATAATCATGTTCATCGTCAGCCATAACTCCCGACTGTTGAAATTCTTCGGCCGTCAACTATTCTATTGTCGCCGTCTTCAGTGCTGCTATCTATGGTTGAATTTATGAACTTCGAAATCAATGTAATTTCGTTAGGGATATCAAAATTCATTGATCTATTTTTGTTTTTCTGAATGTATATTTTTTCCCAAACTGTCAATTCCAAAGGTTTCTCTACTTGTTTTAAAAGTTTAGCTTCTCTTCCAATTTTATGATGTTCTAATAAACTATGTGCAGCAATTGCAGATTTTTCAATTTCACAATTTTTAATATTTCTGAAATGTTCTTTTGTCCGAATTTTTTGCAATAATAAATTCTAAGGATATTGAAGATGCTCTTAAATTATTAAACCTTCAGGATGAATCAGTAAAGTTTACCGTCGAATTAGAAAAAGAAAACAAAATTCCTTTTTTGGATTTATGTATAATTAGGAATGATCAAACACTGAAAATTGAATTTTTATATATTTAGAAAAGGAACTCATACAGATAATTACATTAAATCATCAGGCTTCAATCACATTGCTCATAAGCATGCAATATTCAATAGCTTAATTTACAGATGACAAATGTACCATTAAACGAAGAAAAATTTCAATAAAGAGTTTAAACATATCTTAAACACTGCTAGATTAAATGGTTTTGATAAAGAATTAATTATAAATAAGTTGAAGAAATTCAAACACAATAAAAGACTTAATGAATATACTACTTTACAAAATTGCAAAGAAAAGAAAAAATACAAGAAAATTACTTACCATCCTGAAATGCATAGGAAATTTCAAAAAATTTTTGACAAATACAACATTTTTTTGGCACCAATAAATAAATTTAGTCTGGGTAATCTTCTAAGTACCAATAAAAAAGTCAAAGTTCCAGACAGTAAGAAATCTGGAATTTATCAAATAAATTGTGAAGATTGCAATAAAGTTTATATAGGAAAAACAAAAAGGAATTTGGAAATTCGGACAAAAGAACATTTCAGAAATATTAAAAATTGTGAAATTGAAAAATCTGCAATTGCTACACATAGTTTATTAGAACATCATAAAATTGGAAGAGAAGCTAAACTTTTTAAAACAAGTAGAGAAACCTTTGGAATTGACAGTTTGGGAAAAAATATACATTCAGAAAAACAAAAATAGATCAATGAATTTTGATATCCCTAACGAAATTACATTGATTTCGAAGTTCATAAATTCAACCATAGATAGCAGCACTGAAGATGGCGACAATAGAATAGTTGACGGCCGAAGAATTTCAACAGTCGGAGTTATGGCTGACGATGAACCTGATTATGTTTGAAATCGCGATATCATGGAAGCATGAATCCTATGAGGTGAGTTATTTAAACAATATGTTCTCCGATGATTTTTAATGATTATACCTCATAATGTTTACTTCCCAACATTAATTAAATATTATGAGGTATAATCATTGAAATTCAATGGAGAACATTTTTTTGACAACTCACCTCACAAATTTTGTGTTTTTCACAATACTGCAGTTTCAAACATAATCATGTCCTCCAACTGATGAAATTCTTCGGCCGTCAACTCTTCTATTGTCACCATCTTCAGTGCTGCCATCTATGGTTGAATTTATGAACTTCAAAATAAAATTTTGTTCATTAGGAATATCAATATAGATAAACAAATTTTGATATACCTAATGAACAAAATTTGATTTTGAAGTTCATAAATTCAACCACAGATGGCAGTGTTGAAGGTGGTGACAACAGAAGAGTTGACGGCCGAAGAATTTCATCAGTCGGAGTTATGGTTGAAACTGCAGTATCGTGAAAAACACAACATTTATGAGGTGAGTTGTCAAAAAAAAATTGTTCTCCGATGAATTT
The DNA here is from genome assembly GCA_030220185.1 of Diploptera punctata. NCBI lineage: Eukaryota > Metazoa > Arthropoda > Insecta > Blattodea > Blaberidae > Diploptera > Diploptera punctata. The sequence goes on from JASPKZ010007266.1 coordinate 146,270, forward strand.
CGATCATAATCATTGCTTATTTTGTTAAAAAAGTGACTTCATATTTTTTTTATTATTTATAATTGCTTAAATCGCTAGTGATAATTTTGTACATTTGTCTACCACACTAGCTTAAGCAGTAGCAGTGAGTGTGTCTTGGTTTGATACACAATAGGATTGGAAATTTTAATTGTAAAATGTTGAATCTAAGGGCTAAGAGAGGTAATGGTGTACAATTTTTAATTGCATAGATTATGCATCAGAGGCATGAGTTAAATTCTAAAGTTGTCTGCGGTACAAGTTGAGGAGACATGTGTGCTGTTGATAATGATTAATTCATTGAATGGAGACGTTAAGCCTAGTGATTCCTTGGTACTTTTTGAAAGGAACAGGCTATGTGTCACCAGTTTTCACTTGCTTCCTTCTTTTTTATCGATATGGCTCACAAAACACACTTATACTCTCTGATTATATCATCTATGTAATAAGGTCTGCTAAGTCATAAATAAAAAAATTACTACATTAATGCTATTTATTAACCCAGCGGAACTCAAGCAACAAAAAATTTAGTAGATGGCATTGGTACACATGGATTAGTAGATTTTACTATTACAAACTTGATCTTGATGATAACTTTGTTTTATAAAGTTAAAATCGATCAATTTGTGCTGGTCTTTGAGTTCATTAGAAAATGCATTACCAGTAATTTATCCAATCTTGCTTCATACATTTGTTTGGCTGGAAATTCCTTGATTTTAATGAACAATTTATAGATTCTTTTCATGTGTGCTGCAAGTAAATAAATTCAAATAAAATAATTAAAAATAAATCTAAAGGTGAAAAGAATATAATCACAGGAAAGATGGATAAATAAAGAAAGCCACAAAAAGTAAGGTATTAATTAAAATAATAAAGAAAATATGTAAGAATATAGTGATTTTCTGAAATTTCAGTGATATATTGATGGAAAAAAGGAACTCGATAAATAAAATTATATATATATTATATATATACACACACACACACACACAGTTCCCATAGAATCAAACAGCAAAAAAAAAAAAATCCAATTATGCCTGTAATATACCACAGGTCTCTAAATGGATACAGATTGTATAAAATCCTAGCATAATTCCAGAATTACTCAGAAAGGCACCTGTCTTATCAGTTGTCATGATGGCATGAACAGCCATTTGCGTGTATTTAGATATTATCTCCAAATATTGGGAAGTTATAAGGAAAATGTCCCGTACCATAGCTGAGTGGTTAAGGCAGGAAGCCTTGGCATGGAGCTATGGGACTTGCGCTGATTCAGGTCTCCATTGGGGATGAAATTTTCTCATGGAATTGCAGCCAGTATGCGTACCTACAATAAGTAGTGACTCCGGGTTGAGAAAACTAGCTATAATGACTGGGGGACCCGACATGCTGACCACATGTCATCCCTACACTGACAGGATGATCATCTACCTCAATGATTAACACATGTGGATGTGAGGCCAGCAGCCGGCTGGTAGGCCAAGGGTCTTCTAGGCCTGTCGTGCCATGGAGTTTAGTTTTTAGAGGGAAAACAGCTTATTGTCAAATCCTGTTCATTATATATATACTAGCTGGCCCGGCGAATGTCTTATCACCTTAAATATTTTTACGTTATTTTTTCCAACGTTTTAATAGTTATCTGCTATTCGGGGCAGAAACAAATCCAAGAAATCAAAGATCATAAAAATCGGTCCAGCCGTTCTTGACTTATAAATAGTGTAACCAATCCGACTTTGTTTTATATATATATATATATATATATAGAAGTCCTGGCCATGCGTTGCTGTGGCTAAGGTATACGTTAAATTATGTTGTAGTAAACTAAGTGAGAAATCTAAATCACAAAGTTTTTGTTTTACACAATTTTTTTAGTTCTGGTACGTTAACTACACCCGGTGGTGGTTTATGTGGAAGTGGTTTTGTTGATTGAGATGAATTTATGTTGTCTGCATTCTCAGTATTATCCATAAGTGTATCTTCTTCTTCTTCTTCCTTCCAAGTATTAGGCCAAGGCCTGTTACGATCCTATAGAAAATTTTCCCTCCAGCGTTTCATAGGACGGCCCAGTGATCTTCGTCCTCTTGGTATATAATTATAAACAGCTTTGGGGATCGGATTTGAACTCATTCTTTCAAGATGGTGTTTCCAATTTAGTTGGTACTGTTTAATATATTCCAAAATTGGCGTAGTCTTCAATTCTTTTAAGATATCGGTGTTCCTTTTCCGATCCCATCTGGTGTAACCCGCTGTTCTGCGCATGAATCTCATTTCACAAGCCGTTATTCTGCTTTCATGTTGTTTTTTTAGTGTCCATGCTTCACTACCATAGGTCAACACTGGTCTAGCCAAAGTGTTATATAAACGTAATCTGGTGTTTTTTTTTAGATCTCTCTAAAATTTTATTCTGGAGACAGATTTTACTTTGTATGGGGTCCTTCCCATGAAATGCCATAATTTTAGTTTTGTTAATTGATATTTCCATATTAAATTTGGCACCTATTTTTTGTAAATTATAAATTGATCGTTGCAAATCATTTTCGGAAAGTGCCAGAAGAGCTAAATCGTCTGCAAAAAGAATAGCATAGAGTTTGAGGTTCCTATTGATGGGTATATATCCTCGTTGTGTTTTCCTCCATTCATTTATTAATTTATTCATGTATATAATGAAAAGCACCGGTGAAAGTCCACATCCCTGTCTTACTCCAGTGTTGATCTTTTCCCAAGAAGATAATTTGCCATCTTGTTAACAGAGATTTCATTATCTTTATACATGTTGAAGATATTAGTAATATATTGTTGTGGAACGTTATCATCAGCTAAAATTTGTAGTAATATATTTCTGTCTACTTTGTCAAAAGCCTTTATGAAGTCAACGAAGGCGATATGAGTTTCTATATTGAATTCCTTGTGCTTTTCTAATAGTAGTTTTAGAGTAAAGAATCCATCTGTACAAGATCTACCCTTTCTGAATCCATTCTGCTCTTCTCCAATTATATTTTCATAAATTTTCCTCAATTTATCATAAGGATTATATACATTTATTGATGGAATATTTTGAGGAGGCTTGCTGATTTCATTATACTTTTGTTTTTTTGTACGAACTTGTTGGCAGTTTGGATTCTCATCATCATCAAGAAGTCTCTATATAGTAATATCATCTTGTGATATATTATAGTCGTCTTGTTTTTCATTTATTTGAGGCATGGAGATTGTTTCTGTAATATTAGGCATATTATTATAACTAACAGACTTACTTACAGTTCTGTTATTCTGTTCCTTAGGACCTTCATATGTTTTTAATTGACATGCTTCTTAATGTAAGATTTATGTCACATAGGCCTATACCAATTTGCGGAAATTCACTTGATATCTTATCATTCATGGTCTCTAGAACTGATTCGCCATATTGTTCAATGTCCCTTCTTGGTCCAGTTAAATTTAAATTAAGTTGCTGTCTTTCAGCCAGATTACTTAAAACTAATACTTATACACGAAATTATATTATTATCAATATATTGAAATAAAACAAACACAAACACACTTAAATTATGAAATAATATTTGTAATTCAATTGAAATTTGCAGTTGAAACAAAGAGCACAGCCACCTGGTTAAATAATAAACCAATCGACCGGACAGGGGCCATCTGTTAGAATCGTATGGAACTTACAGATAATTATAACTCTTTGTTAAATAATAAACAAATAATTTGCAATAAAAATAATGTTATAAATTTAGTTATAAACTTCCCTAAGTCTCAAGTTGGATCAAACTGCACACAGTGTGCAATATTTCATTAAAATTGGTTCAGTAGTTTAGGATTCCATCGCAGACAAACAACGTGACACGTAATTTTTATATACGGTATTAAGATATGTGTACAAATGTAATTTACAATGAATGTTACAAAACAAGTTTATTAATAGAACTTAATTTCTCAAACCCCAATCTAGGCATAAACTTTTCTCTTCAAATTTAACTTCTCATTAATAAGAAGAGTCTGCTGAACTTTTTTATTAAGAAAAATCTCATAATGTTACTTCCTATGTAATTTATTAATTAATTTCTCATGTTTAAACAAAAATGAATTACATTCAGTATATATTGTATTAGTGTAAAGTGAATTAACTAGATAACTGTATTTTTTATTGCAGGAGTTGTCCATCATGATGATCTTATCTACTTGTTTTATATATCTTTACTTTTCCCTGAATTTACACCTGAAGACCCTGAAACTCAGATGGTTGAAAAACTGACTACTCTCTGGGCTAACTTCATTTACACTGGGTAATAATTTTTTTGTTTTCAGTTTAAAGTTTTTGAGTGACATATTTTCAGAAGATTTAATAAAATACTGTTTGTTAAATAAAATTTATGTAATTGAAAGCAAAAAATATTTTTGCCAATCAAACAAAATAATAAGAAATATAATTAGAAGTTAAAGTAAATGTTTGCTTCTTTCTAATAAAGTAATGTTTAATGTAAAGTAAAATTAATGTTAAATAAAGTAATATTTGAAGAGAAAAATAGGAGCCCTACTGGCTTTATAAAGTAGTGTTAAATTCCCAATTAATGTCTTCTTAACTAAGAGGCCGCCATATGCAAACATAGAAGCAACGGTTTCAAAGCATTTGGCGCGAGGGAATTACAACGTATAAAGAGAAAAATTTGCATCTGGATTGCAACTTGCCTAGGTAGCTCAGTTGGTAGAGCATTTGACCCAGAAAGCCAAAAGGTCCCGGGTTCGAGTCTCGGTCTAGGCGAGAATTTTTCTCTTAAATTTAATTTATCCTTCAGTGAGAAATGTTAAATTAATAATGAAAACATGAATGTTTTAATAATTTAACTATTAAACATGAAGTGATTATAAAAATTTAGCTTAGCAATAGGCTGAAGTTTGCAGATTCAATCCAGAATGAATAATTGAATTTTAAGTTTATAAAACCCAGGTTATATTAGAGGTATCACCTTATTAACAACAAACTTAATATTACAAGTGATAAGATAAAAATGTTACTGTTCTTACTTACTTACTCACTGGCACTATCAAACCCGTAGGTTCATGGCCGCACGGACATAAGCTCTCCATACATCCCTATCCTGAGCTAATGCTTTCCAATCATTTCCTGTATAATCTACTTCCCTCAAATCATAGTTAATGTTATTCTCCCACCTCATTCTTGGTCTACCAACTGGGCGTTTTCCCCTCTGGCTTTCCTACAAGAAGTTTCCATGCAAGTCTTTCATTCCCCATACGTGCAACATGTCCTGCCCATCGCAGTCTACGAGACTTGACTGCTCTTATTATATCTGGCTTCCTATAAAGACCATGTAGTTCATTGTTATGTAGTTTTCTCCATTCGCCTGTCTGTTCATCTCTCTTTGGTCCAAAAAAATGTCCTAAGTACTTTATTCTGAAATACTTGTAATCTCCTTTCCTCCCTTAAAGTAAGAGTCCATGTTTCGCACCCATATAATATAACTGGTAGAATAATAGTTTTATATATTTTCAGTTTAATGTTTTTTGAAAGGAGTTGGAACATCAAGAGTGTCTGCAATGCATAATAGCACGCATTTCCAGAATTGAGCCTATGTTTAATTTCTTTGAATGCTACTGTTCAGTTATTTCAATTATGTTACCTTTTTTTTATTTTGGTCCAATGCCACCAGATTCACTTATATTTCTGGAATTTGCAGAATTGAACCCACTTCTGAGGTTGGAGTGCTTGGAAAAGCACCAGGAGAGTCCTTAAACCTAAACTTAACATAATGGGTGACCACAGGAATAATTCCCTTTATAGAAAAATGTTTGTGGTATGAGCAGGAATTGAGCCTGTGATATCATGAACTGCAGTCAGAAGCTCTGATCACAAGGCCATGAGGCTGGTCTAACTAACTCATTGGCACTATGGAACCCATAGGTTCATGGCCACACAGACATAAGCTCTCCATATATCCCTATCCTGAGCCAATGTTTCCAATCATCCCCTGTATAATCTACTTCCCCCAAATCATAGTTATGTTATTCACCCACCTCATTCTTGGTCTACCAACTGGGCATTTTCCCTCTGGTTTTCCTACAAGAAGCTTCCATGCACCTCTTTCATTTCCCATTTGTGCCACATGTCCTGCCCATCGCAGTCTATGAGACTTAACTGTTCTCATTATATCTGGCTTCCTATAAAGAACATGTAATTCACTGTTATGCAGTCTTCTTCATTCACCTGTCTGTTCATCTCTCTTTGGTCCAAAAATTTTCCTAAGAACTTTATTCTCAAATACTCATAATCTCCTTTCCTCCCTTAAAGTAAGAGTCCATGTTTCGTATCCATATAATATAACTGGTAGAATAATAGTTTTATGTATTTTCAGTTTAACGTTTTTTGAAAGGAGTTGGGAAGTCAAGAGTCTCTGTAATGCATAATACCACGCATTTCCAGAATTGAGCCTATGTTTAATTTCCTTGTGCATCTCATTCCTGTTTGTGATTATTGTTCCTAAGTATTTGAATTCAGCCACTTCCTCAAAATTTCCCCTATTTGTCATTAGTTGTCCATTACCATTATAAAATGTATTTCTATGTGTGTCCAAATATTTAGTTTTATTAATATTTACTTCCAGTCCCAATTTCTTAGTGTTACTCAATGATGTGGGAGTGTTGGTCTTTAGTATCTTCTCGCTATCGGCCAATAGTACTACATCATCAGCATAAACTAACAGCTTATTAATACCATTCAGTTGTAGGCCTTTCTCGTTCTCTAAAGATATAATGGCATGCTCTAGTACAAAATTGAATAGTAGAGGAGATAGTGCATCTCCTTGCTTCAGCCCATTCTGGATTTCAAAAGTGTCCGAAAACTGTTTGCCTACACGCACCCTACTCTTTGTGCCATTTAGACACATTCGTACAAGTCTAACTAACTTTTTAGGAATTCCGAACTCCAACAGGATACTAAATAAGCCTAACTTCTTCCTCTTAATTGAATCATATGCTTTTTTGAAGTCTACATATAGTTGATGTACAGTACCATTATATTCCCATTTCTTTTCTAAAATCTGTCTTAAGCTAAAAATCTGACCTGTTACAGACCTATTTCTTCTAAATGCACATTGATGATCTCCTAGAATGTCATCAATATAGGGAGTAAGTCTGCTTACTAATATATTTGTTAGAATTTTGTACGAAGTTGAAAGTAATGAGATGCCCCTATATTTGTTGCAATCAGTTTTATCTCCTTTATTATAAATTGGTACGATAATCAATTCTTTCCATTCATCTGGAAGAGTTTATTTTTCCCAAATCATATTAAGCAACTGGTGTATCTTGTCCATCAATTTTTCTCCCCCTGATTTTATCAGTTCTGCTGGGATCTCATCTGAACCTGATGTTTTATACAGCTTCAATTTTTCTATCGCCATTTCAACCTCTAATGCACTTGGTTCTACAATTAGCATTTCTGCTGTCTGTAAATTATCCTCTTCAATATCCTGTTCTGTATGTACATTTAATAGTTGATTAAAGTAACTTTGCCATATATTTAATATACTCCTGGAATCTGCAATCATATCCCCATTTTCATTTCTAATTATGTTTGTTCTAGCCTGAAACCATTCATGAGGCTGGTCAATTATGTTAATTATAACTACACACTTAACAACAAATGGAAGGAAACTTTGAAGAAGTACAGAGTTCAATTTATTCAAGTTTTTGTGAGAATGGGAACATCTTGCCTCAAATTAATATCAAGTTCTATTAGAACATGTTTCAATATAATCCTCTATATCATTGTCAGCTTGCCCAGACTGTCGATGATATAGAGGATTATATTGAAACATGTTCAAACAGAACTTAACATTAATTTGAGGTAAGCTGTTCCCATTCTCACAAAAACTTGATTAAAAGAACCTCAAAATGTTACATCCTAAAATAAACCATTCAATTTATTTAATTAAAATTTTATTACTTCACCTCATGATCTTCTTCTTAGACTAGTTTTCAAAACCTTCTTTGGTTCAATCTTCAGTATTTTCACAATCATTGTTGTGTCATCCTGAAGAGCCGCCTCTTGTTCCCTATGTTGGTATATTGAAGAACCACAAAATCAAATCATTTTCCCTGGAATTTCAATGTTCATTAATTTCTCATTTCCATTTTTTGAATGTATATTTTTTCCCAAACCATGAGTTCTTTGTGTTTTTTTGTTTGTTTTAATAATTTAGCATTTCTTTCGATTGGATGTTTTTTTTTCTGACTAGCCTGAGCTGGTACTGTTGATTTTTTTTACTTTTCCAATCTTGACATTCCTGAGGTACACTTTCACTTTGGTTTTTAAATTTCTCAATTTTTTCTATGTAGACTTTCCCACATTCCCCACATTTAATCTGATAAATCCCTGATTTGTTTTCTTCATCTATTTTCTAATTTTTGTTGAATTTAATTGGATGCTGCAGAAGTTATTTTCCAGTGCTAATAATATGTTGAAATTTAAAAAGAAAATTTGAAACACATGGTACTTCAGTGGATGGTATATGTATTTCTTGAATTTTATGTTTTCTTCTTTTTCTTTTAGAAGTGTACTTTGATTAATAAATTTTTTTCATTTGACAAAATTTAATACCTAGGAATAAAAATAACAAACAGAAATGAAGCCCAGAAAGAAATTAAATATGATTTATGCTCATCTCTGGAAAGGCATGTTATTACACATTACAGGGACTTTTGTCATCCAATAATCTCTAAACAAAAAATTGAATCTAAAAAAAATATATTAAACAGCTGGCCACAAACTTCTAGATAAAAGAAGAAGTGAAGATACTAGAAATGAGCTAAATATTTTTAAACTTTTAGATAAAATAAAAGAATCTAGAAAAAAAAACTGGAAGGAACATGTTCAAAGAATGAAAGATGAACGCGTACCAAAAATTATACTTAATTACAAACCAAAAGGAGAGAGGAATGTTGATAGACTGAAAAAGAGATGGATTTAACTTTTTGAATGAGAATCTCCGAGGCCAGAACAAGCCACATGGGCTTAATGCGTGATTGTTGATGATGCTGATGATAATTAAACAGTGATTCTTACACAATATAAAATATTATAAAATTAGTACCTGCAAGGTGCCGTCATCCTCAACTTGATTACATTTTTTAAAAACTTGTTGTAGGCCTTTCAGAATCTGGTTCCTTCATCAGCAGAATGTTTTCTAGAATTTTATCGTGTTTTTATTAATATTGGTTTTTTTTTAATTATTTTATATGAATGTGAAATATCTGTTGCTTTATGAGAGGAAAAGAGAATAAGAGTTTTTGAGAATAAAGTGCATAGGATTTTTTTTTTTATCAAAGAAAGACAAGACGGGTGAATGGAGGAAACTATACAACTATGAGCTCCATGATTTACATAGGAAACCAGATGTAATAAGAATAGTTAAGTCTCATATGGGTAGGACAATGTGGCAGAACTGGAGGCTTGGACACCATTGGGGAAAGTAACCCATTACATAGGTTGAAAATAAGGTGGAAAAAAAATATTAACTTAATTTGACAAGGTAAACTGCACAGGGAATGACTGGAAAATAATAGCTTAAGATAGGGATGTAGAGAGAGCTCGTATTTTATACAGTCATGAACATCTGGGTTTTATAGCGCCAGATATAACAAACAACTCAGACAAAATATTCTTGGTCTCTACTAACAAACAGGAGGGAAAAAATGGCATAAACTAATTAAAAAAAACCTTAATCTTTGAAAATAAATAGATTTATGATTCATTTTTATTTTCCAGAAAATCCAACACCTAATGCATCGAAAGTTCTGAATAATGTAATTTGGGAACAAATGACAACAGAGAATCTTGCTTATTTGAGTATTAACTCGGAACTGAAAATGAAATCAGGGCTGTATCAAGACCGCATGAATATCTGGGACAGATATTTTCCTGCCAAACCTTAAGTGAACAATAAAAGTAAGCAATATCTTTAAATCTTTATACATTAAATAATAACAATTCTTATGTAATCACAATGTTGTATTTGTGATATTTTATTGATCACTTGTACATACATTACAAAAATGTTTTGTTATTTAAATATTCTGATACATTTAAAGAACACCTTACAATATAAAATTTTTCATTTGAGAATAAATATGATAATAAAGAATGTATTTTTACAGTTATCACATATGTTTGTGCAGTCATTTTTTAGACAATAATAGTTACTTTTATATAATTTATATAGAGTGGAATATTGAATATCCGACACTACAGTTTGGATAATTGGACATAAAAATGTCAGAGTGCATAAAATACATGCTTCATAATGTATACAGTTAGCACATAAACAAATCACACTCACTTTAGAATGAAAGTACCCTAAATTTTCACATGTCCTGTTGTTTTTCATAGCTGCTTGCAATCTTCTTATTCCCATCCCAAGATCTTGGAAAATATTTTCAGATATTGTGATAATGATGCATTATCAAGAAGAAATGAATATGCATGGAAGAGAAAGAAAGAGGGGAGAATGTCACATGAAAAATTCATGACTGATTATTTTCCTAATGCATTTCAGTTATTTTACCACTCTTAGCTATCTTACATTTGTATTATGAAGTAAGAATTATCATTAATATTTAAAGGAAGTGACACTATGAGGTATATTAATATTTAATTTTAGGAAGTTATATTTTGAGGTTATTTTAATTATATTATTTTTGGTCTGGACATCTTACCTCAATATTAATGTTGATTTGTTCTTGGACATGTTTCAAAACAATTCTGTTTTATCGTCAGCTTTCCCAGACTGGTTTTATTTATGTTGCATTATGTTGCACCACCTGGATGTCGATGTCAGCTCCATCCTGTGGTTGGCCAAAGAACCTCCAAACAAGGTCACCCTCCATCGGAATATCAAAATTCATAACTCTGTTTCTGTTCCTCTGAATATAATTTTTTTTTTTTTTTTCCCAAATAGTCAGCTCTTTTGTATTTTCTAACTGTTTTAATAATTTAGTGTTCTGAATTTATATTATGTTTTTCAGACCAAACATGAGCAGCAACTGCAGATTTTTCAATTTCTCCTTTTTAATATTTCTTATGTGTTCTTTGGTTCAAATTTTTAGGTTTCTTTTTGTTTTCCCTATATATATCTTTTCACAACCCATGGATTCAATTTGATATATTCCTGACTTTTTTTTTATCAGTTTTTTCATTTTGTTGGTTTTTATTAGTTTATTTAAACTGTAGTTATTTTTTGGTGCTAATTTAATATTAAACTTCTCAAATATATTTTGAAATTTATTATGTACCCAGGGGTGATATGTGAATTTCTTATATTTTTTCATAGGTGGTTCTTCTTTTTCAAGATTACTTCTGTTTATCATTTTTTGTTTTTCATACTTTTCTATCCTTTTATGTACAATTTTTTCATCAAACCCATTTTCTCTTGCTACTTTGATTATGTGTTTTTTCTCATGAGAAAATTTATTTAAACTGTAGTTATTTTTTGGTGCTAATTTAATATTAAACTTCTCAAATATATTTTGAAATTTATTATGTACCCAGGGGTGATATGTGAATTTCTTATATTTTTTCATAGGTGGTTCTTCTTTTTCAAGATTACTTCTGTTTATCATTTTTTGTTTTTCATACTTTTCTATCCTTTTATGTACCATTTTTTCATCAAACCCATTTTCTCTTGCTACTAAAAAACAAAAAATGATAAACAGAAGTAATCTTGAAAAAGAAGAACCACCTATGAAAAAATATAAGAAATTCACATATCACCCCTGGGTACATAATAAATTTCAAAATATATTTGAGAAGTTTAATATTAAATTAGCACCAAAAAATAACTACAGTTTAAATAAACTAATAAAAACCAACAAAAATGAAAAAAACTGATAAAAATAAAAAGTCAGGAATATATCAAATTGAATCCATGGGTTGTGAAAAGATATATATAGGGAAAACAAAAAGAAACCTAAAAATTAGAACCAAAGAACACATAAGAAATATTAAAAATGGAGAAATTGAAAAATCTGCAGTTGCTGCTCATGTTTGGTCTGAAAAACATAATATAAATTCAGACACTAAATTATTAAAACAGTTAGAAAATACAAAAGAGCTGACTATTTGGGAAAAAATTTATATTCAGAAGAACAGAAACAGAGTTATGAATTTTGATATTCCGATGGAGGGTGACCTTGTTTGGAGGTTCTTTGGCCAACCACAGGATGGAGCTGACATCGACATCCAGGTGGTGCAACATAAATAAAACCAGTCTGGGAAAGCTGACAATAAAACAGAATTGTTTTGAAACATGTCCAAGAACAAATCAACATTAATATTGAGGTAAGATGTCCAGACCAAAAATAATATAACTATGAGGTATATTTTAATTAATAGATAGAGTTACCTTTTATGACTCACCACATAATTGTAGATGATCTTGAAGACCAGTTTTGATGCAGTACATATCTACACTACGTCAGCCAACAGAGGGAGCAGGAAACAACTTACAGGATCGCCAACTGCCAATTTAACAGTTAGATGGAAATGATAATACATAGTGTATCAAAACTGGTCTTCAAGAAAATCTACAATTATGTGATGAGACGTAAAAGCTAACTCAATTTATTAATCACAATTATCAATCTTTGATTAACTTTGAGTAAGTCAACATTAACTATTGGTAATGTTATGATATCAAAGATAAAGTTACAGAGTATAAAATACGTCAGTAAAACATATTTTGGACCTCTACCAATGGAAAAAAAACTAAACAGTCTCAGAAGGATGTTTTGTGTACATCAATCAAAGATAAGCATGCACAATGTATGAAAAGAAAAAAATGGCTGGAATTAGAGTTTGAAGTTCTGAAATGGATCCAACAAAATCTTAAAAATAGAATTCCCATTTCAATAAAAATAATAAGGAAATGTGCAATTAATATTTAATTTTAGGAAGTTATATTTTGAGGTTATTTTAATTATATTATTTTTGGTCTGGACATCTTACCTCAATATTAATGTTGATTTGTTCTTGGACATGTTTCAAAACAATTCTCTGTTTTATCTTCAGCTTTCCCAGAGTCTGGGAAAGCTGAAGATAAAACAGAGAATTGTTTTGAAACATGTCCAAGAACAAATCAACATTAATATTGAGGTAAGATGTCCAGACCAAAAATAATATAATGTGCAATTAAATTGCCCCATGACCGTAATATTAGTAATTTTAAAGGGGAGGAATTATTTAATTAATTACATTACATTCTTTCTTTAAAATCTTATATTTATTTTAGAACATTTCCTTTTTATGGTAATTTTTGGGGTAGGTCTTTTATAAGGAAGCATTTTATTCACTGACAAAGAGTCTCTAACCTTTATCTTAAATTTGAACTGATTTTTGATGCTCCACATAGTACAAAATAACTAATGGTTTATTTTAGGAAGCAATATTTTGAGGTTCTTTTAATCAAGTTTTTTTGAGTCTGTAATCATCTTACCTCAATTTAATGTTGATTTATTCTCTAACATGTTTTGATATAATCTTCTATAACATCTTCAGTTGGTCAGTCTGGCCAAAGCCGAGGATGATATAGAAGATATATAGAAACATGTTCGAGAACAAATCATCAACATTAAATTGAGGTAAGATGATTCTAGATTCAAAAAAACTTGATTGAACAAAATGAGTTTTTTTTTTTTTCATTCAGAAGTCGAAGTCCCGCTGTATAAAATAATGTGTTGCATGAAACGTAGGAGTTTGCTTTTAGGTTCCAAAACTTGTTTGAAAGTATATTTTTTTATAATTATGCACTCTGGCACATAATTTACTTTTGAATGAAAGTTTTCCTTCACAGCCTTCATGGTGACCAATATATTGAAACAAAACTAATTTTATATCACAAAAGAGTAAGATTCTTCAGTTTTTCAATGATATGATGTATAGTGCCATCTAATTGTTTTATATTTTAAAAGGATACATAATATTGGTGGAATTAGTGCATTCATTCAATTTACAGCTGTGTATGTCAATGGATATTTAGGAGCAACACTATAGATTCAGTACAAATGTACATATAGAAGTGAATTTGTTATTTCAAGAGATAATCTCGTCTCTGTTGTTGGAGGAGTTCTTCCAAATAGTTGCAGCGTTCTAATGCTGCTTCATATTGTGCTTTCAATTTTTTAATGGACTCATCTTTTTTGGTCACAGCTATTTTCACTCTGTAAAAAAAATAATGTACATAAATTATTAATACAAATATTTGATAAATATTTTTACTACTAAGCAAGTAGAATTTCAAACTTATATTCAGGAGGTCATGGGTTCATACCCTGGTGTCATGTTTCATCTTTGGCATACTAATTGGTACATGTTTTTGAAAGGCCTTCATGATTAATAATTTAACAAGGTTTTATGATTAAAAACAAATCCTAATTGAGGAAGACAGATAGAATAAAAGGCACTATATTATTATTTAAAACATTTTATTACATAACCTCAATTGTGTTAGCAATGAACATTAAGAATATTGATACCAGATAATGCTGATAGTAATGAAAAGCTTTTTTTTTTTCCTAAAAACCTTGCAAAATGCAATTATGTCTTTTGGGAATTTGGCATTGTAAATAGGCTATGGTAGGACATTTAATTAAAATTACAGTGGGAGGAAACACTATGAGGTATTTACAATTATAAATGAGTTGGAGAAAATGTTTTAACATCTCACCCTCACAAAGTTGCGTTGTCTTCACGATACCGGTTTAAAAAAATATAGTATTACTTCCATCTTCATTCAAATTCCAACTTTATATATTCAATTTGGGAATTTTTAACATTGAGGTTCAATTAATAATAATTAAATGAATCGTGATTTCTTCTTACCTCATTCTTCTATGTTTTTTTAAACACAGCACTGCAGTATCGGCGACACATAGAAGTATGAGGTAAGAAGAAATCACGATTCATTTAATCATTACAAATTCCAACTGTTGAAATTTTGTCGCAACTTTGTGAGGTGAGATGTTACAACATTTTCTCCAACTCATTTATTATGGTAGGACAATTCTATTTCCTTGTCATCACATGATAACAATTTTAACACAAATACTTACTTACTCACTGGCACTATCGAACCCATAGGTTCATGGCCGTGCAGACATAAGCTCTCCATACATCCCTATCCTGAGCTAATGCTTTCCAATCATTCCCTGTATAATCTACTTCCCTCAAATCATAGTTAATGTTGTTCTCCCACCTCATTCTTGGTCTACCAACTGGGCGCCTTCCTTCCGGCTTTCCTACAAGAAGTTTCCATGCACGTCTTTCATTCCCCATACGCGCAACATGTCCTGCCCATCGCAGTCTATGAGACTTGACTGTTCTTATTATATCTGGCTTCCTATAAAGACCATGTAGTTCATTGTTATGTAGTCTTCTCCATTCACCTGTCTGTTCATCTCTCTTTGGTCCAAAAATTTTCCTAAGAACTTTATTCGCATGTTTGGACGCATTAGACAGTAAAATGCCTTCTCTGCTGAGCAAGTTGTATGCTAATACGATTTTGCTTACTCAGAAATCTGTTCATGCGATAATAATTGGTTAAATTTGTAAGCTACCTGCGGAGGTAGCTTAAATGAGCAACTCAAATTAAAATCCCGAAGGGAACCGATGGTAATCGATGTACTTTGCTGCTTTATCCAACATTTATCCAAGATGTCGGACCTTGAAGACTTCGATCATGTTTTCGGTATACATGGAGAAAAGGAATTTGATAGTCTACCAAAGAATTCAACTGGAAGAACAGGAGAATCGGCGTAATATTGCATGTCGCAGACGTGTTTGTATACGGTATTATTTGCGGGATGCAAGCATAAATGCATTCCTCTATAGCAGACGAAAATAACGGAAGTGGTTTTATCGCTGAGAATTCTGGGTAATTCGTTGCCAATATTACGAAAACGTCGACTCTCATGCATGACCGATAAGTCGGCCGTTAATTCGTTCTCAGCAATTGCTCACAGTGAATCAGCTCACTAGTGATTGGAAGTAATTTGAGTAGAGAGTAATGTTCTAACATACGACCCGTAATCTCATTTCCTCCCTTAAAGTAAGAGTCCATGTTTCGCACCCATATAATATAACTGGTAGAATAATAGTTGTATATATTTTCAGCT
The DNA here is from genome assembly GCA_030220185.1 of Diploptera punctata. NCBI lineage: Eukaryota > Metazoa > Arthropoda > Insecta > Blattodea > Blaberidae > Diploptera > Diploptera punctata. Next base: position 162,470 of record JASPKZ010007266.1, read on the forward strand.
TAACATTTTTTGAAAGGAGTTGGGACATCAAAAGTCTCTGCAATGCATAATAGCAGGCATTTCCAGAATTGAGCCTATGTTTAATTTCTTTGTGCATCTCATTCCTGTTTGTGATTATTGTTCCTAGGTATTTGAATTCAGCCACTTCCTCAAAATTTCCCTCATTTGTCATTAGCTGTCCATTTGCATTATATACTGAGAATTTCTACGAATATATTTTTAAAAAATTGCCTAGAATTTAACAATATTCTATTATAGATATTTATAACAGTGATTTGTACCTGTCATAAACTTGTTGTAGTTGTCTTTCTTTTTCTACCATAATTTTAGTCATTTCTTCCTCTTTGTTAGAAAGTTGAAGCTGATGTCTTGTTCTGAGTTCTGCTAACTCTTCTCTCAATCTAATGTTTTCTTCATCTCCTAGTGACAATTGTTGTTGAAATTCTTTCCTTATGATTTCCTTAATATCTGCTCGTTCTTGTGACAGTCTGTCTGTTATCTGTAATTAAAACCACATTCATAATCACCACTACCACCACAGATGTCAGTTTATGCCAACTATTCCAAGTGCAATACAGTAATATTCTCTTTAAATGCCATGTGAAATATAAAAAAGTTAATTATATAGAAACTGCATAAAGTAAACAAATTCCTCAGCAAATTGAATTTATGGTCCAATTTTGCTGGTTTACAGAATATATCTTCCTTTTGTTAATTAAATGTTATGTGTACAGTTACATTGTGAGAAAAAATATCAGGTTTCAGATAAACACCCATTTTAATTTTTTTTAGAAAATTTCAAAAAATACTTAACAAATTCAATATTACATTAGCACCAATTAACAATAAATATCTACGTTTCAACTTGTCATATGTTAAAATTGAAGGTATTAATGACAAAGTAAATAAATTTAATCTAATGTGTGGCACTATTAAAAAGAACCCTTAAAAACGCAAGAAAAGAAACAAAAAATGAAATTTTACATAAAGTAATGGCTGTTCCTGTATTGATGTATGGATCAGAATGTTGGATGATCACTAAAAGACAAGAACAAAGATTGGAAGCAGCTGAGATGAGATTTTTAAGAAATATAGCAGGATATACTCTGCTGGATAAGAAAAGTAATGAAGATATGAGAAAGGAACTATATATTTTCAAACTTATAGACAAAATAATTAAATATAGGAATGCCTGAAAACAACATGTTGATAGAATGCCAGAAGAAAGATTTCCAAAATTATTGCTAAATTATAAACCACATGGAAGGAAAAATGTTGGATGCCCACACAGAAGATGGTCCGAACAATTTTAACAATTATAGCTTCCACGAAACCGGAACAGACTGTAATCGCTGATGATGGGGCTAAGAAGCCCTGAATCACATGATCAACAAAAACAATTATAAGAGGTAAGAATGAATAGACAAAATGTTTTAATTACCAATTAACAAATTTAGTCTGGATAATCCATTAATAACTAATAAAAAAGTTAATACTGCAGATAGTAAAAAATCAGGAATTTATTAAATTAGTTGTAATGATTGCTAGAAAGTATTTATAGGAAAAACTAAAAGGAATTTAGAAACTCGTACAAAAGACCGTTTTAGAAATATTAAAAATGGTGAAATTGAAAAATCGGCAATTGCGGCTCATAGTTTGCTAGAGAAACGCAAAGTTGGATGAGAAACTAAACTTTTAAAACATTTGGAGAAGCCTTTAGAATTAACAGTTTGGGAAAGGATATACATTCGGAAGAATAAATACAGAGCCATGAATTTTGAAATTCCCGACGATGTTAATTTGATCTCCAAGTTAATAAAATTGACACCAGATGGTAGTTCAGAAGATGGTGTTAATGGCGAAATTTCAACAGTTGAAGTTTGACTGAAGATGGAAGTAAATTTATACTTTTGAAACCGGTATCATGAAAACACGCAACTTTATGAGGTGAGATATTAAAACACTTTCTCCAACTCATTCATAAATGTAAATACCTCATAGTGTTACATCTTACTTTAATTTTGATTAAACCCATTCTAATGGTTAGATTTTACTGATTTTTTTAGAATATTTTCCTTGTTTTATTTCAGTAGCACATTCCAGGTTTTGTTGCGAAAAATTGAAAATTGTGACTACTAGAGTGATTTTTTAAAATTCTTGCTTACAGTTAATTCCAAATGGTCCAATTTTGCTGGTTACTTGACCTTACTTTTTTTAATTGATTGCTATATCCCAAGCTTGGTTTAAAAAAATTCTGGTTGCTAGAGTATTAACAGCACACACATTGTTGTTGTTTTCAAATGCTGAGCCTTGGCAATGAAGCCATTAGCGTTCTTGCTCTCCAATATTTCTCTATGGTACATATATATACATTTTTGTGGTCATTTTCGGTGACTAGGAGGTAGGATTGATGGAGATTTGTAAAAACTTCTTTCAAACTCTCTTCAGAAATCAGTTGTCTAAGAATGAACAACTGTCAGTCAGATTTACGTTCTAAATTAATCAAGAAACCATAATATATAGACAAATTATGTAATGCATTCCAAGATACACTCTTGAGAAGCATCTGCATATTCTTAGGATATTGCGTCACTATTCATTTTCATCAACTTAAAACCAAAAGTAATATGACAATTCAATAAGTTTAACATTGAATATTGAGGAAAGAGACATACTTTTAATATTAAAAACACAGTATTTCAACTCGGCAATTATATGTGAAATATTATTCAAGTGCTAATCTTATACATAGTAATGAAATATCAGTCTCAGTAAAAAGAAATCTTTATTCATAAATTAATGAGTCATATTTATATATCTTACCTCATATGTTGTGTTTCTTTAAACACGGGGACTACTTTTCAAGAGAAGGATCTAGTTCCCGTGTTTAAAGGAACATAAAATATGAGGTAAGATGTATACATATGACTCATTAATTTACAAATTAAAAACCTCTAAATGTTATTTTCCATATTTAATTACGAAAAAAAAATCTACCCACTGCTTTCACAGTGTCACAATCTCAACTAACACTTGTCAGTAGATTTGCCAACTTAAGACTCACACTCATTGAAAGCTTCTGAAACATAATGGATCTAATAAAAATCTGAATCCATACTCTTGAGTAGTGCATTCTCTTAGATAGTCTTACCTTAAATGTGTTTATTTTTTGATGAAATTAAGATCATAAAGTTTTTGTTCCACTTCAATAGAGAAAAATTACTTATATTATTTTGAAAAGAAAAATTAATGCCTGAACTGGAATTTGAACCCGAAACCTCTAACTCTCTTTGATATGTGTGCTAACTAATACACTATTCCAGGCTTCTGATGCAAATGTTAATTTTTCTTCCTCACATACAATTCTCTCTATCGTCAGAAACAGATAGCCGTCATTGCCAGTGTTATCTGGCAGCTTCAAATTCAAGAAGACATTTTTTTAATGAGAAATTATATAACTTTATATACCAAGTTAAGCGTTATTATAATGTATGAGATTGAGTCTTGGTCACTCCATGTGGGTTTCGTGGTGGACGAAATGGTGCTTGGGAAGGTTTTTCTCGGGATTTCTCCCGTTTTCGTCTGCCACAAATTTCATTCCACCATTTCTCCATATTCATCTCGTCCATTTCATTCATCCATCCCTATGACAGTGCATCAGGAGTGGTTGGTCGGCACCATTGTAGTTCAGCCCTCTATAAATATAGGGGCTTCATCTCATCTCATTCCTCTGACTCGACCCTGAGTTGGACACGAGTTGAAGATATTTTTTAATTTAAATTTTAATATTAGCAATCATGGATAATTTATTATTTTGAAATGAAAAATTAACACCTGAATTGGGATTTGAACCCAGCATTAATTTTTATTTTCAAAATTATAATAATTGTCCATCATTGTAAATGTTAAAATTTAAATTAATACATTGTAAAAATGACATCATTGAAACTTACAATTATGAGTGAGCTAAATTAATAAATATAACGGAAATACAAAATATAAAATAAGAAACTTGAATAATATTGTATTAAGATTAATTAATATGCTTCATACCTCACCTCATATCCAGTCATACTGGACATGAAGTGAGGTATGAAGCATTTTAATTTAATCTTAAATTAAACCTCATTGTGATTTTTTTCCTATAAAAGTTCAATATTGTGTTGTACTGTTTAAGAAAGAGTTCAGTAAGCTTATTTACAAGAAAAGTAGTCTTTGATTCAGAATGTTAAGAAATTCTAGAGAAGCAAGGAAGTATGTAAAAAAGAGATATGTCGGATGTAGAGGTGTAGTTTAAGTTAGGTTGTTTCTCGATCATGAGATCAGGTTATAATGTGAAGACAGGATATGGAAGTGAGCTGAAAGTTTTTACCATCCATATGATTGGTAGTACTTGCAGGAGTAAAGTAAAAGTTATTGGTTTATTACCTTCTTGGCTTCCTGTAATTCTTTATTACAATGTCTCATGCTGGTATTTAGATTAATGACTTCATCTTCTTTTTCTACCAGTTTCTGTTTAGTCTCATTGTATTTGTTCTTCAGAGCTAATTCAGATGCTTCCAGGTCCTTCACCTCAGCTTCATACTTGTCTTTCAAACGTCTGAAAATTATTAGAAAATATTTTTAGTGTTGAAAGTCACAGTTATCTGTTACTTGTATTTTCTCAATGTTTCATTAACAACTGTGGGCAAAATCTTCAGGAGGTTTTGATAGTTTTCAATAAACTGATATATTGTGTGAACATCCAACAAAAGGCTTTTATTGGTAGAATAGAAAGTAAACAGAATTAAATGACATAGTCTGAAGGAAGTGAGCAAAATTTTAAGAAAAATTGTATCACCTCACCTCATTTCATATTCTTCTTCTTACCTAATTAGGTCCCAAAACCAGTCAAATAAGAAGAAGAATATAAGATGAAGTGATGCAATATTTCTTAAATAAGTAATACTTCAAAGAGTTAATTCCTAAAAAGTTAAATGAGCAAAAATGTATTTATTTTTTTAATTATTTAATCATTCCGCTATGTTTACATAGGTCTACCACTGCGGTCTCGAGATAGCATGCTGCCTTGTCACGCAGCAGGTCCGGGTTCAATTCCCGGTCAGGACAAGCTCCTGGGTGAAGTTTTTTTTGGGGTTTTTCCTAACCTGTAAGACAAATGTAGGAAGCTTAGAGCCCAGTGGTCCCCGAAAATCATCTGGCCATCATCATCATCATCATCCTTATCATCATCATTCACCAGTGTGGAAAGTAACAGGAAGTTACCACACCTATAATTCCCCAGTAAAGCTGCAAAGCATAGAATGAAAATGCTATGATTGCAGTGACAGACCTGCCCTCGGTCAGAACACTATAGATAGAGATGTTTATACACATCCTAGATACATAATTATTTTGAAAATGTATAGGCTGTAAATCTGAATGTCAAAACTACTAAGAGAACTGTCTCCCGTGGAAAAATGTGATCCCCTTTAACTTTCACAATGCATTCTTTGTGTGTTGAAATAAACACCCATGTAGTAAATTTAAGAAACATTTTATCTCCTCTTCTAACTAGACCAGTTTTTGAACCTTGTTGATTTTATATGATATTATATATAATATTGCATTTTGATGTGTTTTGTGACATAAGTTGTAGGATCTCAAAGACTTCAAAATTCATTTATAATCAGAATCCATTGTCTCCTTTCTCAACTAGAGTCTAAGAGAGAATAGCTACAATTGTCTCAAAACAAATTCTAATAATAAATTATTTTTCTAGGAATTAACATTATAAGGTATTATTTATTTAAGTAAAATTATATCATCTCATTTCATTCTTTTTCTTAGGCCGGTTTCAAAACTTTCTTCTTTGTTCCATCCTCAATATTTTCATGACCATTGTTTTGTTGTCTTGAAGAGCAATGGAGGGAGCATGAGACAACTCTTCAAAACAACAAAACAACAGTCGTGAAAATACTGAGGATGAACTGAAGAAGAAAATTCCAAAACCAGTCGAAGAAGAAGAATATGAGGTGAGGTGATAAAATTTTACTCAAGTATCTAATAATAAAATTTAATTTATGATGTAAGTTGTGTATTTCTGATTCATTCTCTTTAAAATTATTCCTTCAACACATCATTCTTTTAATTATTTTACATGAACTTTAATATTTATTAATTATTACGAATTAAGAATTTAACTCGCCTCATATTTCCTTATTTTTCTTGCAGACTTTGTGATATTGTCAATGCATCTTAACAATATCATGAAGGGATGAAGACACTAGTTTGCAAGAAAAATAAGGAAATATGAGGTGAGTCTAAATTCTTAACTCATAATAATTAAAAGAAACCTCATAGTGTTACTTCCTTCAAATATTAAATTAATATTTATTATTTATGACAACATTTTTACATTTCTTTGATATTACATATCATTTGTTTAATCACAAATGAAGAACCAATACCTTAATCTGTTTTCCATTGTTTGTTCAATTTCTGCTCTACTCTGACTTGCTTCACTTTCTAATCTCTCAATCACCAATTCTATTTCTTTGTCTCGTTCTTTCTTGTACTGTTCTCTTATTTCTTTCTCTCGTTGAGATAGGTGAGCTGTTTGTTCTCTCTTGTAATTGCTGATCCATGCTTCTTTTTCAGTCTCCATTCCCTCTTTTAACATTTTTAATTCATTCTAAAAAATATATCTAATTAATACAATTGCGAAATAAATGTCCACTATATATTATTCTTGAATCTACTTCTATTACTTTTATTATGCAAAAGTTTAAAGTGAATGGCAATGAATTTTTAGACAGAACTAGCTATGTACAGACTTATTGAAATTGATAGTGCAAACTGAAATGGTTGAAAGTAACTAAAGTAAAATGCATGAACGAGGGCAGTCATGTTTCAGTGAGTTCTGTGCATCTACAATAAAATGCTTTTAGAGCCAATCACCTGCATTAAACTATTGTACATAAATAAGGCAGAATTTATACAAACTTTGTGATTGATTGATGAAAATCTACTTCCATGATGCCCCCAGAACTGCCTGACCCGCCTTCGTTCATGCTGAGAGCTATAGATGATGATTAAATTAATAATAAGAAGTTAAAGCTATTATTATGATTGAAATAAGTAAATTAATGTACACAACTAAACTATTGTAATCAATATTAAAGCTGAAGGTTCAGGGTTTGAATCTCGGTTCAGGCATAAATTTTTCTCTTTACCATTGATTACAATAGAACCATGATGTCTAGTTTACCAAGTTGAAAAGTTCAAGATGCATCTATATGTGCAAAGAATGAAATTAAGTCTGGCTTGTAAGCCTATATTTGGAATTGAAGAGTCATGTCAACTTAGTGTCTCTTTGAATTATTACTGTTATCTTATTGTGATTAATATTTTGTCTTGCTCAGTTGGTCACCTTTGATAACCTTACATAAACAGTGAAGTAAAGTCATTGGTCCTGTGATTTTTTGTAGCACTACAATTCTAAAGTCGGTTAATTGAAGTGTTTCTGTCAGTGGCTAGGAGTTACATGGTTAGTGTGAAGCAATCCCTCAATTGTAGTTTGTTTTATTAACCACATTCCTCTACTTCTCAACTGAAGTATGCATTTAGTTGTCCTTATGTGGCAGTGAGGATACTGTTCTAATGAATTGAATATTTATGTGGTATTTTTAACCTTGAAGCCCTGGTCCTAACTGTTGCACCATAGAGAAAGTAGTAAAAAGTTTATAGTGACATGAATATATTTTAGGATCAAACAACTATATCTGCAAGCCTTAGAATGTTGCTACAATCAACATACTGTCTACATATTTAATTGGATGTTAAGAAGGAATGAAGATTTTCGAATTACAAGAGCAACAGGAATCAGTCAACATATTATACAATTTATTTAAGTATAATTTATCACTCACCTCATATTTTTCTTCTTATTAGACTAGTTGTATTGGCCGCGGTGGACTAGTGGTTATGCTCCTTGCCTCTGGTCCCAAGGGTCACGGGTGCAAACCCAACCGGGGTCGATGGATTTTTTAGGACGGAAAAATCCAAGGAGCAAGTCCTCTGGGAGGGACTTTAAGCCATGGGACCCGAGTCTGAAGATTTTCAGGCTCATAAAAGATCCTTAAGCCTGAATGAAAAGGCCTCTAATCAAAATTTACCGAATTTTCCCGTCCTAGTACTACCTTGGTTTCCTAGATGTCAGTATGAGGTGGAACGCTGACCATGGACCACTCAAATGACATCTATACGAAAACAAGTGTAACTAAATTAGTATGGTTCAAATTCTTCCCTGTAGGGGGAGAGCGCCTAAATCTCTGTAAAGGGAAAACATGGGCTTACTCTCTCTATTAGACTAGTTTCGGCACCTTCTTTGGTACCATAGTCAGTATTTCCACGACTGTTGTTTTGTAATTCTGAAGAGCCGTTTTGCTCCTTCAGTTGGTAGACCGAAAAACCTCGAAATCAAGTAATTTTCCATGGGAATTTCAAAGTTCATTAATTTATCCTTTTCATTTGAATATAGATTTTTTCCCAAACAGTCAGATCTTTGGGTTTTTCTATTTGTTTTAATAATCTAGTCTGATGATGATGGTACCAAATAAGGCACCGAAACTATCTAATAAGAAGGAAAATATGAGGTGAATGATAAAGTTATACATAAATAAATAATACTTCATAATGTAGTATTCAAATGTTCCGAAGCTTTTGATTTGTCATCATTTGCTTGCTACTTCATAATGTTAATTCCTTATAAAAAGTTAATAAGTGCAAGAATGGAAACAAACAGTAAATAGTGGAATTTCAATAACTAGGAATAAAATAATTCAAACAATATTATATGCTGCTGATCAAATAATATCAGATTCCGAAGATAGCTTACAAATAGCAGCGTATCAATTATTCAAAATTGCCAGCAAATATAATATGAAAATTTCCACTTCAAATTCCAAAACAATGGCAATGTGTGGAAAAAACATACAACGGGTGAAAATTGAGATTGATGGAAAAATTATAGAACAAGTGTCAGATTTCTCTTACTTAGGAAGTGTATTTGCAGAGTATAAGAGTGACATTGATTCAAAATTACAAAAATATAATCAAATTAATGGAGTAATACGAAGACATTTTGGTAAACAGATGAGGACGGAGACAAAACTAAGATTACATAACATCACATCAAAAGCTGCTCTAAAATACGGAAGTGAAATTTGGATTTTAAATAAAAGAAACTCTCATAAACTTCAAGTAAGCCAAATGCGCTTCTTACGATCATTGTTAGGAGTTAATAGACTGGATCACCAAAGGAACACTATTATCAGAGGAAAACTTGGAGTGACAAGTTTAAATGAAGATATACAAAGATACCAACAAGAGTGGAAAAATCATCTGAGGAGAATGGCAAGAAATAGACTTCCAAAATTGGCATTCCAATATACCCCAACTGGACATAGGGACCAAGGAAGACCAAAACATCGGTGGAAAGGTCAAGACCATCTTCGCTAGGTTTACCGTACAGGCCACATGGCCTAAAACTAATTTGTTCATGATGATGATGATGAAAAAGTTAATATTATATATTGTTTCAAAGACATGAAAATATGTAAAAATAAAAAGAAAAGAGAAAAACATCTTTTATGTAATATATAGTCTTTATTATTTCGCATATTTAATTCTAACTGTTCGTGTGTTTATACATTATTTTATACCTACAGATTAAAAAAAAGTTCAAATAAAAGAATGAAAATTTCGAAATGTTCTTTTTTGTTAATGTGTCATCCCAAATAAATAAATCTGTGGCATGAGAGTTTCAAGGCTGACTCAAGTGGTTTCTATCCCTAACTAGTAGAAGATTGTAGAGGAAGTTACGTGGTTAGCATAAAACAATCCCTCAACCCTAGTTTCAGAGTTATTGTTTGACTTTCACTACTTCTCATATTAAATAGCTTCTCATCTGTGTTTATGAGGCAAAGTGGACCCATTCCAGACAATACACTAAAAAAAAAATTTGATGATATATCTGTGAATTGAACCCACATCATGGGATAGCAGATGGACAATCATTACACTTCAGCAATGATCATTTACTCCAGTATTAATTATAATTAGAGTTGAGGTTACCTGGTTACAAGGAGTTATTTATTTAATCTTTAATTGATTTTTTAAACTAAATCATATGTAAAGTTTTAATTTTATGAATAAAAATTAATTGGCTAACTAACTTTATAATTAACAATAGCAATGAAATAGCTGATGGACTTGCTAAAAAGGATACTAAAATACAGATAACAACCCACCCCAAATTGAACCTCCACAGAAAGATCGAAGAAATTAAGAAAGCATTCCAAATGGAAAACCTGAAAGAAAACATTGCAACAGCCAGAGGGAAATCATCGGAAAAAAATTGATGAGCTATACACAGAAATAAAATATAAAGGCCGCAAGGAAGCAGTAGCAAAATTCAGACTGATGTCAGGACATGACTGTCTGGCTCACCACCTACACAGAATACACGTTTTCCAATCTGACAGATGTGTCATATGCAAAGACCCGGACCTGATCATGGACAAACACCACCTTCTAGTCTGTCCAGTTTTAAATCCAACTGCACAACACTCTAAGGACCTTGTTCGCTTGTACTGGGAAGCCAGAGAGAAAATGACTTAAGCGTCAAATCTCACCATTAGAAAACAACTTTATAACTAACAATTCTTCGCCAAATTTTTCAAATCTTCCTTCTAAGTATTAGAATACAAGAAAAAAAAAGGCTTAATCGCCAACTGCTCAACATCAGATACCAACCAACCAACCAACCAACCAACCAACCAAAATATTTTACTTCAAATTATAATGGTTTTCTCAATTTATATATTTTATTTGGTTATTTATAGCTGTTTTAATCACAATTAGTCATACTGATAGTTGGTTCTAATTGTTTAGAAGTTACAAGGTTTGTGGGTTTCAACATATAAAAATTCTGAGTATGTTTTTCTTTGGAAAAGAATTAAAGCCACAAGTCCCATTGTTATAGGTTTATGGCATGTATACGAACCTCAGGTTTGAAAAAGAGTTCTCTGAGAAAAACTTGTCAGGCTTTTCATATTCGGATTTGAATTGTAATGCTAGTGACCTGATACATTAAAGAGTATTGTTAAATAAAAATTACCTATCTACCCACCCATATTGTGAATTTAGCCAATAGAAATCCAACATATATATTACAGAGTAATTGAATTTGTTATTTGCATCTCAACTTCTCTTGCACCTGAGACATGTTTTGAAAGACATTTCTATCACTTCCAGTCAAAAGCAAAGTGTTTTTTTTTTTTTTGCTGAAAATGTCATTTGAGACATGTCAGGTGAGAGAGCAATATACAAAGTGAAAAGTGATTAACCATTTCAATTATATTTGAAGAGAAAAATTTTCGCCTAGACCGGGACTCGAACCCGGGACCCTTGGCTTTCCGGGCCAAGGGTCCCGGGTTCGAGTCCCGGTCTAGGCAAAAAATTTTCTCTTCAAATATAATTTATCCTTCTATGAGAAGTGTTAAATTAATAATAAAAATCGTCAACCATTTCAATGTCTTTGATGAAATACCTCATAGTGTTATTTCTTATCAATTTTGTGTTTAAATTATTAACTTTGCAGAGGAATAAAAGTCAGTCCAAGGCTATTGAAAAGCAAACAAATACCCATAAAGGAATGTCAGAGAAGTGAATAGTCTAAGTATTCTAATAAAACTGGATGTTCTTAAAGAAGTGACAACTACAGAAGTGTTTTGTGCTAGTTGCATAATAATACTATGGTTAGTTGTATGTGAAAATTGTATATTACCAGGGTACATTCTTTTGAAGTCATATAATAGAATTGAGTTGTATTGTAATGGGAAATTTTTAGTTGAACTGAATTTAAATATAGTGTTTGATAGATGGGTAAGAGACTCTCTGGATATATCCCACTAAAATACAAATAGCAAACCTTCAGGAGAAGCAAATTAAACAATATGATAAAATATTATGACCAAATCATCACTATGATCTGCCATTGATGTTTTTATTATGAATTTAACATTTCTCATTGAAGGTCAAATTATATTTAAAGAGAAATATATAAGCCTAGACTGGGTTGGAACCCAGCACCTTAAACTAGAAGTTGCCAGTAGGGTGTTGAGCAATGGTTTGCAAGTCTTTGTTGCTCTCAGGAATTGGAATGTATAAGAGAAAAATTTGCATTTAGATTGGAGGCCTTGGATAGCTCATGGCAGAGCATTAGCATATAAAGCTAAAGGTCCTGGGTTCAAACCCTGGTCTAGGCATATATTTTTCGCTTCAAATATGATCTGTCATATTTAAAGAGAAAAATTATACGCTCACACTGGGACCCTTTATATGTCTTCTTAATAAAGAAGCTGCCATTTGCAAAGATAAAAGCAAAAACTTCATAGCATTTGGTGGGCGGGAATTATTACAACGTACATAGAGAAGGATTTGCATTTAGATCAGTACTTGCTCCGGTAGCTCAGTTGGTAGAACACTTGGTCTAGAGAACTAAGGGTCCATGTTCGTCCCAGTTTGAGCGTATAATTTTTCTCTTTAAATATGATTTATCCATCATTGAGATGTATGAAATGAATAATAAAAACATGATCTGTCATGTTTTGTTAAGCTGATCATTCCAATAATGTGGATTTAATTTGTCATTTGATCTGAAACTTTGTTATGAATAATGTAAAATAAAAACCTGATGTTTTTTTCTTATTGCTTCCATCTCTTCATTGTGCTCTTGTTTCAGCTTTTCAATGTTCCTAGAGGTTTTTTTAAGCAAGTTCTGCTTTGCTTCCTCCAACTCTTGTTTCAACTTTACTTCTAATTCAGCAAGTCTCTCTTTTTCTTGCTGTATTTCTGCAAACAACTTCTTCCGTTTTGTCTGATATTCAATTTCTTCTTGCTCTGCTTGTTTTTCAATTCTACATCAGGTAAGTAAAAAGAAATACATATTATTATGAAAATATAATAGCAAGTAACATTATGAGGTTCTACTTAATAAATAAGTTTGGTCTGCTGTCATCTTATACAACCAAATATGAGGTAAGATGACGGCAGACAAAACTTATTTACTAAATATTATTACTAATAAATTACAATAGGAAATAACATTATGAGGCCCTTTTAACACATTGGTGACCGACAGCTGTGCGTTCCACACACCCCTGCTAGACCGGACATTTCTCTCAGTGGGGCGGACTTTTAAATTTTAAACCGCGCTAGCACAGTGTGGTTTTTACATCAATATATTTACAGTCAATAACAATAATACATAAGTAATTCTTTATTAGTGTTCTCACCAGACCTTCTAGTAGAAATTTGTGATAGGTTGGAAACATTCCCCTTTATGTAAAGGCACAGTGCAAAAGGAGCATATGTAGCGAGTTTCTTTTCTTGTGTTCACTGCAAATGCGGCAAGTTTTGGAGGGGTATTTTTTCTTTCCAGTCACAATTGGTGTTAATTTATGTTTCTTCATGTCTCAGCCTCCATGGTGGGTCTTGACGTGGTGTCCTAGAAGTGGTTTCCTTTTCTCTGTCTTTCTTCCTCTTTCCCTGTCATCTGTTCCTAATTTCACGACTGCCCAACAAGAGGCTGTTTCAAGCAAAAAAAATTCTTTTTGACATTTTGTTGTTAGGGTTTTGAAATTTATAGACCCTGAAAGCATTAAAGAGTGCACAATTCAGAAGCCACAATACAACTTTCTTGCTCCATTTCACTGTTTTTCTAAAGATGGAGTAATATGATAGGTACTGGTCAGCCCTGTCTATGCCATTCACATACTTGTTATATTGAAGTATTCAATAGGGCATTTTTACAACTTTACCCCTCCCACTCTCGTGTTGCCTGATGCAATGTGCTAACCATTCTTACATCTCTTTTATCTTTCCATGTTTGAAGCAAAACTTCCCCCTTACTACAAAATACACTTTCTCCTGGTTTGAGTTTATTTCCTGCTTCCACAAATGATTTTTGAAGCCCCTTCCTTGTTAATCCGTATTGTTCCACAAACTCTCGTCTTTCTTTCGAGCAAATTTTCAGCTATAGCCACACTATTATAATAATTATCCTGGTAGACATGATGCCACAGATATAAATTCGGCTCCAGAATGCAAAATAGTGTTTCTTATAATTTTTCCCCTCTACAACATATATTTACAGGTTACATATGTATCCCATAATCGCCTAACTACCCGCACTAAAATTCCATATTTCACCAGCCGTCTGTCTTGAAACTGTAAACTACTCTTTCTGTAAAGATGGAAATTTCATAAAAGAGAAGAGAGGGGTACAAAAACAACTAAAATTTATTTCACAATGAGAAAAAACAAAATTGCATGCCTCCTTCAAAAGCAAAGAGGCAGGGAAACCATACAAAACGTAAAAACAGAAATCTCCGTGGCTGGTCGTCTAGCGCTGGACATTTAAACACGGAGATCTCCGTGGCCCATCACCAATGTGTTAATAAATAAGGTGAATCCAGAATCATCTTATCTCATAAATTGTTGTGTTTTATTTGAAAGTGTTTCAAAATACCATGTATATCATCATCAGCTTTTCCATACTCAGGCACATGGAAACTTTTTTAAAGAAAAATCATTTGAACCGGGAATCAAATCGCGGACATTTATTTTTTGAAAAGAATAATTAATGTTTTAACCATAATTGAACTGCAGACCTGGTTCAAATGTTAATTTTTCTTTTAAAAAATACAAGCCCGTGATTCTATTGCCAGTTCAAACATTAATTTTTCTTTTCAAAAAATAAATTTGTCCAGGATTGGAACATATTAAAATAAATACTAGTGGTTGCCCAGTGGTCGAAATTCAGCCGCAAGGTATTAAATTTTTAAGTCTGTCACAAATACGTCATTATGCATTAATTTTCTATTTATTTTAAAAATACGAATGATAGAAAATATGTGGTATAGCTTGGCTAAGCCATATTTAAAAAACAATAATGCATCATTTGTATACTATTTAAATCTGCATCTGGCCTATTATTATGTGTACGGGAATATATATCCCTTCTACTTTGTCTCTCACTCCGATCCGTCAATGTTCTGTGTCAAGGCATAATGGAAGTAAGTGCAAATATCTAGATATAAAAAAATGTGATGAAATTACTGAAACCAAGATTAGACAGGGTTTAATTTAAATTTTGATAATAAAATGTACTACTTTTTTTAAACCACTAACAATAAATACGTAGTAGTAGTAGTAGTAAGTAAATTCACATTGCTGCTGCACATTTTCTTTATACAACAATGCACTTTCCATATGAACGTAAACAAATGAATGAGTAATACACATAAATTCCTTAGAGACAATTTATTTTATTTTGTTTAATGTAATTTATTTGTAACACATATTATACATAAATTTTATTTTCCTGCACTCCTTCTCTATATGAACTTTAATTATGCCTAAAACAAATCACGTTGGAAACCATTCACAGTCTATATCCTGAACCACAATGGGTACATATCTATACAGATGGATCCAGAATGGAAATAGAAGACGGAGCTGGAATTTACTCAAAACTGTTTAGCTTCTACGTTGCAGTAGGGAAAAATTACACACACTTCGATGGAGAAATTCAGGCAATAGAGTAAGCACTAACACAACTCCTCTACAGAATAAATACATTTCAGAGAGCAGTTGTACTAAGTGATTCAACATCAGCTATACAAGCTATAACAACATATAACTCTCCAATCTCCAGAAAAGTGTTGGAAATAAAAAATACCATAAGATTACTGACCAAACAAAATACAATTATCCAGCTCCAATGGATCCCCTCTTATTGCGGGGTACATGGAAATGAAATGGCGGATCTTTTAGCAAAAAAGGGCACCAACATTTTACAGAAAACAAATCAATCCCTGCCCTACCATTCTGCAAAAAATTATAAGTAAAAGAAACTTCCAGAAAGAACTGATGGAGCACTTCAAAACACAAAGTACTGAGAAACCATGGTCAGCTATCTCACAGAATAAAAACTTAATACTTGAACAACCAAGACATGAAGCAGTAGCAACATTCAGACTGTTAACAGGCCATGACTACCTGGCAGCACACCTCCATAAAATTGGAATCTTCAACTCTCCAAATTGTATCCTGTGCCAAGACAATAACACTACCATGAACAAAGATCATCTTGCTAGCTGTGAGGCTCTGAAGATGTCACCTACAAGAACTCTGGCAGGACTCTGTTGGGAAGCAAGAAAGAAAATGGAACACATCCAAGCTAATGGGCATTAGACTACTACTACTACTACTACTACTACTACTGTATTTATGCCAAATATCACACTCCTCCATGTGCACAATGTGCTCAAATTTGCAGGCCTGGTAACATTTACAAACAAACATGAGTTAATATAATATAATAAATTTGGGAATTTTAACATTATGAGGTTTTCTTAATAAGAATCAAATGAATCATGAATTCTTCGTACCTCATATATATCTATGTTTTTTTTAAACACAGCACCGCGGTATCAGAGATGTTTCTCCGGTACCACAGTGCTGTGTTTAAAAAAACATTATATATATATATATATGAGGTAAGAAGAATTCACGATTCATTTGATTCTTATAAACATGAGTTATCGAAGATTTAAATTGAAATTATTTATACTTCATCTTATATCCACCAACTGGATATCCATCCATCCATAGTAATTCTGCCCAAGGGCAGGTCTTTCACTGCAATCATAGCATTTTCATGCTATGCTTTGCAGCTTTACTAGGGAATTGTAGGTGTGATAGCTTCCCGTTGCTTTCCACACCGGTGAAAGATGATGATGACGATGGCCATATGATTTCGGGGACTGTTTGGGCCTTAAAGTTTTCCTGACATTTGTTTTACAGGTGAGGAAAAACCCCGATAAAAACCTCACCTAGAAAAACTGCCCTGACCGGTGATCAAACCCGGGCCTGCTGCGTGACAAGGCAGCATGCTACCTCGAGACCGGTGGACAGTCAACCGGATATGAGGTGAGGTATCCATCCATAGTAATTCTGCCTGAAGGCAGGTCCTTCACTGCAATCATAGCATTTTCATGCTATGCTTGCAGCTTTACTAGGGAATTGTGTAGGTGTGGTAGCTTCCCGTTGCTTTCCACACCGGTGAAGGATGATGGTGATGATGATGGTAATGATAAGGATGATAATGATGATGATGGCCATATGATTTCGGGGACCGTTTGGGCCTTAAAGTTTTCCTGACATTTGTCTTACAGGTGAGGAAAAACCCCGATAAAAACCTCACCCAGAAAAACTGCCCCGACCGGGGATCGAACCCGGGCCCGCTGCGTGACAAGGCAGCACGCTACCTCGAGACCACAGTGGTGGACAGGTGAGGTATAAAGAATTTAAATTTAAATCTTAAATTAAACTTCGTGATGATTTCCCTATATAAGTTCAACGAGTCATCCAATTATTTTTTAACCTTACTGTACCATTTATTAGGGACACGACTCAAAGTGCTTCCATCAGATTCTATTTTTAAAAGGACTAATTTCTTGTTGCTTAATGGAAAGATAGGCAGAAAATTTATTGCAGGTCACGATAGTGTTACAACATATAGAAAGAAAATATTAATAACCTTTGTCTAAGTATCTCTTTTTCTTTTAATACAGTTTCTTCCTTCTCAGCATTAAGCTGATCTCTAAGTTGCTCAATCTGCTGAGCTGTCTTCCTTGCAGCTCGTAACTCAAGTTCGTCCAATTCCTGTTTATGTAACATTCTCAAGTCTGCCAGTTCCTGTTGATGCCTTGTGTTTAATCTCTGTAGTTCAGGTTCTAAACCTTTCACAGTCATTTCCTGAAACAATAACAATAACATTTGTAGTTATTATACAGAGCTTAAAATAAATACATCTCAGGCACAAGAGCTCCAAAGACCCAAGGCCAACTGAAATGTTGTCACTGGTCAGCAGCTAACTATACAGGTACTTCAAACTTAATTTCAGTTTTCTTATTCAAATTTAAATATGGTAATTATATTATTTTTAGTCTGAACATCTTACCTCAATATTAATGTTGATTTGTTCTTGAACATGTTTCAAAACAATTCTGTTTTATCATCAGCTTGTTTTGAAACATGTTCAAGAACAAATCAACATTAATATTGAGGTAAGATGTTCAGACTAAAAATAATATAATTAAAATAACCTCAAAATATAACTTCCTAAAATTAAATATTAAATGTGGTACTTCTCATATAATGTAGCTATTCAGTTATCCTTAAGAGGTTGAGTGTACTTTATTCCAAACTCTAAATATTTACAGTGGCATAGCTGGGGTCTGAACATGGATCCCTTTGATCTCAGTCAGACAGCATACCAAAGAGGTGATTTGTGCAATCTAAAGCACAGCTAATAGAAACAAGCTTCTTTGAATCTCATTTCCAAGCTTGTAATAAAAATAGCCTCATGGTAAAAACCCAAAGATCCAAATGTGATTTAAGCATCTCAATGTAAAATTGCTTTTTAACCATTCACTTTAGCTTTAAAAATCTTAAACTCTATTTAAAAAAAGAAGAAAAGCATGATTGTATTAATTCTATTAATTTATACACCAAAAATATATAAAAGATAAAGGTATATAACATAATGTGAAGAAGGGAAAAGGCTAGCTATATTCCTCTACTTGCAATATTAACTAAAGAACATACTACCAATGGATGTACACCCTTAGAAAAAAAAAGTCATCTGCAGATTCTATCAATCAATCGGAGAAATCAACACATTTTCAGTAATTGTACTGGGTTGTTAGCTAGTTAATACAGTGCACACTCAAGCAACATGAATGAGAGAGCTTGGCTTAGTGTGTTTCCATGGTCGAGAGGTTTTAACAGACATCATCTACATTCGTAATCTCACGGGTTTGATTCTCATTTTCTATCTCTATCTTCGGGTTTTTACAGCTGCTGCCGTCTTCCCGTGCCAAATCTCCAAAGCCTACGGTCTTGGGCATCTTCGATGCTTTTTTTTAACTGAATGTTAGAATGGCACTTTGCCTGTAATATAGCTTTATATTTAATTTTATATTTCAGTTTTATGGCTTTAATGCACACACAAAATCATAAATTAAACCCTTCTTCTAATAAATAAATGAGGAAAGAAAATAATATCTTCTAAAATGAAAACTTTAACAAAAAACAAAATCAATATCGGGTGTATGAACCCTCAGCATCTATTACTGCCCTCAATCTGCGGGACATTGATGCAATCAAATTTCTACAAGCACGTGGATGATCGGCTAAAGCATCCCAGACATCTTGAATTTGTGCCCATAAGCCATCTTTCGTCTTTCGTGCATCTGCAGGCCAATTAGAGTTCATCTCTATTTTCATCTTAGCCCACACATTTTCGATTGGATTCAAATCTGGTGAACAGGGAGGCCAGTCTATCACTCTGATATCCTGCCTTTCCAAAAACCAGTTTGAAACCACTCGACAATGAGGACAGGATGATTATCCTGTATGAATTCAATAATTCCATCAGGATATGTCATCCTCACAGATGGAATCAAGAGTTGTTTAAACAATATGTTCTCCAATGAATTTTAAATATCATCTCGTCTGAGAATATTATATTATTCCAATCAAGGTTGGCATTTTCCTCTGCAAAGGCGAGCCGAAACAATCTGTGATTGTCTGTCAGGTGTTCCTTCTTTGCTGCTGTCTGTGCAAAAAGTCCTGCATCATTTAAATGCTGCAGAGCTGATCCAGGGAATTGAGAATTTGCTTTAATTTGAGAAGCAGTTTGGAAAGGGTTCATATGAGCTTCTGCAATTAAAGCTTCATTATCTTGGGGAGTGGAAACATGTCTTCTTCCTGAACCTACACAACAGATTTCAATCCCTTCCCTGGATAATCTCACCCACCTCTGAGCTGTAGATGCAGGGACTCTCAAACGTCTTCCAGCCTCACGAGCAGAAAAACCTGCAACATTTACCAGTGCAAGGAGAGATTGCCTTGTGCCTATGTCCTTGTGTGTGCGCTGAGCCATGGTAAAACTCGATATGATTCATTATAAACAAACTTGTTAGAGGTTGTTACTTTTGCGCAGACGTCTGCGCATCACAGTCTATTGAATGTAATACTTTGAAATTACCTAGAACAATCTCTGAATGTGGTAAATATAATTGTTACAATAAAGACATTAACATTGATTTAATTCAAATGTCAAAATAAAATCTTGTATTTATTTCATAAAACATTTTAATACAAATATCACGAAAAAAAAGCTGCATAATTGAGGATGCGAACCTGCAACCTTCATTAACAGAAACAGTGACTGCATGCTTTACCGCTGACCTAACAGGACACGTAGGAGACTCTTCAGTTCATGCCACATAACACAGTAGCTCAGGGACTGCACAATTATGACTAGTTTCCTAGTTTGAACCCAGCGCTGTGCCGAATAGGACTTAGAAGAAATGTAAGTTCAAGAGATGACTAATTTTTTTTGTCTAAGGATGTACAAAATATTTTCCAAAGTATAACTCATAATCTGAGACAAAGGAACTGAAAAATGAGTTTAAGCAGTTAGTAAAATTATTACATACAATTTTCCCAAAATTTCCCTTGATTCCTGTTTTAAAATAAACAGTATTTTTCTATAACAATATGTGAACCAAAAGTATAATTTTTGTGATTAATTCTGAATGCTCAATTTCTCTTTAGATTTAATGCATTTTCTTTTTTCAATTCAGAATATTCTGTATGGTATATTTTCATACATAAATTAATACCTTAATTTTCTGTGTCTTGTTGTCAATCCATCTTTCCCGTCGTAGTTTTTCAGCTGCTGCATGCATTTCTCTTGCTTTTTGTAGTTCAATTTTATGACGTTCTTCAACAGTTTTTAAAGTAGACACATGATGTTCTTCAGATTTCTTTAGTTCCAATACAAGTTTCTGACATTTGTCATTCAGACATTTTTTATCTGCTATTAGCTATAAATACAAATTTTTATTACTATAATACAGTGGTAAGCAATTAAGAGGTAAAACCAAATGAGAGCATTCTTAATTGAATATGTAAATGTAGGGAAAAAATAAGATTTTTATTACATTCCGTATCAAGCCAAATGCATTTGATTTACAGAAATAAGGGTTTGGACATTTGTCCCACATAAAAAATCTGTATTTACAACTTTCCAATTACATATAAAATTTTATAGCAAAAATGAGAAAAATACATAATAAAGTGTTTATAAAAAAATAAAATAATATAAACCTATGACACAACAGTTTTGAAGAACCAAAGCCAATTAATGTTGCTATAATTAACAGAAGACAGTAGGCCTACAGAAAATCATGTACCATAACACAGTTCCTTAATATCTTAATTTCAGTTTTCTTAACTAGATTATGCTACTTCTTGGTTCAAGCCACTGTATTTACTCGAGTAATTTCCTCCTTTTTCAAGATTTAGGAGTGAAAATTCGAGGAGATAATTATGCGATGAATATGAAAATATCAGTATGTTTTCACAATATAGAACACTATCAATTAGACATCTACGGTAATACCATAAGGTCATTGAACTTCACTCTCAAAGACATTTTGAGCAATTGAAAGAATAAGTAGTATTTAATGTTTCTCTATTTTCAGACACTCAAACCATACAAAAGATAACGGTACATTAGATCACAATGAAGGCATGTTTCACTCTGTTTTCCTTGGCAAAATTTACCACTTGTAATTTAAATTTGCAGCGTTGCTGTTATACTTTCTTCCCATAGTTGAGTTTAACGATGTGACGGAATAACACTGTTACCCATGCACAATGATACCTAACTTTATTCAGATTGATGACAACAGATGCGCAGGTGACAGAGCCTGCAGGTACTGTTAGGTCTTTGTAGAAGTGGATGGACTTGACCTTGGGTTTTCCATGAATTTTTTTGTTGTACTTGATATCTTCATAAGAGTGTCCAAAGTGTAACTGAAAATTTTTGGTGTAGGTAATGCACATTGTATGAGAGGTGGATTTAAAATATATATATATATATGTATATGTAAAATCTAGGGGGAAAATTATGCAAGGGGGTCAATTATGCAATCAAATGTGATAAGTGGGCACCATTTCAGATCCATTCTGAAAGAACAGTTTTTATGGAAACAGCTAGAAATTGAATCTGATATCTGGCATGCTAGCCAAGATATGAAAACCATTATATCAGATAGAATGCCTTTAAAAATTAAGAAATGTAAATTTTCTTTACAAGAAACTACATCAAACCATCTCTTAAATAAAGATTCACATATGAACTTCTACATGATGAAAATATGGGACTGGAATTTCTTCCACTCATTCTGTCAGTTCATTATACATAGATAATCCATTAATTATATGGAGGACTGTTTCCAATTTCTGGTAATGAATTACTAGTGTGACTTTGGTACCATGTAAGGATTTGGAAAGATCACTGTGTCTGTATAAGGATTCATACATGTGTTGTTGCTAAGATAATGAAGTAAATTGGGCCTTACTGGGAAGGATACATTACAGCCCTTTTCAATGCAAACTATAGTTCTTATGTTATAATAGAAATGTGCAAGAATGGTATTGAAAAAGGAGATGAGTTCAGCAAAAAAATAAAAAGGGAAAACCCACTAGAATTAAATTCCAAAGTACATGAAACACGCAAACTCATGACCCCCAACAAGGCAGCCTCCAGAGATGGTGAAGAAGATTAGGCTACCTTGTCACTGGTAGTAACACAATCACATTAAGAACTGTAACAAATAAATTAGGAATATCATAAAAAAAACTGTGAACACCATCATCAAACATGATTTGAACTTGAAAAATATCATAAGAGCAGAGTTCATAAGTTGTTTCCTTGTCACATTGCAGAATGTCACAAAAATAGTAAAAAATTGTATGACAATTATCTAGAAGAAGAAAAACAGAAATTTGTGGTGACTTTGGATGAAACATATGTGTACCTAAGTAACTGCAATAAACCTCTGCAATTTACTAACGTTCAAGGGGTAAACATTTTTTTAAAAATTATATTCCGAATGTAAGAGATCCGAAATGGGGACTATTTTACCCCCGGAAAACTTATCTGAAGGATTTGAACAACAACTTCTTTTTTAAATTATATTCCGAATGTAAGAAATATTTTCCAATATTTCATTTATCATTGCAGGATATTCTTATAATAGGAAGTTAAACTATTCACAGCATCACCAAACAGGCCAAGGTCAATTCCCTTTATTACCAAACCGAAGTTCTGACCCCAATTTACAGAACTGAGATCCCAGGTCTGTAGAGTGCAATCCAAATAATGTGTCAGCATATAAAGTTACAGTTTTCAAGTCCAGGTTTCAAAAATAAAAAAAAAATTCAAGTCATGCTTCAGATTCGACTCTCAGATTATTGGACAGCATGTACCAGGAGACAGCAATACATACTATTTCCTTTAGCCACATTCCTGTCATGTCGTCTGATGCTTCCCTATGGATTTTTGTGCTTTGGACTTTTGGAAAGGGCATTAGGAAATACGTTATATTGCACCACAGGTGGTCTAGAAAGCCTGTATGGAGAAGTGGGAGCAAATGCACATGTGTGTATGTAAAAGTCTTCTCCGATATAAATTGAGGTGCAGAGAAAGAGCTATTGCATGCAGTAAGGGAGATCAAATAGAGTATAACCAGTGGTGAACGCATGGCTTCTCTTAAGATAAGATTGAAGTGAAATTTGTTACCAGAGACTGGAAATGACCCTTTGTAGAAAGAGAAATTTAATCTGAAGAACCAAATTTTTACACTCTTCTCAGCCTAACTTTGTCCGTAAATTTTAAATATGCAAGCAAATTTAAACTATCAAATATAATTTTAATATTGTCATTTCACATAATCATAAACATAATGACAAGACTAAAACATATACTAAATATATTACATACTTCAATAACACAAATTATTTTTACCATAAAATATAATTATTATATTAGAAAGTATATATTAGGGTGGTCCTTATTTTCGACTTTTCATATTTCATTCCACACATCCTTTATTTTTTTTTTTTTTTGGTTTTAAGAAGTAATTTGAAGTCCATTTTGTTGAATTTTAAGATGAGGAACTCATGCTACATTGAGTTAGAATAGGTGCGCAAAAAAGAGACATTGAAAAGAAAATATTGATGAAAATGATAATGATTTATGATATTAACAATAAATTTCATTCAAACAGTTGTACTTGAAATTGAATGATTTATTTCTCTTGTTTAAGACAATAGAAAAATACTCTTGCTGTAAGTAATTTTTTTGAATATTTATAAATTTGGATCTAGTGCAGCATGGCTTAATATTAATTTATTGTAATGAAATTTGATACACTATCAAACTGGGCCGAAAGGAAAAAAAAAAAATTAGAGGGATGACATTTTAATTTCACCCCTATAATAAAACCAATCTAGTACATTATATATAATACTAATACTAGTATTTTTTTTTTAGATTTTTACCTGATCTATGAACTTCTGATGTCGACAAACTGTTGCTTCATATTCTTCCTTCTGTTTACGTAATTTATTTTTAATATCACGATCTGCATTTTTCATGTTGCAAACTGTAAGCTCTCTTTGCTGTTGTAATGTTTCTTGCAATAAATTAATACTACTATTTTTTTCCTCTAGTTGTAAACGAAGTGTTAAAATTTCATGTGCTAAATCTGATGTACTCATCTTAAGTAATTCTTCTAGTCTGAAATTTATATTAGGTATTATTATTTTATTTCCTATAACTGAGCTAACTTTTTTATCTTCTCTCCTGTCTTTATATCACTATTCCTCACATAACACACCTACACTAGAGAAATATGTGTACACTCATACATGATAATTCATAAGAAGTGATACTGTGAGATAATAACTGAATCCCTCTTTTTCAAAAGGGCCTTATCCCAAGAATTATAAATTCAAGAAAAGCTGGAAAAAAAACTGCCCTTTATGGTTGTAATTAAAAACATTACATTTTTAGTATTGTGTTACCACACATGTAATATTTTGTAAATACAACTTGTAAATTAATTTAATATTTGAAGGAAGTACCACTATAACGTTTTAATTATATTATTTTTTAAACATGTTTAAGAACAAATCAACATTAATATCGAGGTAAGATGATCAGACTAAAAATGATATAATTAAAATAACCTCAAAATATCACTTCCTAATATTAAATATTAATTACAACTATGAGATTTCTTTTAATTATTATGAGTTAGGAATTTAGACTCACCTCATATTTCCTTATTTATCTTGCAGACTAGTTTATTCACTAAATTAAGTTATGTAGATAGGAAATAACACTATGAGGTTTTTTAATATTGTTTATTTTTTATTATTTCACTCACCTCATACTTTATAAAGTATGAGGTGAGTGAAATAATAAAAAATAAACAATAGTTTATTCACGCCTTCGTGATATTGTCAATGCATCTTAACTGTCAATTTTGCAGTTGCTGATCCTGTAGGTTGATTTCTGCTCCCTCTGTTGGCTGACCAATGAACTTCCAAATCAATTTTTTTTTCTTTTTCCCCGGGAATTTCAAAATTCATAGTTTTCTCCATATTCTTGTGGATGTAAATTTTTCTCAAATTGTGAGTTCCTTAGATTTATCTAACTGTTTCAGTAACTCGGCCTTAGTTTCTATTCTGTGTTTTTCTGACCATGCATGTACAGCTATTGCAGACTTTTCTGATTCTAAGGTGTTCTTTCAATTTAATCTATTCAGGCTGTAATCATTTTTCGGTACTAATTTAAATGCACATGCATGGATAGCGCACCTGAGTGAGCTCCAATCTAAATGCTCACTCGGTAGAGCATTCAACTAGAGTTCGAAAGGTCCTGGGTTGGACTCCCAGTCTGAGCATATAGAAAATACAAACGAGCTGACTATTTGGGAAAAAATTTATATTCAGAAGAACAGAAACAGAGTTATGAATTTTGATATTCCGATGGAGGGTGACCTTGTTTGGAGGTTCTTTGGCCAACCACAGGATGGAGCTGACATCGACATCCAGGTGGTGCAACATAATGCAACATAAATAAAACCAGTCTGGGAAAGCTGAAGATAAAACAGAGAATTGTTTTTTGAAACATGTCCAAGAACAAATCAACATTAATATTGAGGTAAGATGTTCAGACCAAAAATAATATAATATAATTTTTCTCTTCAAATATAATTTATCCATCATTGAGATGTATGAAATGAATAATAAAAGCATCAAAAGAAGCTCTGTACTGGCTATATAATCTAATGCAAAAATTCCCAATTAAATGTCTTCTTAATAAAGAAGCCACCATTTGCAAGATAGAAGCAAAAGTTTCATAGGATTTGGTGTGCAGGAATTAACAGCGTATATAAGAGAAAAATTTGCATTTAGATTGAAGCTCGCTCAGGTAGCTCACTCGGTAGAGCATGCGACTAGAGTTTGAAAGGTCCTGGGTTCGAACCCCAGTCTGAGGGTATAATTTTTCTCTTCAAATATAACTTTAAACATATTTGACACAATAGTTATCCTAACATAAATCAAGTTTCTGAAGAAGGCAATCATGATCATCACTTTTCTCTTCTTCTAAATAGATTTAAGTTTATTATAAATCTTTATATATTAAATTTGGGAATTTTTAAGATTATGAGGTTCAATTAATAATAATTAAATGAATCGTGATTTCTTCTTACCTCATACTTCTATGTTTTTTAAACACAGCACTGCACTGCAGTGCATTGTCGTCATCATCAGCTGTTTTCACGACTCAGTGTTTATAAAAACATAGAAGTGTTTAAAAAAACATAGAAGTATGAGGTAAGAAGAAATCACGATTCATTTAATTATTATTATTATAAATCTTATTAAGAATCCTGGAATACTTCACTTTTAATAACTTGTGAACAACACTTTTAAAATTTGATGCTTTTAATTTCATATTAACTTCTTTTCAATGTTATAGATATTAAGGAAGCTAAATTTAAAAAATATTAACCAGTCAAATTTCCCAGGATCCCTAGTAGATTAGAAATTAATCTTGTACAAATTAAATTAAACTGTTAGTATACTTTCATACTGATTTATCAGTATCAGACATGCTTTTTTTTTTTGCAGACCATTGGTTCTCTATTTTATATTACTTGGGTAAGGCCACTCTGTAAGCACTTAAAATTGTACCATATCCATCCATAGTAATTCTGCCCGAAGGCAGGTCCTTCGCTGTAATCATAGCATTTTCATGCTATGCTTGCCGTTTTACTAGGGAATTGTGTAGGTGTGGTAGCTTCCCGTTGCTTTCCACACCGGTGAAGGATGATGGCCATATGATTTCGTGGACCGTTTGGGCCTTAAAGTTTTCCTGACAGTTGTCTTACAGGTGAGGAAAAACCCCGATAAAAACCTCACCCAGAAAAACTGCCCTGACCGGGGATCGAACCCGGGCCTGCTGCATGACAAGGCAGCACGCTACCTCGAGACCACAGTGGTGGACATTGTACCATATAATGTAATGAATTTATACCCTGTATAATAGCATTTTCTCTAATGATCATGTCAGGTTTTAAATGTTTGATCCTCAATTATTTGGAAAAGCTCTTTAATTTATTATTGGTGTGACTTCAATTCATTAAAACTGAATACATTTTAACTTTAGCTACATTAGAATGATACTCCATGGAGTAAATCAATAACCATAATAGTCCCACAAAACTATCTTTAATTTTAGAAATATCCTCTTCTTCTCCATCTATTGGCCTTCTTTTTTTGAATGTTTCTAGCTTATTAACTGTCTTCCATCCCAGTAAAATAAGACAGTATCACCATTTATTTTAAAAATATAAAGTAACTACATTTGTAGAATTAATTAAATTTGAGATATGACTAACTTAGGAATAGATGTCATCTTAATTTCAGCATTTCGTGTTGAATCTTGAATCTGTTGAAGTTGATTTTTTGCAGACTCTAGCGTAGCATCGTTGCAAAGTTCAATTTCATCAAGATATATCAATATATCTCTGCAAGAAAAAATTGTAACACATTTATTATATTTCTGAATAAACAAAAAGATGGATCTACTAAGAATTTGCAAGGAAGCTCTGGAAAGTAAAATCAAAGGAAGTGATCATCAGTATAAGATGTAGTGACCAGGTGAAGAAAAGGACTAGTTTAGAAGACAGGTTTAAAACAAGAATTATAAAGATCAGTGGAAGTGACTTTGTACCTTAGATGAGCCATAGCAATGGAAACATCTATTAATGCTAATAATTTTGAAGAGTAGGTAGTATTTTATTGTACAGATGTTCTTTTATTCAGACCATTTGTAATTCAAGTCTAAGTGTGAAAGGAGAGACAAATTTTGTATAAAGGTCTCTTTTTTTTAAGTCTGAAGTTCTTTTAAGTGTTGTAAATTTATAACATGGGACTCTTGACTTTACTTCCCTTCCACAGGAACTTATGCTCAGGATTTTATGCCCTTAAAAATCCATTGGTTCCAGCTGGGTTTGTACCCTCATACTTTGGAACCAGAGGTGAGCATAGCAACCACTTTTCAACCAGAATCAGAATTTTGAATAGTAATTGGAATTATGTTGACATAAAACATCAACAAATTAAATGTTGTAAGTTAAATATTTGTTTACTATTGATATTGAGATAAATGCAGATAAAATAGAAAACTATATTAATGAGAAATATATGTGTGTGTATATATATATATATATATATATATATATATATATATATGACATGATAAGAAAAATAAATGCTCCAGTCCAAGCATTTATATTTCTTATCATGTCATATTAAGCTTGCATTGCTCAATGTCAAAAATTTAATTATAATTTGCTTACTTGTGATAGGAGCTACTAGGTGGCAGTGGAGACCGAGTTCCCACTACATCTAGTAATAATGAGAATATATATAAGAAAAATGAATGTTTTTACTAGACCTGCTCAGTAGCGCACTGGGATACAAATCCAGAGGTCCGGGTTCAAGTCCTGTCTGAGCATTTATTTTTCTTATCATGTCATATTAAGCTTGCATTGCTCAATGTCAAAAATTTAATTATAACATATATATATATACAAAGCAAATAGCTAACCCTGGCACTTCATGACAAAAGAAGTTTTCATTTCATAATCGGATTTAATCTTCTTCTTTCTCTTTACGATCATCTCTCTTATAACATTAAATTTACATTACCCTACCGATTTAAACTGTCCTATTAAAGTGGTATTTAAATTGAAATCTGGTTATACTATTGCTACCGGTATTTACTTCATGCCATAGTGTGTTGGAATAACCAGGTTTCGTCGATTAAGAGGGGTAAAAAGTAAATAAACAAATATTTTTATTTTTATTACTCATTTCATAATCTCAATAATGGATAAATTATATCATCATCATCATAGTACATTCACGAATTTAGGCCATTTGTTGACCTGTTTCGGCCTCAAGAGAAACACCATCCAGAAGTCTTTTGAGTGGACGTCCTGGTCTTCTTCTTCCTGCGGGTTGATATCTTAACATTAGTTTGGGTATTCTGTGATCTTCCATTCGATGAACATGTTGTATCCATCTTGACTTATAATCAGAAATTTTGTTTTCTAAAGATTCCATGTGTAATTCTTCTAAGATGTCTTCATTTTTTTTGTGATCTAGTAGTGTGTATCCTGCAGTCCTCCGAAGATATCTCATTTCAGCAGATCTAAGTCTCTGTATATCCTTCTGTTTCAACGTCCATACTTCGCTACCATACAAAAGAGTTGGAAGAGCCAGTGTTTTATACACTTTCAGTCTTGAATGCTTTTGGACTAACTGTGGCTTGAAGATAGAATTTATTAACCCTAAAATTCTTAAAAATTTAGATATTTTTGCATTTACATCCTTTTCTTCTTCATATGAGATATTGCATCCTAGATATGTAAAATTATTCACCTGCTCCAAAATTTTATTGTCCAGTACAATTTTACTTCTGACAGGATCTACACCTTGAAATGCCATAATTTTTGTTTTTTTTCTGTAGATATCTTTAATCCATATTCTTCTGTAATTTTGTTAAGTTCATACAGACCTTTCTGTAGATTATCTTCGGAATTTGCTATTATTATTTGGTCATCTGCAAACAATAGGGTGTTTAATTTTCTATTTTCTGATATTCTTATTCCAAATTTATATGTTTTGTTCCAGCAACATATTACTTCATTGATATAAATTGCAAAGAGTGTTGGGGATAGGGGGCAGCCTTGTCTCACACCACGATTTATAATTCCTTCTTCAGAAAATCTGTTATTTAATTTAATCTTTATGGTGTTGTCTTTGTAAATATTTTGTATGTTCTGCCGAAGTAAATTTGGTATATTTCTGTCTTCCAATATATTTAAGAGTTTTGATCTCTTGACTGTGTCGAATGCTTTTTCAAAATCTATGAAAGCAAAATGTGTTTCTAAGTTGAATTCTCTTCTTTTTTCAAGCAATAGTTTAACAGAAAATGCTGAATCAATACAAGATCGTCCTTTCCTAAATCCATTTTGACATTCCATAAGGAATTTTTCACTGAAACTTTTCAATTTTCCATTTAAAATGTCTGCATAAATTTTGTAGCATGTGTTTAACAAACTGATTCCCCTATAGTTGTCCATTTTTCTCTTGTCTCCTTTCTTGAACAGGGGTATAACAATGCTTGTCTTCCATTCTTGTGGTATATCTGCATTTTTGAATACATTATTAAAGAAGGACAACAGTCTTTCATGGAACTGTTTGCCTGCATATTTGTACAATTCTGAATTCAAGCCATCTGTGCCAGTTGCCTTCCCATTTTTTAATTTCTTTAAACTATTGTTCAATTCTTCCAATGATATTATGGAATCTGTCTCATTATTATTTCGCAAAATTGTATCTTCATAGCTATTGTCAGTCCAAAGACTTTTATAATAATTGAAAAAATCTTCTTTTGTTACTCCGCAATTAATTTTGGTAGATTCTTTAATATCTTTATTCAAATGTTTTAATATTTTGAAAGCATTAGGTTGGAGCTTATGCAAATCTGATTCTAAATGTGTAACAAAATTTAACCATGTTTTCCTATGTCTCTTTCTTATTTCCCTCTTAACAATAGCTCTACAGCGTTTGAATTCTATTTCATTTTCTACTTTCTTTGTGTTCAAATATTTTTTATAAGCTGCATTTTTTTCTTCAATCAATTGTTTTATTTGATCATCCCAGATTTTTAGAGTTCTATTTCTTCTTTGTTGTATATTTACTTTTCCTAAAGTTTCATTAGCTGCATTTTGAATTATCATTTTAATGTTTTTCCATTCTTCTTCGACATCATTACTTTCTGGAGTTGTAGCCATATATTGCTGAATTCTTCTCGAATATAACCATTTAATGCTGTCATCATAAAATAATTTTACCTTGTACTTTTGTTCTATGCTCTGTTGTTGTTTCTTCTTTTTTAACCATCTTGGTGGAAACCTTATTCTTGCTTCTACTACGTAGTGATCTGAACCAATATCATATCCTCTGTAGGCTCTGACATCGAGAAACAATTTAAAAATCTTATTATTTGCAATGAAATAATCAATGATTGATTTTGAGTCCTGACGATGCCAGGTATACTTATGTATGTTTCTATGATTGTAAAAGGTATTCGTTATTTTCAGTTCATTGTAGATAGCAAAATCTGTTAATCTTGTCCCATTCCTATTGCTGGTTGGTTCGCCAAATGTTCCAATAGTATTGTTGACTTGAGCATTGCCCACTCTGGCATTTAAATCTCCTATTATGAGAATGTAATCATTTCTATTAATTTTGCTATAAATTTCTTGTAATATTTTATAAAATTCTTCATTGTCTTCTTCACGGCCTTCCTCTGGTGCATATACACCAAGAACTGTCAAATTACCTCTATTAATTTTCAGTCGAAGCTCTAATATTCTTTCATTCCAGTAAGTGTAGTGTTGAATTTTATTTCTTATGGTTTTATTAATCCAAATCATTACTCCAGCTTGTCCATGGGTTTTCCTGTCGACACCGCTATATATTTGTACATAATTTTGTGTTTCTTTCGTTCCTTTGAGTTTCTTCTTAGTTTCTGTAGTTACTGCAATATCAATGTTTCTATTTTTAAATATACTGTCTAGTTCCTCTTCTTTTTCATGGATGCTTCGGACATTCCAGGTTGCATATCTTACAATATCATTGTGCCATTTTCTTTTAACCATATTTCTTTGCTGTGGGTCGTCATATTTCAATTCCTTCTGGCTTTTTTCGTGTTGAGACTTGAAAGTAGTTTTGAAGTTCCTTAGGACAGGTTACTGGCCCGACGCTAAGTAGTCCAGTGGTAGGGCTGCTACCTTTTAGTCTCTGGACAGACATTAGGATACCGCATTTACTCAGTACCTGATGGAACGGTTATACCGCCGTGACTCGGTCCTCAGAGCCTCGTTTGTGAAAACGGGTTGTACCACGAGAAGGTGAGGATGAGAATTGGGTAGGAGAGGTTATACACACGTCACTATCCCTTACAACCCGGATAAATTATATTTGAAGGGAAAAATGAAATGCTCAGACTAGGGGCCAAAGGTCCTGGGTTCAAACCCCAGTCTGAGCGTATGATTTTTCTCTTCAAATATAAAATATTTTTATTGCTAATTCTAATTACCTGACATAATAACAAAAGTTTTAATTAAAGATACATTTAGCTTTAAAAATATACAAGCATTTTTATGCATCTTAAACCATTCAGTCTAAATTAATTTTTTAATAATTTAAGTTTAGTCATTGCATATCTATAATGAGGTATAGTTTTTTCATCTTCCATAATAAATAAACAAATGAAACAAATATAAACAAATGAAATTTAACTATAAGTGGTTATATATATATATATATAATGTTATATTGCAGATTTTCATGGATATAAGTATGATTAAGAAATATTTGAAGAGAAAAATTTTTCTCTTCAAATATAATTTATCTTTAATTGAGAAATGTTAAATCAATAATAAAAACATCATCAGAAGCCTTACTAGCTTTATAAAGTAATGTTAAATTCCCAATAAATGTCTTCTTAACTAAGAAGCCGCCATTTGCAAAGATAGAAGCAATGGTTTCAAAAGTATTTGGTGTGAGGGAATTACAACATATATAAGAGAAAAATTTGCATCTAGATCGCAACTCGCCTCGGTAGCTCAGTTGGTAGAGCATTTGGCCTGGCAAGCCAAAGGTCCCGGGTTCGAGTCTCGGTCTAGGCAAAAATTTTTGTCTTCAAATATAATTTATCTTTCATTGAGAAATGCTAAATCAATAATAAAAACATGATTAAGAAACCCTATTAGGTTCGTCTTCCGGGCATATAGGCCGTGGTCCAGTCGTTCTTCTACTCGACGTTTCGTCTACTGCTGCGGTAGACATCTTCAGGAGATACTGCGTGCTCTCTGTGAACTCCTCAACAGTCGGCTGCAGACTGGCTGGTCGTTGGAAACTCCCTCCCTATTTATAGGCACGCCCCTGGTGGAGAGGCGGTTTTCTGCGCGGTCCGTGTTGCGTGCTGTTTTGCCCAGGCTGTCGCTAGCAGAAGTCATAGGCTTCGTTGTCGTATTGTGCAATGCCATAAATCCCAATAAATACAAATCCGAAAACGGGAACAAGGAGGAGGCTAAGGGTAAGGTGTACCTACCATATATCAAGACAATAACGGAGAGAATTGGTCGAATATTAAATAAATATAACATATCTACAACCTACAAGCCAACACAAAAAATCAGCAATATACTGCGCCCAGCCAAAGATACAAGAGATCCGTTAAGTACTGCCGGTATATATCGCATCCCTTGCAGTTGTGGAGAAGTTTATATCGGCACAACACAAAAGAATGGTTACCACAAGATTGCAAGAA
This sequence comes from Diploptera punctata, assembly GCA_030220185.1. Taxonomy (NCBI): domain Eukaryota; kingdom Metazoa; phylum Arthropoda; class Insecta; order Blattodea; family Blaberidae; genus Diploptera; species Diploptera punctata. The sequence goes on from JASPKZ010007266.1 coordinate 196,431, forward strand.
CACAAGAGGCATTGCAGACTAAAACAAAAGGAAAAATCAGCCGTAGCGGAACACTGGATGAACAACCAAGAACATATAATAAGATTCGAAGAAACACAGGTATTGTCCCAAACATCACATTATTACACCAGACTGTACAGAGAAGCCATTGAAATATATAAACACAAAAATTCCTTTAACAAAAAAGAAGAAACCATGAAGATAAACAAAATCTGGATCCCGGCATTGCACAATACGACAACGAAGCCTATGACTTCTGCTAGCGACAGCCTGGGCAAAACAGCACGCAACACGGACCGCGCAGAAAACCGCCTCTCCACCAGGGGCGTGCCTATAAATAGGGAGGGAGTTTCCAACGACCAGCCAGTCTGCAGCCGACTGTTGAGGAGTTCACAGAGAGCACGCAGTATCTCCTGAAGATGTCTACCGCAGCAGTAGACGAAACGTCGAGTAGAAGAACGACTGGACCACGGCCTATATGCCCGGAAGACGAACCTAATAGGGATCAAGACGCCGGCCGTGAAAGCCTACAGTTATACATGATTAAGAAAGTTTACTTGGGTTTTCCGCGTCGTGGATTCAAGTTCAGCCTCTGGCCACTGATTCCGATGTTTTGGCATGATCCCACATGCCATTATCAAGGAATGATAAGTTTGAGTTACAGGTTTAGGTATTATATAATTAGGCACACAGAGTTTTCGCTGTGATCCATTTCCGAAGCCGTATACCATCCAAGTTTTAGTTCTTATGTAGTTAAACACTTTCAGTTTTCAGTGTGGTCCGATTCGGAAGCTGTACACCCATCCAAGCGTCAATCACACTCCATGTTGCCCAACCGTGGTTTTCTTCATATCTTCTTCGCTGTTCTGGGGATGGACATGGTGGGCAGTGAGAGCAGTTTTCCATGTAGATGGTAATTTTAGTTCTTATGTAGTTAAACACCTTCAGTTTTCAGTGTGGTCCACTTTGGAAGCCGTACACCCATCCAAGATGGTAATACCATCTACATGGAAAACTGCTCTTGCTGCCTATCATGTCATCCCCAGAACAGTGAAGAAGATATGAAGAAAACACGGTTGGGCAACATGGAGTGTAGTCGATGCTTGGATGGGTGTATGGCTTCTGAAATGGACCACACTGAAAACTGAAGGTGTTTAACTACATAAGAACTAAAACTTGGATGGTATACGGCTTCGGAAACGGACCACAGCGAAAACTCTGTGTGTCTAATTATATAAGACCTAAACCTGTAACTTGAACTTATCATTCCTTGATAATGGCATGTGGGATCATGCTAAAATGTTGGAATCAGTGGCCAGAGGCCGAACTTGAATCCATGATGTGGAAAACCCAAGAAAACTTTCTTAATCATATATATATATATATATATATATATATATATATGTACAAATTTGACTTAACAGTTTATTGTTGTACCTGTAATATTTGGATGGGTTTAAGTTATAGAGGTGTAAGCCACATTTCTTTGTTTTTCAGAAATGAACATAATACGATAAATTTGGGAACAAAACTGTTGTGCTGTAATTTTATCACTTTAGGGATGTCAACTGAATCCAAATTTAACATAGTGTTGAATTGAATTGAATTTGTAGGTTAACTTTATTTACGAAATTCATCTTGTTTGGTGGTGGGGGGGAATAACTTATACCACGTGGAAATGAACCCACCAATTTTTAGATGCAGGAATGACTGAATTGTTAACTTTAAAATATGGTTTTTTTGAAAGATCATTTTTGCTGAATGTTCTGTAGAATCTTCATCCTATATGGAGTAAAGTAACCTGAAAATTGCATAGCCGTATCTATAGTTGTTTTAGAGAAAAGTGTACCAATAGGGTGATTGGTTTTTAGAATTATTGGGTCTAAATAGAAACAAAACAGGAAGTCAGAACGATAATTATAATAATAATCATCATCCTCTTATTGTGTCCTTTAGGAAGGTCAATTCCATATATATGCCTCCAACCATCTCTATCTTCCCATCCTTTTCCTTCTTTTTAATTCTTCCCAGTCGTAATCCTCTTTCTCGTAAACTTTTCTTCACTTGGTTAATAATCCATCTTTCTCATGGTCTACTTCGTGGTCATTTTCCTTGTATCTTGAGATTTAACAGTCTTTGTGGTAGTCTTTCTTTTTCCATTCTTTTTTAAATGTCCAAACCATTTTATTCTTTTTTTTTTTCTATATCTATTGTTAATTTTTCTACATTTAATGTCTCCCTTATTTTGTCATTTCTTATTCTATCTCTCTTTGTTTTATGTACCATTCCATGTAAGAGTTTCATTTCTGTAGCTTGGATTCTGCTCAATTCCTTCTTTGTATATGTCCAAGCCTCAGATGCATATGTTAGAACTGATTTGAAATTAGTTTTATACAAAGCCATTTTACTCTTGATTGATATATCCCTATTCCAGATTGTTTAGTTAAATTATAGACTTTTAAACTTTTCACTATTCCTTTACTGATTTCAATCTGTATTTTACCATTTGCATTTATCACTGTTTCTAAATATGTAATTTTTTTCCACTTTTTATAGATTTATGCCTGAAAACCTAATATTCCAATCGTCGTTTTCTGGTTTCTACTTTACTGATTTCAATCTGTATTTTACCATTTGCATTTATCACTGTTTCTAAATATGTAATTTTTTTCCACTTTTTATAGATTTATGCCTGAAAACCTAATATTCCAATCGTCGTTTTCTGGTTTCTACATATTTTAATGACTGCCATTTCCTCAATATTTATCTTTAAACTATATTCTCCTGCAACGTTTTCCATCATTTAAGTCTGTGTTCTATGTAATTTCCCCATATCATTATATCGTATGTAACAAAGATGAAGGTTTTCATGTCTGGTTTTTTGCCTTCCCCTACAACTTTATTTGTAACTTCATCCAATATGGCGTTGAACAAAATTGGTGATGACACATTCCCTTGTCTAACTCCAACATTAGTTTCAAATCATTGTTTCATTCCTACTGGAGTTTTAATAATAATTTACCTCATATGTCACTTTCCAATAATTTTTAACAAATTGTTTGTAAATTAATTCAGACTGAATGGTCTGATATATAAAAATGTACATATATTTTTAAAGGTAAATGTGTCCTTAACTAACACAAAACATTGTAAAAATGTTACATAATTAGAATCAGAGATATCCTTTTTTTTGATTGAGTTATTTTTTACCCTTCTTCAGAGCTGACTCCTCTTAAGATATAGGTTTCTTAGGAAATACATTTTCCTCATGAAAATATTAAGGAAATCAACTCAGACTATATTAACAAATTTGTTTTTTTTTTTGGGAGTTGATTTAGAAATGTTATAGAATGCACAACAGACAGTTTTGAATCTAAAAGCTCTGTACCTCCAAATAAGTCCTAAAGAAGAAGAACAAGAAGAAACTCAGAGCACAGTAAGTCAGTGTCTTGGTGTTTGACACACACATATATAAATATATTTATGAATTGAGAATCATTTGGTGGTAATCTTACCTTAGTTTACCATCAGCCATCAGTTCTTTTTGGGTACTATCCAGCTGATCTGAGTTTGATGTGTTATAGTGGCATAATGAAATTTGTTTTAAGTCTTGTGATGATTTCAAATCTGAAACTGAAATATTTCAAAACATTAAAATTTAATTTTCAAAATTAATATGTATGGTTTTGCAACTTTGGTGTTGTTATTTTTTTATGAACATGTAAAATTTTAATTTAATGTATATTAATTGATATATTGCAAATTATTGTTTATTTGAACAAATTGTATACTCGGTTGTTTGGATAACTGAAAATAAAAATTACAAAGCATATAAATACATGATTTGTAAAATATGAAGACACAATCGCATTAGCATAGAACACAATACAACATTCTATTAAAAAAAACTCAAACTGGAAATAAAAAAAAATAATGGTTATTGATGTTAGATATAAAGATAATATAATATATTGTGTTTCTGATGTAAAAAGCTGTAAAGAGAACTGGGATTTTCTGCAAACGATAAACATTTAATGAGGGTTGTTAAGGGTTTATAGAAGATACAGTAGGAAGTTTTAAACTCTGTTAAAAATCTCATTATAGTAATGTATTACTGTCAGCTGGGATCATTCTTAAGAAATAAATATTCAATCAAGCTACAACAAACATTGAGGTTATGCACAGTCTTCCACTCTAATAATAGTAGTACAAGGTTATTCAGAAAGGATGCCAAGAAAATGAAGGTGATTTCTTTTGTACTGAACTGACATACAAAAACCACAATGATATGAAGTGATATAAGAGTCTGTTAAATTTTATATGGGCATTACAGGTGTTGAATATGAGAACCTTGATGTTTAAACAATAGCCCATTTCTTCCTGACATGTGTCTTTGCTGTCAGCCCCACTGCACCAGAGAGACAGACTGTCCAGTTATAGCAAGTAATAAATATACATAACGTACTTGACACATCCCCACAAAAAAATCACAGTATGTCAAAACTGTTTTTTTTTGTCCAATGCCACCAGGTTGTCTTTTATGACATTCCTGGCTTTCTCCCCTGACATTGGCAGAATTGTAATCCATTTCTTAAGTTGGGGCACCTGATAAATGATAATGAAACGCCAGGAGAGTTCTTATCTAAACTTAACCTAAATTCCAGACCATGGGCAACCACAGGAATAATTCCCTTTTAAGGAAAAAATTCCTATGGTCTGACCAGAACCCATGAATTGTAATCAGAAATGCTGACCACTAGCTTATGAGGTTAGTCAAACAGATTATTATTGTCTACGAAATGTACCCACAACAACTAGCACCTAGTGGTGATGTGAGAGTTATACAGTCAAATGAAAAATCTTTGAACAAAATTTGTCAGTATTTCATGCTAAGATTTGAACTGCAACACTAATGATCAGAGTTGTTAAAGATCATACATAATTAAATTGAAGAAAAAAAAACACAAGATATTACGTTTATATAACACTTTGGCTACACCATTGTTGACCTATGGTAGTGAAGCATAGACACTAAAAAGACAACATGAAAGCAGAATAACGGCTTGTGAAATGAGATTCATGTGCAGAACAGCGAGTTACACCAGATGGGATCGGAAAAGGAACACTGATATCTTAAAAGAATTGAAGACTATGCTAATTTTGGAATATATTAAACAGTACCAACTAAATTGGAAACACCATCTTGAAAGAATGAGTTCAAATCGGATCCCCAAAGCTGTTTATAATTATATACCAAGAGGACGAAGATCTCTGAGCCGTCCTATGAAATGCTGGAGGGTAAATTTTCTATAGGATCATAACAGGCCTTGGACTAATAATTGGAAGGAAGAAGAAGAAGACTAATTTAATAGCAAAAAAATGTCTGAACAAAGAGCACAATTTTACAATTTTTCATGAAAGTTATTGTTTTAAAACCAGACATGTGGTTCAGATTTTGTATTTGCAATTGATGGTCACAGAGTTTCTATTCTATTACAGTTGTTATGCAAACAATAAAAAAAAATATAAAACTGTTATTGTGCTTCAGACTTTGATACTGCAACTAACTAATGAAGTTGTTCTACCAGTTCATATCATCATCATCCTCTTATCGTGTCCTCCTTTCGGAAGCTTGATTCACCAGTTCATATCATTGTACATAACGTATTTCAGTTCAACTACAAATCACTTTTACGCACCATCTTGTTTTAATAACATTATATTGTCATAATTTTATATTAAATGGATGAAAAATGAACGAGCATGCAAATAAAAACATTTATAATGAAAATATATTTATGTTAAATTCATATAACAAAGTTGGGAATTTTTACATTATGAGGTTTTCTTAATAAAAATCAAATAAATCATGAATTCTTCTTACCTCATACATATATGTTTTTTAACACAGAACCACGGTATCGAGAATCATAACAGCTGAGGATGGGAATAATGATTCCCGATACCGCGGTTCTGTGTTAAAAACATGCATGTATGAGCTAAGAAGAATTCACGATTCATTTGATTTTTATATTTATGTTAATTGGTAATCACACTGAAATTTTGCTGAAAAAAATCTAAAATGCCTAGAGATAATTCTATGAATTTTATTCTAATTATTGGAACTAATATAGATGGTGATTAAAGTTCTTGGTAAAGTTTTAATATGATTACCAATGCAAAGAAATTGATAAAGTAATCATTGCAATAAGATTTAGTCATTATAGTCCATGTTTTAATTTTTATGAAGAAAAAACACACATACTTTTTTTAATCCTGTAATATAACAACTCACAAATATTATTTTGTTCTTCTTGTTCCAGAACTTTAAGTATGGTAACAATATCATCATAAGTTGTATTTCCTGTAACTTCGGCTGCAGTGCAGGTGTCCTTAGGTGCATGCTGGGTTGAAGATGATGTATTAATTTCCTTTGGTGTAACTTTTCCATCTTTCACTGCTTCACTAGTGGTCTCTCCTTATTGTATCAGATGAAGTAGACTCACAGGATTGTTTAGCTTGGCCTGACTCTTCAGTAAGAATAGGGTGTTCTGGAGCAACTAACTGTGCATTTAACCAAGATGTTACTAGATCTTCACTTGCAGAAGGTAAGGTATTATTCACATTTAGATGTGAAATTTTGTCTACTTCTCCTTCCACACTTGTACTCTGATGACTAGATTTTTCTGTAAATGGAGTGATAAATTTTACATCCATGTTCTTAGAAACTAATTTCATTGTTTTTAATCATTATTAGTAAATACAAATGTTTGTACATTCATGTGTAAAAAGAAAGATTTACTTCTATCTAATAAACATACAAAATCAATGAATGTGTCCTCCTATTTTTAAAACTCTCTAATCAATACTATGTGAGGAAGATGCTGTAGCTTTCAGGGACATGAAACTTAATATTTAGGTACACATGAAGGTTTTAACGAAGAATTTATTAAGAAATAAAATGCTCCTTATAACCTAACAAAAAAAAATGGAAAGAAGGACTAAACCTGAATAAAAATATACACCTCGCCTCTTAATATCAATTTTCTCATCCAGGCATGATTTAGAGACCATTGACTCTATCTCAACTTTATTCCAATTATAACTAAGTTGAAAATGGAACAATGTTATCAGATACATGTCCAGATGAGAAAATTCATCTTATGAGTTGAGGTGTACTGTATTACTCACATAATTCATGCACCAGAATGTTTTGCATTAAATATAAACATATTTTTCCTTGTATATTTTACATATGTATGACAATACAATTTTTTTATTTTTTTAGTTTTCAAATGAATGTACTTAATTGGTATTAGAATGTTTCGAGTCATATGCAGGATGTCATATACAGAACATCCTTAAAAAATGAACAAAGAACATCTACAAACCTGTGAAGTATTACCTGTTGGATCCACCATAGAGAAATATTGGAGAGCAAGAATGCTAATGGCTTCGTTGCCAAGGCCCAGCATTTGAAAACAACATATTTCGAGTTATAAGACCATGGATCATAACTAGTGTTTTTCCCAGATGTTTCTCCCTCCATAGCCGAGGGAGAAATGTCTGGGAAAAACGCCAGTTATAGACTATAGCCTTATAGCCCAAAATCTTCTAATGCCATGACTTCCAGCCATGAAAGCCTGCATTCTATGAATATACTTAATTATCACACTGAGTTGGGGCAGCATAAAATTCCCTTCAATAAGTTTCAATGTTTTATAGCAATGCTAGAGTGGTATAGAGGGTCTTTAACCTGGCATCTATGTAATGGTTATCAATTATCTTTTGTGCTACTAATAGCCGGCATTCATGGTACAATCCTTTCCCCCCTCCCAAATAGCATAGTTTTCAAAAGCCTGGCACAATAGGTAAGCAATTTTATAAATTTTCTATGACTAAAGGTATTGTATTGTAAGCCCATGTTTTCCCTTTACAGAAATTTAGGCGCTCTCCCTCTACAGGGAAGAATTTGAACAATACTAATTTAGTTACACCTGTTTTCGTATAGATGTCATTTTTGAGTGGTCCATGGTCAGCGTTCCGCCTCATACTGACATCTAGGAAACCAAGGTAGTACTAGGACGGGAAAATTTGGTAAATTTTGCTTAGAGGCCTTTTCATTCAGGCTTAAGGATCTTTTATGAGCCTGAAAATCTTCAGACTCGGGACCCACGGCTTAAAGTCCCTCCCGGAGGACTTGCTCCTTGGATTTTTCCACCCTAAAAAATCCATTGACCCAGGCCGGGTTTGAACCTGCGATCCTAGGGACCAGAGGCAAGGAGCATAACCACTAGTCCACCGCAGCCGATATGACTAAAGGTACAAAGACAAATATGGCCTTGAATGTATATGTGTGAGGGATGCATCTGAGAATCAGGGTTGGTGTAAAAAGAAAATGACTGCCTTCTTTTCCTATAAGGCATATCATATTCACTACTGGTACCTGAAACTTTCATTGCGTAATTCATGCATCCACCATCTTTCAGATCACAAAAATATGGTATAAAAGCAAGTAAATACAGTCTATTTTTTATTCCGTTTCAGTAACTTTTATCCCAAAGTGTCACTTCTTACTAATTATTGTTTATATATAAGAAAGAAAGAACTGAGAATTGAAGACTTTTATGACTGAAACATCTATTTACAGTTAATATTTTTAAAGAATGATTTTTCAAAATTTCTGTCAGAATATTAAAAAAATATGATCCATCCCCACTATTATATCTTTTTAAGACTTCTATAGAACATTCCAGGTTATTTTAGAAATAAATTTGAACATTGCTATTCTAACAGTGTGACATATTACAAAGAAGCAAAATTAATTATCTTTTGGAGTTATTTTTTACAACAAAAAAATTATTAAACCATATTTTCTCAAATAATCACAATAATAATGATAATATTGTTATTATTATTAGTTTGTTGATCATGTCCTACTCAGCTTTGAATTGTGATATTAATAACCTGGATTGTTATATAAAATGCTATATACAAAACATGTATATATATATATATATATATATATATATATATGTCCAATTTAATTACTGAAGCACAATTTCTTGAAGAGTGTAAACATTGAGACATTCTATATTTTCATTCCTCAAAACTCTGACATGCCTTTTTATTACATTTTGTAAATATAGAATAAGAACATGCATTTTAATAATTCAAAAATTCCTGACATTCTCTTAATATACTAACCTTCAGTTTTTGTATTGACAGAAGTTTTTTCTAATATTGTAGTATTTTGTTCAGTAGATAAACTGTTCTTTTGAGAATTGTTACTCAGACTAGCTGCTTCCATAGTCTGAATTTCACAGATAGATGCACTTGTTGTTGTGTGAGATTTGTCACTTTTGTTACTTCTTGCTGTTGATAGAATAATTTTTGTTTCACCATTTGTGTCTTCTTCTATGAGACACTCTAAATGTAACTCTTTAGTTTTATCTTTTTTAAAATTGTTTGTGATGTTCTGTTCAGAACATAATGCCTCAGTATTATCACAGTCAAATATTCGCTGCTCTCTTGCTAAAATTTCCAGTAACATATCGTTCTTTCCTTTTCAGCAATAGTCAGTCTAGAATTTTGTATGGTAATGTTTGAATCTGGAAACCAATGCTGGAACTTGAGATCAGTTATATGGCCAGGAATTTGATCGGTACTTTGAATACTTTCTAATGTAATTTTACTATTATATGGTTTATTAAAATATTCCACTTCTAAGTCTGTATTTGAAAAATCGTTACCAAGAATGTTATCAGCTGAAGATTGAGTTATAAACTGCACATCATTTTCATTAGAATCAACTAAGTTTCCTTCAGGTAATATATAATTCCTTAAGAAAGCTCTTGATTCTATATTAGAATTAAATAATTGATCATTATTAGGCTCATGGCTAATGTTATGGTATCTATCCAGGGAGCAGAATGATTTACTATGTACATTTTTTTTATTGCTATTCCTATATTCACAAGTAAATTTTTCAAATAGACGATCATGTATTTTATCACAAGAGTATGAATTAGAGGTATTTTTGGATTTTTCTGCAGATCCTGCAGTTATTCTATAGTTATGAGGTAAGGGTGGCTTACTTTCAAGCCCTGGCTCTAAGGGAAGTCTACTATGGGTTTCAGAAGTTTTTATGTCTTGTGCCATTGCAATAATTTGTTCACCAAGACTTTTCTCAGAAGTACTCAGGTCATTTGAATAATCGCTTTCCAAACTTTCCAATTCAAATTTATTTATATAAGAATTCTCAATACCAAGCTCCTTGCAACATTCCCTGAGTTCTTCTTCAGTCCAAGCTCGACCCAATGGTTCAGATGTTAAATTCTCAAAGATATCAGATTTTGGAAGTGTATATGTTGCTCCAAAACCTTCGTCCAGTCCTGTAAACAAAACATTCTAATTTATATACACTGCAACTTAATTTGAATAGAGTGATTAATAGAGGGCGGATTTCTGTATATTTGCATGTTTTATTCCTTCAAAGATAAACATATGCATGGAAGACGAAAATGCGTTTCATGTTATTTGGAATCAATTGGCAAAATTTTATAGTGCATATAAATGCATATTCAAGGGGTTAGTGCATATTTCACTAATATGTGCATATGGGTGCATATATTATACTTTTTTCTCTATTCAATATTAAAATATTAGTTTGTAACCCCATAAAATGACAAGTTTCTGCTTTATTACCATGTTTTTGCAAATGAAGACAATCTTGTTTTCATAGGAAGCCAGAATCCCTATTTTGCATTTTCGCACAACAGTGATAATGTCGAGCAGGGCATAAACCATTTCCTGAAAGGAAGATTTTGGAAGAGATGAACGTGCTTGCCAACAATGGATAGTTTATTGGTGGCAATTTCCTTCTTTTCGTTTTCAACCGGCGATAATCTTTGAAGTTTGAACATCAGCTTTATTGTGACTGTCGGCATACACGACAAAGACTCAAAAATCATTCGTGAAATATACTTTTCTTGTGTGCAAAATATACTTCATTTCACACAAACGAAGCCTGTTGTACAGGTGACAAAACAAATCGGAAATCGAAGTTTAAATTATTTTCTCAAATACCATTTTGTGAGTGTTAGTGGACCAAGACAAGTGTTTTCAATGCCGAAGGAAAAATCCAGTAAAATATCTTTGCTTCATCAATGGAATGGTGGGAATCCTACATTAACAACAAATGGAAAAATTGTTCTATGCCAAGTCTGCGACAAACATGTGAGTATTTTAAATAACTTATTATCAGTTTATCACATTATTAAATCAATATAATTCTTATTCTGTGAGTGACAGCCTTTTTGCAATACTGCCCTGTAACCACATGTGAAGTGGAGAGATCATTCTCTTCGTACAAACACATTTTAAGTGACAGAAGGAAGGGCTTTCTACCAGAAAACTTAGAAAAATAATTGGTTATTTATTGTAATAAAAATTAAGTGATCGTTAAATGATTGTTGACTTATATTTCATAAAACAGACAAGATCAATGAGAATGACGCTATAAAATACAATTATTAACTTCAATTAGGAGCAGAAAAGTAAAAATATTACAACTGTTGCTTCGTAAAAAAATAAATAAAATTATGTGAGAAAGTAGTGTATTTTACTATAAGAAGAAAATTATTTTTGTGCATATTTTCAACTTTTTTGCTACATAGTTGCATGCATATATTTATGGTTTTTAGTGCATAAAAATCTGTCCTCTAGTGATTAAAAATAAATAAATAAATGTATCAAGCATGACAAAATCAAGAGTATGGTAATGTTCTGAAAATATGGCAACTCTGCAAATTCCAGAATTTTGAGTAGTTAAATAGCAGTAGGCTACTTTGTTCAACAAAGGATAGGCATTCACTCATTTCCCAAGACTTTAATTTATTATCCTGGTAATTAACATGGGTCCAATGAGCCTACAATAAAAACTTAAGTTATAAGAAAGATTAACGATCTTGAAATTAATGCGAAAAATAGGAACATTAGAGAATTATATCAGAAAATTAGGATAGAAAAAAAGGGTTTCAGGCTAGAACAAACATAATTCGGAATGAAAATGGGGATACGATTGCAGATTCCAGAAGTATATTAAATAGATGGAAATGGTACTATAATCAGCGATTAAATGTACATATAGAACAGGATATTGAAGAGGATAATTTACAGACAGCAGAAATGCTAGTCGCAGAACCAAGTGCATTAGAGGTTGAAATGGCGATAGAAAAACTGAAGATGTTTAAAGCATCAGGTTCAGATGAGATCCCAGCAAAACTGATAAAATCAGGGGCAGAAAAATTGATGGACAAGATACACAAGTTGCTTAATATGATTTGGGAAAAAGAAGCTATTCCAGATGAATGAAAGAATTGATTATTGTACCAATTCATAAAAAAGGAGATAAAACCTGATTGCAACAACTACAGGGGCATCTCATTACTATTAACTTTGTATAAAATTCTGACAAATATATTAGTAAGCAGACTTATTCCTTATATTGACGACATTCTAGGAGATCGACGTGGATTTAGAAGAAAGAGGTCTACAACAGATCAGATTTTAAGTATAAGACAGATTTTAGAAAAGAAATGGGAATATAATGGTACTGTACATCAACTATACATAGACTTCAAAAAGGCATAAGATTCAATTAAGAGGCAGAAGTTATATAGTATCTGCTGGAGTTTAGAATTCCTAAAAAGTTAGTTAGACTTATATGAATGTGTCTAAATGGCACAAAGAGTGGGGTGCGTGTAGGCAAACAGTTTTCGGATACTTTTGAAATCCACAATGGGTTGAAGCAAGGAGATGCACTATCTCCTCTATAATTTAATTTTGTACTAGAGCATGCCATCAAATCTTTAGAGGATGAAGATGGTCTACAACTCAATGGTATTAATAAGCTGTTAGTTTATGCTGATGATGTAGTACTATTGGGCGAAAGCGAGGAGATACTAAAGGCCAACACGCACACACTATTGAGTTATATTAAGAAATTGGAACTGGAAGTAAATATCAATAAAACTAAATATATGGTTACGCACAGAAATACATTATATAATAGAAATGGACAGTTAACGACAAATGAGGGAAGTTTTGAGGAAGTGGCTGAATTTAAATACCTAGGAACAATAATCACAAATAGGAATGAGATGCACACAGAAATTAAACATAGGCTCAATTCTGGAAATGAGTGCTATTAAGTTATGTAGGTAGGAAATAACACTATGAGGTTTATTTTAATTTTGTTTAGTTGTTTCTTGACTCACCTCATACTTCTTAACTCCCTTGCATATCTAGATTTCATCACTGTATTTGTGACATTCTCAATGCTGTTCACGTTCACAACTAATTCAGTTGTGAACGTGAGCAGCATGAGGATGTCACAAATACAGTGACAAAATCTAGATATGCAAGTGAGTTAAGAAGTATGAGGTGAGTCAAGAAACAACTAAACAAAATGAGTGCTATTATGCATTACAGAAACTCTTGACATCCCAAATCCTTTCAAAAAATGTTAAACTGAAAATATTATAAAACTATTTTTCTACCAGTTATATTATATGGATGTGAAACATGGACTCTTACCTTAAGGGAGGAAAGGAGATTATGAGTATTTGAGAATAAAGTACTTTGGAAAATTTTTGGACCAAAGAGAGATGAACAGAGAGGTGAATGGAAAAGACTACACAACAGTGAACTACATGGTCTTTTATAGGAAGCCAGATATAATAAGAATAGTTAAGTCTCATAGACTGCAATGGGCAGGATATGTGGCATGAATGAGGAATGAAAGACATGCATGGAAGCTTCTTGTAGGAAATCCAGAGGGAAAATGCCCAGTTGGTAGACCAAGAATGAGGTGGGAGAATAACATTAACTATGATTTGAGGAAAGTAAATTATACAGGGAATGATTGGAAAAACATTAGCTCAGGATAGGGATGTATGGAGAGCATATGTTCGCATGGCCATGAACCTACGGTTCGATAGTGCCAGTGAGTTGGTTCGGTATAAAAAATTGGAATGATAGATCTAAGTAAAAGTAACAAAAAACCTGCAATTGAAGAGTAAACATGCTGCATTATAATGAATTATTAATTAGAGATAACTGGCTGGTGTATGTGATTTTATAAGGTATGTACTAGAAATTTTATCAAACTATTTTAATATATTCAGTACTAGCTAATACCAGGCATGCACTGCTATGCCTAAATAAATTAAATATTGAGGGTTAATAAAATTATATGGTATACACTGCGACGAACCAAATGGTTGCTAGAGTAAATTTTTTATTTCAAATTTCAGGTAAACCCCCACTTCTAGTGGTCAGATTTCACTGATTTTTTAGTAATACGTGCCTTGGTTTATTTTAATACGATATTCCGAGTTTTGTTGTGAAACATCGAAAATTGCGAACACTAGAGTGATTTTTAAACTTTTGTTTCAGGTGAACTCCTACACCTAATGATTTTAAAACATAATAGATAATGGCTAAACATTCGCCACATCTGAAAACCTATATATACAAACTTTCACGAAGATTGGTTGAACGGTTTTAGAAGTCTATAAAGGACTAACAGACAGACATACTATTTTTTTTTGAAGAGAAACATTTTTCGCCTAGACCGAGACTCGAACCAAGGACCTTTGGCTTGCCGGGCCAAATGCTCTACCAACTGAGCTACCGAGGCGAGTTACGATTTAGACGCAAATTTTTCTCTTATATACGTTGTAATTCCCTCTCACCAAATGCTTTTGAAACCATTGTTTCTATCTTTGCAAATGGCGGCTTCTTAGTTAAGAAGACATTTATTGGGAATTTAATATTACTTTATAAAGCTAGTATGGTTTCAAAAGCATTTGGTGAGAGGGAATTACAACGTATATAAGAGAAAAATTTGCATCTAGATCGTAACTCGCCTCGGTAGCTCAGTTGGTAGAGCATTTGGCCCGGCAAGCCAAAGGTCCCAGGTTCGAGTCTCGGTCTAGGCGAAAAATTTTTCTCTTCAAATATAATTTATCTTTCATTGAGAAATGTTAAATTAATAATAAGAACATCATTAGAAGCCTTACTAGCTTTATAAAGTAATGTTAAATTCCCAATAAATGTCTTCTGAACTAAGAAGCCGCCATTTGCAAAGATAGAAACGATGGTTTCAAAAGCATTTGGTGAGAGGGAATTACAATGTATATAAGAGAAAAATTTGCATCTAGATCGTAACTCGCCTCGGTAGCTCAATTGGTAGAGCATTTGGCCTGGCAAGCCAAAGGTCCCGGGTTCGAGTCTCGGTCTAGGCGAAAAATTTTTCTCTTCAAATATAATTTATCTTTCATTGAGAAATGTTAAATTAATAATAAAAACATCAAGACAGACATACATTTGTTTTTATATATATATATATCTATCCATATTAATTCTGCCTGAAGGCAGGTCCTTCACTGCAATCATAGCATTTGCATGCTATGCTTGCAGCTTTACTACGGAATTGTGGTGTGGTAGCTTCCCGTTGCTTTCCACACTGGTGAAGGATGATGATGATGATAATGGCCATATGATTTTGGGGAACGTTTGGGCCTTAAAGTTTTCCTGACAATTGTCTTACAGGTGAGGAAAAACCCCGATAAAAACCTCACCCAGAAAAACTGCCCCGACCGGGGATCGAACCCAGGCCTTCAGTGTGACAAGGAAGCACGCTACCTCGACACTACAGCGGTGCACTTATATATATATATATATATATATATATATATATATATAGATAAACTGCATACAAAACACAAGTAAGTGGAAGCAATGTTTTGCTTAGCTTGTGGGCACCTTGTGGTCGCCATCCACATATCCCCTAGATGGAGACCCCTGAGGGTTGCCCTTCCAGTCTGAATAAAAAACGAAAGGTATTAGAATTAAAAATGAAGAAATAGACTTAGAGGAAAATCAAGAAATATATAGCTTGAACATATCAAGAAGCTCCACATAGACAATCACTAGCTTCAATAGAAAAATCCTGTTCAGCAAAGGAATTGGAATCATTATCAAACAAGTGTTTGCTCATGTGGCCTGCTATATTCACATAATGAAAAAATTTCTATGCAGTATTTTTTTTGGATCTTCCATATAATATTTTCTAAGAGATCATTGTAAGTCAATTCTTTGCCCATCTTGCTCTATTTTGCTGATGTGCCATACTTAGCAACCTGCTCTCTGATTTCCCCTTATTGTAATATATCAAATTAAGGATTGACGGTGGTAAGTCTAGGCACTTAGCTAAATCAACTCTTTTCTCCATTGGATTTTTCTCCACTTCTTCTATGATGCAACTCTTTTCTCCATTGGATTTTTCTCCACTTCTTCTATGATGCAAAGTCTTTCTTCTAATGTACAAACTTCTTTAGCAGCCGTGTGTTTCAAAATCTGATTAAGAATTATGGAGAGTCGAGAATCAAACTTGTGACAACTTAAAGAAGATTACTTAAACTGAGGAGTGGAAAATTCAGTGAAAATGTAGACTGTAGGATTGACAACAATAGTTGGTAAAAATGAAACAAATCATTGATCTCTAGATCACATTGTCTAGTCAGGTATACGCTGTAAGGGAGATCAAAGAGAAATTCACAAAAAAAAACATAAAAATTCCAACTTGCTGCAGTACATTTTGAAAACAGCATTCATAGTACATTTATGAGTAACTTATAAAATTGTATTAAAATTAATGTTGGGAAGTAAACATTATGAGGTTATATCATTAATATTGAGGGGAGAACATATTTTTAATAACTCACCTCATACAATTTCAAACTTATTTGATTTAAGACCATTGGTTTCAATTGAATTTTTCATTCATCTTCATGAAAATAAACTGAAGATGAATGAAAAATTCATTCGAAACCAATGATCTTAAATCAAATAAATTTGAAATTGTATTAGGTGAGTTATTAAAAATATGTTTTCCACTCAATATTAACTTATAAAATTGTTTAAACTTTGCACTTAAAAACTATCAATCTGGGAATTATATTTTCCTGGACTCAAAATTCTATCTAACTAACCAATAATTCTGGGAGAATGATCTATCAGGGAATGATAATGTGCATTTTTTCTCATAGTTTAAATGTAATTAGAACAGAGATGGTAGAAATTCAAAGATGACTCCAGGAAAACAATACAACCAGAAACAATAAATAGAGTTTTCACTATAGTACAAATGGATGATGTTATGCATCAACTGGCTATGCACCATTTTAAAAATGAAATTTTGATGCCGTCTGTTGCACTGGCTCATGAAGTAAGTGTATGCACACTTTTAGTGCCAAATCTTTAAATATAGCCTTATTATTAAAGAAAAATGTCGACACCATCAGTCATATCAGAGACTCTGTTTTGTAAGAAACGGCTTTGAAACCAGATCTTTATAAATGCTAATCTAAATTTTGGATCATGCATATAAGTGCCAAATGTTCCTGCTCTTAGGGCCACATGCAAATATATTAGTCTCTATTCAAATTACTTCCAATCACCAGTGAGCTGACTTTCCGTGAGCAAGTGCAAAGATTGAATTAGCAATCCACTAACTGGTCATGCATGAAAGTCGTCATTTTCGTAATATTGGCAAGAAATTACCCAGAATTCTCAGCGATAAAACCACTTCCGTTATTTTCGTCTGCTAGAGGAATGCATTTACGCTTGCGTCCCGCAAATAATACCGTATACGACGACGTCGGCATTACGCGATATTATGTCGATTCTCCTGTTCTTCCAGTTGAATTCTTTGGTAGACTCTATCAAATTCCTCTTCTCCGCATATACTGAAAACATGATCGAAGTCTTCAAGGTCCGACATCTTGGATAAAGCAGCAAGGTACGTGGCAAGGTTTCAAAGTACATCGGTTACCATCGGTTGCTCATGATTCGTTCTCTGCAAAGTCACCTCGCCAGGTAGCTTAGGAATTATTATCGCATGAACAGATTTTTGAGTACGCAAAAATGTCTTTGGATGCAACTTTCTCACCAGAGAACGACTTTTATGGTCTAATGTGTTCATAGATACGACCCTTAGATTGTTGATGCATAACTGTCAAACAAGGAAAATAACTTGCAATATCCAGTACTGTTAGTTCAGTCTACAATAAATAATGAAGACTGATTTAAACATATTTTTCTCGAAACTTACATAATAGCACATAGCCGGTTGATGCATAACACTGTCCAAGTATCAATATGAAAAGAATATTAAACCATGAAAATTACTTTTCTCTAGTGTTTGTGATGTAGCAATACACAGACGTAGAGGGCTAATGTGCAGATATATCTTTCTAACATTGTACAGAGTAATATTTTGTTGAGTAGCTAAAGTGTTCTCCTGAACACTGTTACTCAGTCTAGCTGCTTCCATAGTCAGTCACATCAACCAATGTGTGAGATTTATTTCACTTTTGTTAATTCTTGTTGATGTGGAACATTTTTTTGTTTAATCAATTGTGTCTTCTTCTATGGCACCAACAAAAGTTGTCATACTTTTAATTCTCAAAGTGAATGCTTTGGTGTTCCGCCTTTCCTTATCCAATCCAGTCCCTTCTATTCAAACCTACATTGGATAGGCTATTTGTCACTTGCGTTGTTTCACTGGGAGTGCATATATATGAGGGTAGGAAGGGGGGACTGCCTTTTCACTTATAAACAGCCCTGTTATAGATAAATCAGATTACCTAAATTTAAATTGGAAAAAAGAAAAACACAAGAAAATAATACAATACAAACCTGCATTATGATTATAAACTGGTTGTGATTTTTCTGTATTCGTTATATCTGTACAACAGTCACCAAATAATGGAAATCTAGCAGCAAGTTTATTCTTGCGTCGAGTCCCATGAGGTAATGTTCTAAGTGAAGTTTCATTCTGAAGATCACAATCTGAACTGGATACTGAGTGATCACCTCCACCATTGTATGGAATATCTACTGACTGAGAACGTTTACATTCTGTGTCTGCAGTGATCATCCTCTGCAAAAATGTTATAAAAGACTTGAAGTTAATATTATAATTCTTTTTGAGTTTGCATAAAATGCCTTGATTAAATTACGTATCTCAATATTCTAATGGTTTCCTGAATTAATTTCTAAGCCTCTCCATAAAATGGTAATGAGTTAATCCTTTGTGGACCAGGTGGAGTGTTTTGCCACCCTGCACATGGTTGTCGGGGCACATTGTAGCATAGTTGGTTAACCCTCTGCATGCTATGGGTAAAATCTCTTATTAATTAAATAAAAATAAAACTTAAGTTTTATTTGATTTTCATATTTATTAAGATATAATTCAGTGACAGCTGTTTCGGTACACTGTACCTTCTTCAGACATGTTAACAAATTATGAATTGTGTTATTATAGTACATATCAACTGATCTAAGCAACAATACAACAATAATTTATTTAAATTTTTAAAATCTCTTATGTTAGAAAATTAAATTGTATCCACCGATGTGACTGGCTTTGCAAGTAGTTTAAGTATATTGTCTGACAGGTAATGGAGAGAAGCATCAGAGCCGATCTAATCAGCTCATGGCACCTAAAGGGCTAAGGCAATATGCTACAAGCTGGAAGATCAAGGGTTTGAGCCCCGGTGGAGTCAGGATTTTGAACTGATCCAGACTTTCTGGCAGCACCATGGCCATGGGGTCGACTCATCCTTTAACCGAAATGAATACAAGATTTTTGTTCTGGTGGTAAAAGTGGCCGCCACACAGAGCTGACGTCAAGTGGTGATTGTCTAGAAAAGTGGGAGCCTTAATCTCTTACTACCCCAAGAGTCTTCTAAGGCCTGTAGTGGGTTTACTTTATTTTTTTACATATGTTTTCTTAGTTGAAAACATAGTGATAATTGATAACTATTGAATACTGAAACACTTTTGTAATGTATCAGATACAGTTTCCAGTTTCATATTACACAGCAAAGAATGCTCCTTGCATCTGATATTTGTAAAAAAAATTATTCAAATAACTAATAACTAATAAGAAAGTTAATACCCCAGATAGTAAAAAAAAATGTGGAATTTATCAAATTAGTTGAAAAGACTACAATAAGTATACATATGAAAAACAAAAAGGAATTTAGACACTCATACAAAAGTACACTTTAGAAATATAAAAAAATGGTGAAATTGAAAAAGAAGCTAAACTTTTAAAACATTTGGCAAAATCTTTGGAATTGACAGTTTGGGAAAAGATATATATTCAAAAGAACAAATTTAGATTCATGAACTTTGAAATTCCTGGTGAGCAGGATTTGATCTCAAAGTTCATCAAATCAACACCACATGGCAACTTTGAAGATGAAGATGTATACCAAATTAAGGTAGAATATTTTTTATCACTCACCTCATATTGTTCTTCTTATTTGATTACAAACTAGTTTCGGAACATAGTTTCTGTTCCATCCTCAGTATCGTCACGACCGTTGTTCTGTCGTCTTGAAGAGCTGAAAATATGAGGTGAGTGATAAAAAATATTCTACCTTAATGAATATACCTCATAGTGAGAATTCCTAAAATAAGTATGTATACCAAAACTCTACAGTTTGTAATGATGGCTGAAGATGGGAGGGATTCCTCTTGAAAATTGCAATTTCCGTGCTTGAAGAACACAAAGTATGAGGTGAGATATGATTCATTTTATTAATCAGATTTTGCTACCTACTGTTTTGCTTTGAATGACCCAAATGTTAGATTTCTTACTTGATGTCCAAGTGCAGAGAGAGCTGACATTGGTCGTTTTGAATAGATACTAGATGCTGGTGCAGATTGGGAACTTGTTCTTCCATTACTCTGTTTTGGACGGCAAGCTAAATGAATCTGGGAAAAACATAAATTTCATGAATACTGGTTATGCTACATGATATTGTTATTGGTTGAGTTTAGCTAAAAAGAAACAAGGAGAGGAGGGAAGGAAGGAATCACACTGCCTCAAACAATTTTACATATCAATAATTAGCTTTGTTATATTTATAGTAGTCAACCACTGTGGTCTCGAGGTGCATGCTGCCTTGTCACACAGTGGGCCCAGTTTCGATTCCTGGTCGGGCCAGGCTCCTGGATGAGGTTTTTTTCAGGTTTTTCCTCACCTATAAGGCAAATATCAGGAAACTTAGGGCCCTATGGTCCCCAAAAATCATCTGGCCATCATCATCATCCTTCACCGGTGTGGAAAACAATGGGAAGCTATACCACATCTATAAATTCCCTAGTAACGCTGCAAAGCATAGCATGAAAATGCTATGATTGCAGTGAAAGACCTGCCCTCGGGCAGAATTACTATGTAATCAATTGAGTTGGTGTTTACTTGATGAAAATCCATATTTATTAATTAAATAAATTAATTAATAAGAATTACTATACTTACTCACTGGCACTATCGAACCCGTAGGTTCATGGCCGCACGGACATAAGCTCTCCATACATTCCTATCCTGAGCTAATGCTTTCCAATCATTCCCTGTATAATCTACTTCCCTCAAATCAGAGTTAATGTTGTTCTCCCACCTCATTCTTGGTCCACCAACTGGGCGTTTTCCTTCTGGCTTTCCTACAAGAAGTTTCCATGCACGTCTTTCATTCCCCATACGCGCAACATGTCCTGCCCATCGCAGTCTACGGACTTAACTGTTCTTATTATATCTGGCTTCCTATAAAGACCATGTAGTTCATTGTTATGTAGTCTTCTCCATTCACCTGTCTGTTCATCTCTCTTTGGTCCAAAAATTTTCCTAAGAACTTTATTCTCAAATACTCGTAATCTCCTTTCCTCCCTTAAAGTAAGAGTCCATGTTTCGCACCCATATAATATAACTGGTAGAATAATAGTTTTATATATTTTCAGCTTAATGTTTTTTGAAAGGAGTTGGGACATCAAAAGTCTCTGCAATGCATAATAGCACGCATTTCCAGAATTGAGCCTATGTTTAATTTCTTTGTGCATCTCATTCCTATTTGTGATTATTGTTCCCAGGTATTTGAATTCAGCCAATTCCTCAAAATTTCCCTCATTTGTCATTAGCTGTCCATTTCCATTATATAATGTATTACTATGGATGGATGGATATTTATAGTATGATCTTGCAGTTCAGACAGCTCTGGCATAATCTAAATTTCCCCTTTACGGCTTCTGCATTGTAATTCTAAGATATTAGTTTACTAGAATTATACAAAATCAACTGATGTACCTTAATTGTATTGTATTCATAACTTGTAATCGTTTATACATATATTGTAATTTAGATGTACAACTATTTTTTTGTATTTTTTTAAAACCTGGTTGAGTGGTAGACAAGGCCTTAAGGCCTTAACTCTGCCAGGTAAAGTAAAGCTATTATTATTATTATTACACTGGACAACACTGAAATTTGCACCTGACAAAAATTATACATTTCTAATGTATTTTTATGTCCTGATTTCTAAACTGATATTCCTTTTCCATCATCACCTATGGTTTTGAAGTAATCGTCGATTTATGATTGTACTAGTGGCCCCAATGAGCACAGAGCAGTGGGTTATTGTATATGTAATCTATTGAACACTTGTTCATGAAGAAGGAGCATATGACACATTATTACTTTATTACTGGGGAAGAAACAATTCCAGCCTATTGGGTGGTCTGTTTCAATTTATGAGCCCTATAAATTGCATGGTCAATTGCATAGTGTAGCAGATTATATGTTTACACAATTTATTTTATTACAGTCTCTTAACCTCCCCACTTGTGTTGTTGAAGCAGAGTGCAAAAGCAGTAATTTAAAAATACATCTTCTAAGGGATCTCAATTTAATAAAAGTCAGTCGGAACTATTAGGCTCTCTGTTACAGAACTAGTATTTATTTTGAGCCCAATGTCAAAGTAACAACTTGTAGGAAATATGAACACTTTTTGAATGAAATTGTCTATTGTAATGATGTTGATGGACTAATGGAACAATTGAGTGGTAAAATTTGCAATCCACAAGAATGATGCCTTTTCATAGATTCTTCCAAGTTAAGTTTAAAGGCTGTGTGGTTACATAATTGTAATGTTTACCATTCTGTGTCTATACCTATTGCTCATACTATTCTTATGAAAGAAACGTATGAGAATATGAATTTGCTTTTAAAAACTGTTAACTACACAAAATATGAATGGAAAATATGTGGAGATCTTACAGTCATAGGGATATGCCTTGGAATGCAGAGTGGTTTCACCAAGTGTTGTTGCTTTTTATGCGAGTGGGACAGTTGAGCTAAACAAAAACATCATGAAGTAAGAGTGGCCTCTAAGGGATACTTTGCTACCAGGGGACAAGAGTATTAAACATATTGCTGTCACTCCTTCACATTAAGCTAGGCTTAATGAAAAATTTTGTTAAGACTCTAAACAAAAATGGTAAGAGTTTTCTGTATTTGAAAGAAAAAATTCCAAGAATTAGTGAAGGTAAATTGAAAGAAGGTATTTTCATTGGCCCACAAATTCATGAAGTGGTGCAAGGCAAGAAGTTTGATGACATGCTAGAGGACAGTAAGAGAAAGCAGCATGGGTAGGATTCAAGACAGTGTGTGCTAATTTTCTGAAAAATGTAAGGGCCAAAAACTACCAAGAAATTATTGAGAACATGCTAAAGACATATAAAAACTTGGGGTGTAATATGTCATGGAAAATACAATTCCTACATTCCCACCTAGACTTTTTTCCTCCCAACCTTGGGGCAGCGATGAACGCGGAGAATAATTTCAAGACATGTCTGTCATGGAAAGAAGATACAGAGGGCAATGGCCATCCAGCATGTTAGATTACTATTGTTGGCAGCTAATTAGGGATGTTCCTAATGTTGTCCAAAAGGAAAAAAATGTTCCAGAAAATCTTTTAGAATGTGAATAAAATCAAACTTTTTTTTATATTTCTATACTTTTTTGCATGATAAATCATAAAATTTGTGACTAAGTCTTCCCAAAAGTTATTTAATCTGCACAGTTCTTCCTTAATAATCCTTGCATTTACAAAAATAACATAAGGAATTACCAGAATACTGAAATTAGATATGTTCGGTCATTTTATTTTTGGATTTGTATGGAAATTTTCAATCACGTTTCCTGCAAAAATGGTACATGGTAGAAAAATTTTATTTGCAGATCTGAATTCAGCATAGGTTAAATATATATATAATTATGTATTTTCATTCGAGTGTAAGAAAAAAGTTTGAAATTTGTTGTCCAGTGTTATCAAACTAAGATGCTATTAAAAAAAAGTTCCATGTTTGTCTCTCTCTCAACAAGTATATAAGTTTGATAAATGGTGGGGTTAAAAAATTTTAATAATGAATCTTCAGACTAGGAGGGTTATACTGTCTGGACATACACAAATGCCTAGATAACATTTCAAACTCCTCTGCAATTCATGTATTGAGAAGATTATCATACCTTTTTATTGTAATTGAATAGGTGATACAAAGGAGGAAAATATTCCATAGATTTCACTTTTGAGCAAATTAAAATAAAAACATTGTGAAGATTAAACTGCTTTATCAAAAAACTCTCGACTGCAGGGGTTCTCTCCTATGGGGAGGGTGCAATAAGGTTATTGGGGAGGTGTGGCTATACTCTATACATTTTTTTGCAACATTGCATTTTTAAAATATATATAAGTTCAATTTTTTAAAAAAGATATTAGTTATTTTACTCTCAACCATTACAAAAAGGGAGACTGAAATTTCTTGACTAAGATTTCAGATCTTACAGAACATGCTTTAGGCAGAAAGACAAAGTAATGATGATCAATATAAAATGCTTAAGATCGAAAAGGCCATGAATGAAGATATACATGGACTAGTAGGCAGAAGAAAAAGAATATATGCACTGTAATGCATTTCTGTGTTATCTTATATGGTTATATCACTACCTGCAGGATCGTACAAACAGCAATACAATGTAAAAGATATTTGTCTTCATGGTATAACTGTATACTTGACTAGATACAAGCATCCAATTAGGGATGAACAATATTAATTGACGATCCAAAGTTTCCAGCAATTTTAGTCTACATTTAACTCTGTGAATCTCACTTGTGAGCCTGTTAAACAAAGATCTTCTTTACTCTTGTTGTTCTTCTGTGATGTATGGGCTGTTACTTTTACTTGTGCAGAACATCTGGAAAATAAAAATAAATAAAAACTTTGTTTCACATGTCTCTGAATAATCAAGATACTCAGAATAATGATCTCAATTTTTATAAAATTAAAATACAATGCAGGTACTTTTGTAAACTGCAAATGGTTAAACACTTGAAAATAGTATGTTGTCACTGAAAAGGTATAGTGACTTACAGAAGAAATATCTATACATTAAAAACAATTTTTTCTGACTCATTGTTCAATGCAACAAGCGTGCATATATTTTCTGTATAAGCCATGGGGAAGGGGAGGCATTGGATATATCACAACATATAGACAGTGAAAAACATTAAAGAATGGTGTATGCAAATTGATCTAGCACCATACTGACTATTTTTTATAAAAGTGAAACCTGTGGTGAAAATAATATGAAATTAGCAGCTATTGAAGCGTTTTCTTATCATACTGTGCAGCACAACCAATCTTTCAGATTCACGAACTGTACCTAGAAACTCATCCAGTGTACTTTCGAACTAAATTTACATGCAGCCATATTGTACTAAATGTTTTAACACCATTTACAATTTCTGAACTAGAATATAATTTAAAAAAAGGACTAATTTTATTTTAATAATGATGGATTCATCGAACCATTGCTTGTTAAGTATTTTAATTTTAATCGGGAGATTCAAGTTAAAATATTGGATCTTAAATCTTTGCCCGGAGAAACTTCAGAAATCATTGCTATGTTTTTGAGTGAGTGTTTAGAAAATACCAACTTAAAAAAATCACTCTTTGTGCAGATAATATGAACTGAAATTTTGGAGGTGCATCTATGAAGAGCAGCAACAATGTCTTCACAAAACTAAAAGGAAATTTAGGACAAAAATCACTTGGGATTGGATGTTCTGCTCATATAATTCACAATACTATCCAGATGGCTGTTATGTCCTTCCTATTGTTATTGTAGATAATAATATTTCTAAAATATATACTAATTTCAATGTATACATTGTAATAGTTGAAAGTCTTAAAGAAATTTGTGAATTTGCAGACCAGGAGTACAAACAAGTTATAGGTTATAGCAAAACAAGGTAGCTTGCTTTATTCCCTGCAGTTAAACTTTTTCTAACTATGTTTGTTCCTCTAAAAATCATATTTGATTTTCAAAATAAATGTTCATTTATTATCAAATAATTTTTTTAAATCCTTTATCAGAATCTTGACTGTAGTTTCTTCACAATCAAGCATCAACATTTCACTTTGCAGTTCAAAATGTAGAGAGAGATAAAATTATTCTTTTGAAGTAATTTCTATGTTAAATGATTTAAAAACTAATTAGTTTTCAACGGTGAAGATTATTTTATAAACATCAACTGTCAGATTAATTCTTGGTAAATGGAAAAGGAGGGTTGACTGCAAAATTTAAACAGTATGTCCATACATTTTATCAAAATGCTGAATATTTAAATAAATGGACTGCACCCACTGAGAGTTTGGTAACCCTTAAGCCAGGTATACCTTAGGGGAAGGATATAGAAAAGATTGAAGATTTCATTCGCGAAGTGGCTTCTTCATCTATAATAGATGATAACATTGCATTCTCTATGATTATAAGTACGTTAAGCAATACACAACACCAAAAATATTGGGAACATGGATGCTGTAGAGAACATCACTATAGTGATTTCATTTTTGTCAGAGGTTTCAAGAACATATGAGTGGTTCAATATTTTCTGCTGGCCACTTCCCACTCCTTACAACAAAACTCCTCATGTGATAGTAACAGATAAGCTGGTACTCTTACAGAATTGCTTTGATATATGAGTATGTCTGCACAGCTTCACAGAGTTGATGATGAGTTTTTGAGTGAGTAGTGGGAGATGCAGTGACTTGACCTTGAAACCTCTGGCATAAATGAAATCACTGTTGGGTAGAAGTGATTTCAGACTTGATTGCAAACAATGTGCCTAATTCCAATTTTCTTAAAATATTTGAATTTCTACTTTTTAAAATTATTATTGAGTTGGATATTTTGAGTCACCTCATATTTCTTGATTTTTATGCAACTTGGAAGGCATCGAGAATGTCGTGTAGAAACGACGAAACCGGTCTGCATAAAAATCAAGAAATATGAGGTGAGTCAAAATATCCAATTCAATAATAATTAAAACAAACCTCATAGTGTTATGAGGTAAGATGTTAAAATGACTCATTAATTTATAATTAAGAACCTCATAATGTGTTTCCCAATTTTAACTTTGAACTCATAGTGTTACTTCATCATCATCATCCGGTATCATGGCAGCTGCCGCCGTCTTCCAGAAACCAAATGCCATTCCTCTCTGTCCATCCATTCATCTTCCTCCATTCCTCTGATATTCATAGCTGCTTGTACCCCTTCTATCCAAGTTTTTTTCGGTCTTCCTCTCTTCCTCCTTTCC
This sequence comes from Diploptera punctata, assembly GCA_030220185.1. Taxonomy (NCBI): domain Eukaryota; kingdom Metazoa; phylum Arthropoda; class Insecta; order Blattodea; family Blaberidae; genus Diploptera; species Diploptera punctata. The sequence goes on from JASPKZ010007266.1 coordinate 224,006, forward strand.
ATTGGGATCCATTCCATAACAATTTTTGGCAATCTTTTGACATGGCCATACCACTGCAATCTTTTCTTTTCTATAATGTCTATGATGTCCGGCTCCTCTTCTACACCCATAATTTCCCTTATTTCTTTATTTCGTATTCTATCCATCCTAGATTTTCCAGCTGATCTTCTTAAAACATCCATTTCTGTACTTAAAATTCTTTTCATTTCCCTGGTAGGAATTTACCAGACTTCAGCACCATATGTTAAAATGCTCTGAATTATGGTTTGATATATTTGTAATTTTCTATTTTTTGTAATATTTTTGCTCCACCAAACAGAGTTTAAAGCATTTATTGCTTGTTTTGTTTGTGCGATTGTTACATCCTACATATATTAAATAAATTCTACATTTTTTACCTGGAAATAATGCTCCCACTAAACGATTCTTTTCTTCATATTTGAAGAGAAAAATTCCCACACACCAAATTCTATTTAACCTTTTCTTCTATTTTGCAAATGGCGACTTCTTTATTAAGAAGACATTTTTATTAGAGAATTTTACATTACATTATAAAGCCAGTATGGCTTCTTTCAATTCTTTTTTTATTATTCATTTCATACATCTCAATGATGGATACATCATATTTGAACCCAGGACCTTTGGCTTTCTAGGCCAATACTCTACCGACTCAGCTACCTGAGCAAGTTCCAATTTAAATGCAAATTAACATAACAGAGTATATAAGAGGAAAAATTGCATGTGGTACAAATGGGAAATGAAAGATGTGCATGGAAGCTTCTTGTAGGAAAACCAGAGGGAAAACGCCCAGTTGGTAGACCAAGAATGTGGTGGGAGAATAACATTAACTATGATTTGAGGGAAGTGGATTATATGGGGAATGGTTGGAAAATGTTGGCTCAGGATAGGGATGTATGGAGAGCTTGTGTCTGCACGGCCATGGACCTATGGGTTCGATGGTGCCAGTTAGTTAGTTACAAGAGACTGTTATTGGACACGCCTGCAGCAAGAAGTGCTCCACCTGAGGAAGTGTTGTGTGACTGTTTGGAATATGATGAGGGCTTCCATGTTTAAGATTTATATTTTTATTTTCATAAAACTGCAAGCTATGTTTACTAAGCAAATTACATTGAAGTTGGAAGTTTTCCTTATTACAATAACTTAATTATTTAAAATAATGTTTCAAACTTCATTAAAATACTGTACAGTTAAAGAGGTCATGCAAACAAAACGTATTATGTCCTTACAGTTCAGTCAAAATCAACTATGTCCAGAATTGTTTGTGTTATTAATGATTTTTTGCTGTACTTTGATTTGATTAGTGTGTCTTGTTACATTCTTATAACCTATATGTATGTATGTAAATGCCAGAACTGTTCAATAATATGTTACTTTGGGTAAAATCAATTTTCTGGTCATTCTCTAAAGTTGTATTTGAGTGACAAAGTCCCTTTTGAATGTCAGCTTCTCAGATATATCCTGCCATCTAATGGAAGATTGCATACATAAATAAATATTTAATAATTGTATGATATATTTTAAGAATCACTGCAAAATGTTTAAAACAGTACAAAAAGTTATTAAAAAATGGTAAAGTATGTAGTGCAACAATGGCATATGAATGTTGTGCTATTCTGTGCCACCAGTGAATATTCAATCGGAGAACTGATGCACTTTTCTGCCAAAATAGTTGATAATAGACAATCCTAAAAATTATTTTTAACACGTGACTTTCAGCATCGTGTTAGCTAACATATGTTCCCGCTAGAACCAATTGCCAACATGTTTGATCACATATAAGGGTATTTTATCCCAAGAGTCTGCCTACATTAGTGGGCAAGTTAGGGTGAGAAAATGAGCAAGTTAGTGTTAATTTGGGCAAGATAGGGTGAGGAAATGAGCAAGTTAATACACCAGATTAGTTTAGCATTCACTTGTTTCTTAGTGGGTTTTTTGTGATATGTTGGCTACACTGCCTGAATGACTAATATACTTTTTTACATTGCAAATGTGCTTATCTTAGGTTACTTTGAGCTCAACTTCTCACTTTATTTTAAAGCATTTTTCATATTTTTGGGAAAAAAATCAACATATATATATATATATATATATATATATATATTGGACCAGTAGTTACATATGCTAGTGAAACTTGGGTCCTAAAAGAAACAATAAAACAGAAATTGTTAATTTTTGAAAGGAAAATTTTAAGAAGAATATTTGGACCAAGTAGAGGAACTAATATCTGTTGGAGAATCAAAACAAATAACGAACTAAACAAATTAATCAAAAATCAGAATATAGTGAACCATATAAGATCTCTCAGGATTAGTTCGCTTGGACATTTGATAAGAATGAATGATTGGAGACTGGTCAAGAGCTCTATAAATGGAAACCTATAGGAGGCAGAGCTGTTGGGAAGTTGGAAGACCGAAGATCAGATGGGAGGATGACACAATGAACGATCTAAAGAAAATGAAAGTGACTAATTTGAATATGGCATGGAGGAGGATTGTTGAGAAGGTTAAAACTTTCGGTTTTGAAGTTGTCGTGCCTTAAGATGATGATGATATATATATCTCAGGGGCTGAGGTCCAGAACTGGGTGTACACAATTTTACACTTACATTCTTATGCCACTGATGCACTAAACACTTTTCAACCATTTATAATAATGTTTCATACTATTTTAAACATCCCTCTCGCATACTACAATAATAAATTGTATTTTTCCGCTTTTTATTTGAATTTATATTGGCATAGAATCTCCAAATGAATGGAAAATTATAAAATGTCACATTCTAAAGTTCAGCCTACAATAATTATTTACTTATATTAGTTTCCAAAGCTAAGTATTTATGACAAAACCATTTATCGTGTCCTATTTTACCCTTTTCCGCTTAAATATTTTTATTGAGACAAATACCAAAATGTCCCGTTTTCTTGTTTTAAAAATAATGTCACCTAAAAATTATATACATAGAGAATATTAATGCTTTAATTTACTATAATTAATTTGACGCCACTTACGGTCTTAAATATTTCCCAGAAGCTTTATCTGATTTTGACATGATGAATCATTTATTTCTACATTATATTACAAAAATATTCAAAACATCGCATTTGCCTTATTAAGATAAACATTCCTGAATCTCCACATTGTTTACAAATAAATTCAGCGACTTACAATGGACATATTAGTAACTATCAACAATTGAAGAGCGAAATTCGAAATCATTATTTCCCGGCTACTTTTCAAATATCAAAATTCTTAATAACACTTGTAGTCAATAAGATGATATACAAAGATATAATTTCACTTTAGCTTTGTTAAGTAGAGTTGTAACTATTTCAATTTATATGCAGTATAATATTTCTAAAAAGCGTAAACTTTTATATTTCGCATTTCGATCAGCTGATATTGTAGACTGTCATTTATTTGTTGTTCGTAATGATGCCGAGTCTGCGCAATGTCGTGGCGATGCGTATGGAGACAAAATAGTTGGTAAATTAAGGTGCTTTATCTATTGGCCCGATAAATATAATACTGAATGACTTGTACCTATTAATAAGTACACAGGAGTAAAAAATACGACGTTTTATTTTTTGAAACTGTTTATTCCATCAGATTTTAAGTGAAAAGCAATTTATATACGTCTTTCACTGTTTCTTTTTGCGGATGGATATCATTATGGAGGTGTAAGTTGCCCCAAGGAAGGTAGCCATCTTGCATATGAACAAAGCTTCAGCTGTATAAAACTTACAAAAATATTATACGTTTATATTCGCATTGTGTTATATATCTGTACATTTGGACTATGCACGAATTATTGTACCACATGTTTACATAGCCATGGCTGCTACAAGAAAACTTCAAGGTAAGGAAATATGTCAAAAGAACACACTAATTTTATGACCTCCTACCGACCTGTTTACTGTTTCTAAGCGTATGTATATTATTCTTAAACTGTTAAATTGTTGGTAACCGTGATAAGAATTATGTGGAATCATATTCATGATCTTATATACTCTCCTGTTCAAGTACGGGCTGCAAAGTGACAATAAAATGAGTTACTTGCTCTTGTTTATGTTCTGCTCTGCACTCTAGGTTGCCTTATTTTCAAGCATCTAATGACAAACGATGCTTCACAATAATTTTGGTAAATAGGTTCATATCCCCTTTGAAGTAGCATCCTTTGTGTGCTCACCATTCGATATATTAGGAATGTAACTATGTTAACTCTTAATAACGAGAAACTTTGCAATGTTAATTATTTAAAGAAATAACTTAACTCTGAATGTCTGGTATGGATGTCAGAGTATGAAATTATTAAAGAAATTCATTGTACAGATCTGAAATGATTGTGTTTTCTTTCCTTTCAGGTGAAATAGACCGATGTCTTAAAAAAGTGACGGAGGGGGTGGAAACATTTGAAGACATCTGGCAGAAGGTGCACAATGCAACAAACAGCAACCAGAAGGAAAAATATGAAGCTGATCTCAAGAAGGAGATCAAAAAGTTGCAGCGGTTACGTGATCAGATCAAGAGCTGGATTGCATCGGGTGAAATCAAGGACAAAAGTACATTACTTGAATTTCGGAAGCTGATAGAGACGGTGAGTTAATATTATTATTTTTTATATTGTACTTGATAGTGCTGCTTGGGGATATAAAGTGGAGAAACCATGGCCACATGTATTCTTATAATTTCTGCAGAATCACAGTGCACATACGCGAGTTGCTGTAATGGTTAATATAGCTTCCAGTAGATGGCTCTGGAGCTGGCATTACCAGCCTTCAGAAAAAAATTTGGAAATGATAAAAAAATGGACCAACTAACTTCTCATTTTCTAACCTAACAAAACAAGTTACATGCATATTATTTAATAAACTATAAATTAATTTTACGTACATGTAACTTCTCATCAGAATCTAACAAAATGAAGTTAATTTCTTGAAATATGGTTTGGAATTATTTTCAAATGTTGGTAACTCCAATTTGAGAGCCACCTAGCGGATGTTACATGAAGCATTTTCGCATCTATAGAATTTGATTCACAATATTTGCGTAATTTATAAATGTTTAAAAATCGTAAGAAATGTTTATAAAATCATTCCATAATGTATAAAATAGTACAAAACGTTATTATAAATGGTTGAAAGGTTTTTAGTGCATCAGTGACATAAGGATGTTAGATGGAAAATTGTGTGGGTCTTAAAGCCAACCTCAGCCATGCTGCTCATCTGTAATAATTGTTCAGTTATTAGTAAGGAAAACAGTATGATCTCTAAGATGAAGATAAATAGAAAGCCATCTTTTTTTTATTATTTTCATAATCCAAAATTTAGTATATTTGGTGTAATGAAAACAAAATATTAATAGTGAATGAAATCATAAATTTTAATCTATAGTACTATACATAAACTAACCATAACCAGTCTTAGAATTATAACTTATGTAAGCAGAAGCAATATAACCACTTTCCACCAGAACCATGCAATTATAAAATTTTGTTAAAAATATGACAAATTTAAGAATATTGTAAATTATGTAAATATAACTTACCGGAAAAATTGCACAATAACTCAACTTGTGAATTTTTCAAAGTTTTACAGAATAGTAGTGCACATATGTAAACATTTATCAAATTGTCGCCAGCTGGAACCACATATCTGTAAAATTGGTATGACCAACCTTCACAATCAATTTCCTTACATGTTTATAAGAAATTGATGTACTCAAATTTCCCCTTTCTGAACCTAAAAAATAATTGACATACATATTATTTAATAAACTAATCTGGTGTACACTAACTTGTCCCATTGGAATCTAACAAAATGAAATGAGTGAACATGCATTTTTTAAAAATATGTTTTTAAATTAATAGCAAATGTTGGTCATACTGATTTCACAAGTATGTCCTGCCATCTGGGGCTATTTCATAACTGTTTGCCTGTATGCACTACAGTTCTGAAGAACTTGGAAAAAACAATTGAGAGAGAAAAACAACAATTTGCATAATAGATAAATATATAATAATTGGAAGTTAGTAAAAACGGGAAAAAGTATGTAGTGCAACAATGTCATAAGAAAGTTGTAGGCCTATAGAAAAGTATATAGCAAATTATTGAAAAATTCACCCTAACTTTCCATTTAATCTGGAATTCAAAAACACAGAAAATTTAAATTGCTTTTCTTCCCATGCACCCTGAATATTCACCATAATTTTTTGTTTTATGAGATGATTTAATTTTTTTTTCAAACACTCAATTAGCACAAGTTACATTATAACAATATCAGCTGTGCCATGTCAACATGATCTAAATACATTGGTTTAATATTAATATAGAATTGTTTGGTAATTTCATAGAATGTGTTCAGGATCTCTTTATGGAATTTTATAAACAAGCTAAAGTAACATAACCTATATTCTAAACATAGTGGCAATAAGACTATTGTAATAAAAATGATGATGGACATAATACATTAGAAGAGGAAATTAAAGAAAGATTGTTAAATGGAAATAAAGCTTATTTTGCAAATAGAACCTTATTTAAAAGCAAATTAATATCAAAAACTGTGAAAATAAGGTTATACAAAACACTCATTAGACCAGTAGTTACATATGCCTGTGAAACTTGGGTCCTAAAAGAAACAGTAAAACAGAAATTACTAATTTTTGAAAGAACAATTTTAAGAAGAATATTTGGACCAAATATAGGAACTGATAACTGTTGGAGAATCAAAACAAATAATAAACTAAACAAATTAATAAAAAATCAGAACATAGTAAACCATATAATATCTCTCAGAATTGGTTGGCTTGGACATTTGATAAGAATGGATGATCAGAGACTGGTCAAGAAACTCTATAAATGCAAACAGTTAGGAGGTAGAGCTATTGGAAGACCAATGATCAGATGGGAGGATGACACAATGAATGATCTAAGGAAAATGAAAGTGACTAATTTGAATATGGCAAAAGACAGATTGTCATGGAGGAGGATTGTTGAGAAGGCCAGAACTTTCACTTTTGAAGTTGTCATGCCTTAAGATGATGATGATGATGAATAAAAATGATGAACGATATTTGTTAGACTGGGCCTTAGATTAGAAATTAGATATATCTATTGTTATCTATAATCTTATTTTACATGTCTCATGGTACCACATTTTTTTTTCTTCTATTGCAATATCTACTGAGATAGTTTGCCATTACATCCTATATATATATCTTTTTTTTTTTTAATACGGCATATACCTTAAGTTATGTAAATATTTGTTTTGTTAAATTTGATTGGTTTAGAGCCAGTAGGTAAAAAATATTTAGATTATGTTACAATTTTTGTCTAAAGTTAGATTATGTTGGAATTTGAGAGAGTGTTACGGAGTTAGCCAATGTGACAGGCCGATAACGTACACATTGTCATAAATTGGCAATTCTGTTTTTAACTCTATCATTATAATATCCATTATGTTTACATCACAATTTTAGGTTATGTTTATGTCCAATTCTAATTCATTTCTTTGCTATTTTTTTTTAATACAGCACAGAAAGTAGATCTCTGAATTTTGAGATAAATTTTTATTTTAAATTAAGCTTAGACAGTCTAACAATAAAACAAAAAAAATGTGGTAGATGCTGGAAAAAACCTGAAGAACAACAATTTATGAAAAACTATTTCATATTCTATCTCTATTAGTACAGTAAAACTTGTTTAATCTGAAATGTGAATAATGCAGAAATATGTCCAGTGTGAACAAATTTATTAGAAGTAGAGTTTCTACCTGTATCTGGAATTTTCTTTCGGCCTCACTGCACACCGGTTTTGTGAAATACACGTTGGTTTAACAAATATTTGGCATGTGACATCTGTCTTACAAATAAGCAGTGCACTGTAAAATCTTATATTAGTATCAGATCTGAGACCGATTGTTTATGTATCACAGGTAGCGTTCTGAATTTATGGAATAAAGATGGTTGAATCGTACGTATCATTGTCATTAAATGAAAAAGTGATTGAAGATGAAGAAAAACAAACTCTCAGTACACCAAATAATGACTAAATTTAAATGTGGAAAAACCCAATTTTATGAGGTTTTAAAACAAAGAAAAAATAATGAATGAATGGACGGAAGGAAGTGGATAATGAAGAGAGAAAAAATGAAGAAATTAATGAGGTGTGGGAGTGTTGTACGAGTCCACGATCAACAAATCCCCAAATTTCCAGATCGATACTCCAAAGTCAAGCTCTAGCTGTTGCTATATTCCTAGGGAATAACAATTTCAAGGTAATTCAGGTTTGTTGTGGATAGTTTAAAAAGACGACACAATGTAATGAGGAATGAAATTTGATGTGGACAAAAGTGTAGTTAGTGAGTGGAAACCGAAGCTACATACTTTAATTTCAGGATACGCGCCTAAGAGACTTTTTAATGCTGAGGATACGGACTGTTTTTTCGCGTGGTACCGTCAAAGTCGCTCATATATTCTATACATTGTTCACTTTCCAACGACAGTGGAACTACAATTAATCTGAGGTACATAAAAAGACATTTACAGTGCTCTATAATCTACGATTGGTTAATTTTTTTGTTTTTTTATAATGCGGAATGTTGTCTAATGTGGAAAAAAATTGGTCTCATGCGATTCCACTTTGGACAAGTTTTACTGTATGTTACATCAAATTGCTAACTGAAATGCAATGGTGAGTGCAGTTCTATTTTCATTGTAATACCTAAGGTTTAATAGAAAAGTTAGGTGGACTAGTGGTTATACTCCTTGCCTCTGATCCCGAGGGTCGCGAGTTCATACCCGGCCGTGGTCGATGGATTTTTTAGGACGGAAAAATCCAAGGAGCAAGTCCTCCGGGAGGGACTTTAAGCCGTGGGTCCCGAGTCTGAAGATTTTCAGGCTCGTAAAAAATCCTTAAGCCCAAATGAAGAGGCCTCTAAGCAAAATTTACCGAATTTTCCCGTCCTAGTACTACCTTGGTTTCCTAGATGTCAGTATGAGGCGGAACGCTGAACACGGACCACTCAAAATTACATCTATACGAAAACAAGTGTAACTAAATTAGTATGGTTCAAATTCTTCCCTGTAGGGGGAGAGCGCCTAAATCTCTGTAAAGGGAAAACATACGCTTACAATACAAAAAAAGGATTAGATGAGGGCAAGTTTGTACACCAGATTAGTTTACAGGAGTTTTGATTTATTTAGTTAGGTTTAGATGAGGGCAAGTTAGTGTACACCATATTACTTTACAGAAGAGTGAAATGTAATGTGTAATATTATTATTTATTTCGTAGGTTACATGAGGGACAAGTTACTATACACCAAATTATTTTACATGAGTGTAAGATATAATAAGTAAAAGGTTCACCCGAGTGGGCATTGATTATATTTAATCTTTGCTATATTCGTTCAGTGTTTTTGTGTTCTTTGGGCACTTTGGTATGTGGTATTGTTTGCATCTGTGGCTGCACAAAGCACAGATACATTTTTCATATGAGTCGTGGTACTTCTTGTTTTCACACACTTTGTGATGAAAACCAATATTTAATTATTTTGTTTGGTTAGATGAGGATAAGTTAAAGTGCATAAGATTAGTTTACAAACAAGTGATGTCTATTTATTAGTTAATATTTTTTTCATAGATTAATTAAACCGTTGTTCATTTTCAAAAAATGCATATGATGACAGATCGATTATTGTCAATAATCAAGTGGGAGTGAATTTTCTTAAATTTCAATTCCTTTGCTATGTAATTTTGGAAACATAGCACTGCAATTTTATTACAATATTTTATTTCTTCATCCTTGATTAACATTTGAATATTGAAACCGTTGTCACAACCACAATGGCTATTACATTTTTCAGTCAACATAGAAAATGGTGCTTTATAAATGAATAACAAATTTCACAAAAATGACGGGGATAATTAACAGTATAATGAAACCATGTTTAGTACAGAAGAACACAAGATTACGGCTTTATAAGGTTCTCGCAAGACCAGTATTAAGATATGGTAGTGAAGCATGGACAATACAAAGAAGGGATGAAAGCCGAATAACAGCAAATGAGATGTGATTTATGCGCTGTACAGCAGGCTATACAAATTGGGACCATAAAAGAAGTGAGGAAATTATGGAAGAGTTAGATGTAGAACCCATTCTTCACCATATACAAAACTACCAGAACAACTGGAAAGCCCATCTTCAACAAATACCGTCTCATAGAATTCCAAAAGCCATGCTTCATTACTGCCCCCAAGGCAAAAAAGCATTGGATTGAAAATTATTCTTTGAGACCATAACAGACCACACGGCCTAATACTTGCTTGGATGATGATGATAAATTATTTTTCTGGTTTCTATCTGCATTGTCTGCATTTTTTTCATGTTTGTTATTCCTAAAATTCATTTTAAAATAAAAGTTTTATCTAAATTCGGATGTCCAGTTTTTGCATCATAGCCATACTTTTTTCTGATCAAGAACTATATATGTATATTCCTACACTGCAGCCACTGATTCTCTGGCCTTCACGTTTTCACCAGTGTTACCACTATGGATATTCAGTGGGAGTGGCCACTTTATGTATGCAGTTAGCAGACATACAGCTGACAACATCTCAACAATTTCAAACCTTACTAGCACGCTATAGCTGCGCCAAGAGCAGTGATTGGTTGTGGCAAACATTCACTCCCAATACAATCATTTTCTTATTGGCAGTAGAGGGCGAGTTCTCCCTTTACCCCTCGTACAACCTAAACTTCAGAGCCAGAGAATCGGCGGCTCAGGTATAAGCCTAATCACATTCTATGACATTAATTTATCCAGTTTTTATGTTTTTTTTAGTGCAGTAATGCATCATTTGCACTACAATCCTCAGTGATAATTTAAAAAAATACTATATAGTCTATATCGTAATGATTTCATGTTAATGAGTAGTCATAATCCTTAGTTATAAGGATCTGTTAAATAACTAAACAATTTTTGCTAAATAATAAATAATTATATAAGTTAGTCTTTGCAAAATTATATATATCTATAATGGCATAGCTCATTGTTGAGCCATAGCCTCTCCTTTATAAGGAGTTACTAGACCAAATTAATTTTTTTAGTTACCTTATTTGCTCGTAGATGTCATGCAGTCAAAACACCGACCCAATGAGACATCTAACAAGAGACATCTAACAAGCAACTAAGGTATTACTAGGGACAAGATAAAATCAAATGTTTCATACCTCTCCACATACAAATCTTCTAAGTAGATCGCGATTTCAAGACCATAACGGTCCCATCTTCAGTACCATATTGACGACTGATGTTATGTCGATCGGAAGAACCACTTCTTCCACCAACAGAGGGAAGAAGAAGAAATGGTTCTTCCGATCGACATAACATCAGTCGTCAAGATGGGACTGCTATGGTCTTGAAATCGCGATCTACTTAGAAGATTAGTATGAGGAGAGGTATGAAATGTTTGATTTATCTTAAATTAAACCTCATAGTGATATATTCCTATAAAAGTTCAATATTACTAGGGCATTGATGTCACTAAATTTTATTCAGGCTTAAGGATCTTTTACAAGCCTGAAAATCTTCAGACTCTGGACCCATGGCTTAAAGTCCTTCTCAGAGGACTTGCTCCTTGGATTTTTCCACCCTAAAAATATCCATTGACCACAGCTGGGTATGAACCTGTGACCCTCAGAACCAGAAGCAATGAGCATAACCACTAGTCCACCACAGCCGATAATCTTTGCAAAAAGAAGATTAAAATAAAAACAGTTAAGTTACTTTAGTTTATAATTTTTATATAAATCAATATTTTTTATAATCCCTTTCTACTTAATCAACTAGTATATTTAATTTTGAATGTATATAAAATGTAATAGGTCTATGTGCTAGTTAAATATTATTAGAAATAGAAAAGTAAGATTCCCCAAAAATTATTACTGTATTCTTGATTTTGTTTGCTAGAACATGGAACTTGTAAAGTTGAAAAAAAAAAAATCTATGATGAAGGAATGCAGGGTGGCATGCACAAATTGGGAATGAAAGAGGGAAATGTTAACTTCTTGTAGGAAAACCAAAGGGAAAGCATCCAGTAGGTAGGCCAAGACTGAGATGGGAGAATAACGATCATGATTTGAGGGAAGTGAGTTATATAGGGGAATGATTGGAAAACAATCAATGTATTGCAGAAATGTAGTCTCAATAACGATCACGGTGTCTCATTTTTTTTTTTTTAGTTTCCATAACAACTGTTAAAATAACTGAAAATTCACAAAAAATTGTTACAAAACAGTGACCAGGTTTCAGACTTTTATTTTTTGCAATTAATATTCAATGTATTGCAGAAATGTAGTCTCAATAATGACCACAGTTTCTAGATTTTTTTTATATTTCTGTAACTATTGAAATAACTGAAAATCCACAAAAATTGTTACCAAACAGTGACGAGGTTGTGTTGGGTCTTGAATAGTGTAATGGATTGCACACTGACATACAGAGTCAGAGGTCCAGGATTCAATTCCCGGTTGAAGCATTAATTTTTCTTCTCAAAAAATTAATCTGTCCAGGATGGAATATGACATCTAAAAGATTGTATATTATCTTTATTCAAATCCATGAAATAGTAAAATTTATGTTATATTTGAAAATTGTGAATGGGTTTTTCATGTTGTTTATTAGGGGAAAAAAACTCCAAACACGACAGGCCTAGAAGGCCAGTTGCTGGTCTCACATCCATGTGTTAATCACAGAGGTAGATGATCATCTAGCCAGTGTAGGGGTGACATGTGGTCAGCATGTCGGGTCCCCAGCCATTATAGTTGTTCTTCTCAACCTGGAGTCACTACTTATTGTAGCGATCCAAATGCCTCACGATGCTGGGTGGGCACCGCTCCCATATTGGCCGAAATCCAATGAGAAAATTTCTTCCCCCATGGGGACTTGAACCAGCGCAAGGCCCGTAGCTCTGCATCAATGCTTCTTGCCTTAACCACTCGGCTACGGTGCGGGACATTAGAAAAGAAAACTGCTTTAAAAATAAATATAATTCAGATTCAGAATTCCAAAAAGCCATACTTCGTCTTACTGCCCCCAAGGCAGAAGATCGCTGGGACGTCCAAAAAAGCGCTGGATGGAAAATTCCTCTTTGAGACCATAACAGGCCACACAGCCTAATACTTGCTTGGATGATGATGATGACAGTCATTAAATGAATCAGGTTTTATACATCATCTCATATTTTGTATCTTCTCCAGGACTAGTTTCAACTAATTTTTCTTTACTTATTTTCAACTGGGATTTGACTTTCTTCTTAAAAATACCAATTCATAAATTATATGTTTACAAAATAACCATAGATTTGTGGAAATTTGATTTACGTGGTTATTTTATCCATAGAAATGAGTAGGTCTACTGTTTTTGTAACTAAAAGATATAAAAATTATTATTTTTTTTTTAAATTGTGATCAGTTTTTCATGTCATCGGGGAAGGCATGCCACAAACTTTTTTTAAATAATGATGTATATGTTTTGTTAGTATTATTCACATTTTGCCATATCAGTTTCATTTTAATATAACAGTTTGGAGAAAAAAAAAAAGATTGTAGTATAGGTCCAGAAATAAGCATGCTATTTGAATAGGCATTAACAAACCATTCCCATAATTAAATTATTGATTTTTCCATATCTTTCCATTTTCTCTATTACTCTCTTCAATAACACATTATGTGATTCTTATGTTTCAAAGTTGTATAGATCTGAATTTACCATGTTTGAATTACAACATTATTCCTCTTACAAAATATTGTGAAGTGAGGAAGAGAATCATTTTCTTGTCATATCAAGAGCATTAAAAGCATACATACATTGTATTTCTTACAATTTAACTGTTACCCTTATCACTGAATGTCAGTATTCCATTTTGACTTAATATTGTTAACAAAGTATATTCCTCTTTCCAGCCAGTCTTTTTCTCAGTAAAATCTAACCGAGAGAAAAAAAAAGAGGTAATAAAATTCGCAATCACTGGCACGGTACAGAACACCCTCACTTGCTATTATCAATTTGTAAGAAAACTAATTTAAAACTTCCATAAAAAATATAGACTATTTTATATACAGTGATCTCGATGTGGCCTTGTATATGTTTGTATATATATCATAAGTCCTGCATGGGAATACGAGGATCCTAATGGTAGTTTCTTAACCAAGCTAATTTAGTTATGATGATCTTGAAGAAGATTTTCGGGCTGTAGGCCGTGGTCGTGAGGCTTGTAGTTCCCCGACGTTTCGCCAGAGACTGTGTCTGGCATCCTCAAGGGTTGTCTTGAGACTGGCAATTCTGTCCGCTGTCTGTCCTATATATACATTCACCGCGATGTGTTCGTAAGTTGTATCTGCCTTCTGATTGGTCAGCGTTAGGGACTTCCATTGCTCCAATGAGATTGCTGTTTGATGGTCTAGTTGACTGTACGTTATATCTGCCTTCTGATTGGTCAGCGGTAGGGACTTCCATTGTTCCACTGAGATTGCTGTTTGATAGTCTAGTCGACTGTGCTTGTAGAGGTTTACATTTTGCATTTTGTAGAACTGGTATCCATACTTTGTTGACTTTTAATGATTCTTCTTTTCTGTTGAAACTGTTTTTATGTTTGAATATTTCGATGGCTTCTTGATGTAGACGGGTAAAATAGTGTATGCAGTTAGATAATATGTCTATTCTGGTATTGTACCCTGTGGCCATCAAGTAAAGAGTGTTCTGCTACTGCCGACTTATCCATTTGTTTAAGACGACTTTCCCCGCTCAGGCCCCGAAGATGAAATATAGGGTTCCAATATCCTTATGATTAGTTGAAAATAATCATCGCTTCAAGTAGTAGAAAGGCTGTATCTTTCATGCTCCTTAAGTCTGGTTGTGATGATGCGTTTAGTGGTGCCTATATACACTTTTCCACAACTGCAAGGTATCCTGTATATGCCTGCTGTCTGATGAGGATGGAGTTGATCCTTTATAGGTCTGAGAAGGTTCTTGATTTTCTTGGTAGGCCTGTATACTGTCTTTATGTCTTCTTTCTTTCTTTAGTAGTTTTCCAATGCGGTCCGTTACATTCTTGATGAACGGTAAAAATGCCCTGGTTGAAGTTTTTTCCTCTGATTCCTTGTTGCTGTTGTATCATCTGGGATGATTGGCTCGGTTGATTTCTTTCCTGGTGTATCCATTGGCTGTGAATATCGTCTGGAGGTGTTGAAGTTCCATTTTTAATAAATCCGGATGACAAAGTTTTTTGGCTCGATCTATCAATGATTTGATGATTCCAAATTTTTGTTTAGGGTGATGATTCAAGGTTCTATGAAGATACCTGTCCGTGTGGGTAGGTTTTCTGTAGATAGTGTGGTAAATGTTGCTGTCTTCTTCCCTTTTTATCAGGATGTCTAGAAATGCTATGCTGTTTCTTTTTCTATGGTGAATTGTATACTGGAATTTATGTTGTTGATGTGTGTCAGAAATTCGTCTAATTTCTCTTCCCCGTGGTTCCAGATTACAAAGGTGTCGTCTACATAGTGAAGCCATATCTTGGGTTTGATAGGTGTCATATCTAAGCATGTTTGCTCAAAGTTTTCCATGAAGAAATTGGCAACTACTGGGCTCAAGGGACTGCCCATAGCTACTCCCTCTATTTGCTCGTAGAAGTCATTGTTAAATAGAAAATAGCTGGTGGTTAAGCAGTGTTCGAAAAGTCTTGTGATGTCTTGAGGAAACTTGAATGAGGTGAATAGTCTCATTTATTGGAACTTTGGTGAATAGTGAGATCACGTCGAAACTCACCATTATATCTTCCGGTTGCAATGTTATCTCTTTTAGTTTTTCTAAGAAGTGCATTGAGTCCTTGACACAAGTGTCACTGTTGTTAGTATGTGGTTTCAATAAAGTAGAGAGATATCTAGCCAGGTTGTAAGTAGGTGATCCTATTTGGCTGACGATCGGTCTTAAAGGTGTATTTTCCTTATGAATTTTAGGCAGTCCGTATAGTCTTTTTAAAAACAGGTTTGAAGAATAATCTGTGGTAGGGAATTGTTATTTTTGTGTTCTCTGAAGCTAATACAGAGCAATGAGACATCTGAATGAAACATCAGTTGCACGAGCAGTTGCATTGACTGAAGATGGTCGTTCCATTTGCCATGTCTCTAGGATTCTTGATGTCAGCCCTTCCGTCATGCATAGGCTGTGGAGGCAATATAGCGAGACACATGGATACAAGAGGAGACCCGGGCAAGGTCGTAAGAAGAAGACTACAGATGTGCAGGATAGATTTCTTGTCTTATCAGCTTTGTGCAGAAGAAAATCTACAGCCAGAGATCTACAAAATCATTTACGCACAGCAACTAGGACAGTAATTTCTGATCAGACTATAAGAAATAGACTGAGAAATGCAAGGTTGAGGTCTAGAATCCCATTTAAAGCCCCTCGATTAACACGTCAGCACAAAGCAGCCCGGCTGCGATTTGCTCAGAATCATGTCAACTGGCAGCTCAACCAATGGACAAATCAAGATTTTGTCTAACAGTTCTGATGGTCATACACATGTATGGAGACGTCCTGGTGAACATTTTGATCCAGCCACAATTATTGAACGTGACAGATTTGGAGGTGGTTCGGTTATGGTTTGAGCTGGGATTACTATTGAGCCTCGGACAGAGCTTGTTGTTGTCCCACAGCGCATGAATGCTGATATTTACATTAGTGACATTATCCTCCAACATGTTGTACCTTTTGCTTATGGTATGACCCTAATTTTCTTCTAATGCAAGATAATGCTAGATGTCCTACACCGATGTCCAAATGATTTTGTAGATGCCAAATTCATGTGATGGACTGGCCTGCATGCAGTCCGGACCTTAATACGATCAAGCATATGTGAGATAAGTTGGAAAAACTTCTTCGTAAGCATCCTGTTGTACCTCAGAACCTTGAAGAACTTTCACATGCACTCGCCGAGGAATGGGAGAGAATCTCACAAGTTTCTGCAGAAGGCTTCTGTGAAGCATGCCCCGTAGGTGTAATGCGGTCATCCAGGCTCACAGAGGACACACTAAGTACTGAGTGTTGAAATAACCATGGAAACATTGATTCCAAAAATTGTAAATCTCAAAATTTTCACTTTGTTTTCTGTTACAAATGATAACTTGTTCGTATTGTTAATACTGTACAAGAAAATATTGTTTGAATGTCTATTCTAATTTTACATAAGAGCAATTCCATATGTGACTGACTGACATTTACAATACACTTTCGCAGCAAAATGGTTGCATAAATATTACAATTGATTGAAATTAGGGGTGTTATCTACATGATATGATAGAGGAATGTGTGGTTAAGACTGTACTTAAATATACAACTTTTGAAGAAAAACAGTGCTATTTATTATCTATCAAAGTATGTGTGACAGACATATAAATGTCAACTCACCATGCAGCTTAACATGTTCATCTGCATCATGCTCTGAAGTGTGACTCCTAATTCAATTTTTCAGAATACCGTTTGGAGGACACATTTCAAGTTACATTCTCAATAAAAAACGAAACAAAAATCACAATTAAGGCCAGAGTTATAACCTAATATATGATGTGTGACTGACTACATTCTGTGACTGACTGACTGACATATCTGAATTTTATTTAGACTTTAATATTCTGGAGCTGCAAATATTATACAAATATTACAAAATAATATGAAATTATAATAGATAAGTCCACCGCTGTGGTCTCAAGGTAGCGTGCTACCTTGTCACGCAGCGGGCCCGTGTTTGATCCCCGGTCGGGACAGTTTTTCTGGGTGAGGTTTTTATTGGGGTTTTTCCTCACCTGTAAGACAAATGTCAAGAAAACTTTAAGGCCCAAACAGTCCC
Source organism: Diploptera punctata (assembly GCA_030220185.1). NCBI lineage: Eukaryota > Metazoa > Arthropoda > Insecta > Blattodea > Blaberidae > Diploptera > Diploptera punctata. The sequence goes on from JASPKZ010007266.1 coordinate 241,930, forward strand.
CGAAACCATTTGGCCATCATCATCATCATCATCCCTCACCGGTGTGGAAAGCAACGGGAAGCTACCACATCTACAGTTCCCTAGTAAAGCTGCAAGCACAGCATGAAAATGCTATGATTGCAGTGAAAGACCTGCCCTCAGGCAGAATGACTGTGGATGGATAATATATAAAAAGCGATAATATGAAGATGAATAAAGAACTTCACTCCTTTTATCATGTATAGGAAATGTACAATTTGATATACTGTAAAAACATTAAATAAATAGTGTAGTTTATTTAAATTGGTTACCATGTATCATTTTAAAAATTTTATAAAACAATGGCTGTCCCTGTCCTTTTGTATGGGAGTGAATCTTGGATTACCACTACCAAACAAGAAAGTAAAATCCAAGCAGCCGAGATGAAATTTTTAAGGAGAGTAAAAGGCTGCACTAGAATGGATCAGATAAGAAACGAGGATATCCGTGAAGAACTGCAGATCTACTCCATAAAAGAAAAGATATTTAACAACAAGATACAGTGGAAAGAACATGTAGAAAGAATGGAAGAAAGTAGATTACCAAATAAATTCTTCCATCATTTTCAAGAGGAAGAAGAGATGTCGGACGTCCTCGGAAGAGATGGTCTTATGTCTAGGCAACTCTTGCCTAAACCAGGAAGTGAAGAAGAAGAAGAAGTATCATTTTAAATTTCACAAAATAAAGAAAATATTAACCTCTTAACAACAAAGGACCTTCTCTATAGTTAAATATGCCTAATATGAGTATAATTTTATTACATCCGTATTAATTGATTAAAATTTATCTGATGCTGTTAACAAATTGAACCATTAAAATAAATAAAAATGCCGATATGGAAGTTGCATTGTTTGTTCCAGAACACTAGAATTAACTTTCACGCGTCTCAACTATAAAGACAAAAAAAATAACGAAAAAGTACAGTATACAAATTATTAAATTTTTTATTTAAATGTGGAAAATTCTGTTATAATTCTTTCAAAGCAACTGCAAATTATATTGCTGACATGTGTTATATTTTTAAACTAAACAATCGAAAGAAATCTCTTACAATGCGCGAAAAATCTTACTTTATGACTGATTGTTTCCACGTGGCACACATAGTACAGTGTTGTTATATGTATTTTCACTCTGTTGGTTTCCAATAACGCTACACCCAATAATAATTTTATTTTACACTACAGGTTATACATACTTAATCACATATACTCCACGCCAATTGTATTTTTTATACAAGAAACTTCATATGATTTAAAACTGTTTTTGCATTTAACAAGCATGACTCTGTTTCACAAAGTGAATGCTAGCACAATTTGGCAACATCGCACTGTGGATCCCCAATAATACGACACACATGGCAAGTCAAAGGTCAAACGAATGCGAGAACCTTTCAAGTTCAAGGATTCCCACACACACACATTTTCTAACACATAAGAACCGCGCACTGTTTTTAATTCCACTCACTTAATAACATACATATTGAAGAATCGCATAATGAGGAATTATTTAAATGTCTTTAATAAAAATGTAATTAATATAATTAACGTAATTACTTTACAAGACAATGTCGTTAATTCTTTTTTATTAGTTATGTACCGATAATGTAGAATCCCAGAGGAAATTTGGATCCATCAATTATCGTATTGTGTACAATAATTTTTGTATGTTTTATGTGACTAACTGTAGCTTACCCTTAATAATATAGGGCACATTTTAATTATCTAGAATATTATAATACAATTATTAGTGTTACATTTATGATCAGGAAGGACCGAAATATGGTATAACAAAAGAGTCGGTGAAACAAAACAAATTTATGCAGTGAAATCGTACAACAAAATTTCGTTTAATTTTGCATGTGTTTTCAGGTTTCGGAATATATCATGTTCTACTATTAATTTAAATCAGAATAATCCGTATTTCAAACATTAACTTCTATAATCAGAAAATTTCATCTGCAAAAAAAAAAATCTCATCGAAAAAATTACTTCTGCGCCAGTTTCGAAATGTTCACATCGGTATGACTTTTCATGTAATTATTCTACATTTAAATCCTTCCGCTGACTGCCTTTTAGCTCAAATTGTCAAAGAAGGAGGGCCAGTAATTATTTTATGAAACAGCTGAGCCGAACAGTCTACCAGATTTCCTAAACCATGTTTATGTTAATACTTAGTTGAGTTCAGCAAGCAACTGACTGTGTTATGTGTATTAGCAGTATAAGTGAGGCGACAAAAAGTCAGTCAGTCACGGGACTCCAGCGGGAAAAATAACGACTTTACAAGAAAATGTCATCTATACTTTTTTGTTAGTTGCGTACCGATAATGTAGAATCCAAGAGGAAATTTTAATCCATCAATTATTGTGTTGTGTACAGTAATTTTTATCCGTTTTCTGTGACTGACTGACCATAACTTACAGTTAACTATAGGACACATTTAAGATATATAGAATATTAGAATCCAATTAATATTGTTTAATTTACGACCAAGGAGGACCAAAATATGGTTTAACAAAAGATTTTGTGAAATAAAACGAATTCATAAGACCAAATCATTAAACAAGAAATTGGTAAAATTTTGCGTATTTTTTCAGGTTTGGAATATGACAAGTTCTACCGCTATTATTAGATTAAAATAATGCACATTTGAAATGTTTTCTTATAGAATTATAAAGTTTGATATTTACAGATATATATTACATCAACAAAATTATTGCTGTGTCAGTTTCAAAATTTTCACCTCGGTATGACATTTTTATGGAATCGCTCATAAATCTTCAATTTATAATTACAAAAGATCAAACATTAAATTGTTTCAATATTCATTCTCGTGTTTTGGTTTAAACATGTGTTCGCTAATTTTTTTGAGTAGTATATATGTTTTTCGGTGGGATCAATATAAATTTTTGGAAAATTAGGGTTCCTTCTTATTTCAAGTCCTTTCGGCAGGTTTCACTGTGTGTGTTTATGTTAGCATGTTTAACATCCCAGTTCCAAGTTTGATTCCCAGCATGTCAAAGTAATTTTATTTGCATAGAGGGTCTAGAATGTAGTTCTCAGCCTTATGATAACTGAATAGTTATTTGATATAAAAAGTAACAAATTCTGTTTTAAAAAATGCATCATTCTAACCAGTCAATGACAGCCAATTCAGTCGGATTTAGCACTTCAGAACTTTGTGCCATTTCTTTTATTATTACAATATTTCAAAACTTTCTAAAATTGCTGTGAAAATAGTAATTACCAGGTCTGCTAAAAAGTTCATAAATTGGAAATGAACAAGCATTAACATATGTACAATTGTATCACTTACCTCATACGAGGGTGGATCTAATATAAACCGGAATTTGTATCTGTAGGCTCTGGTAGCGAACTGCAAAGGTTGCAGTTTGGAGGGGAAGTTGGTGGGGGTGTCTGGAGTAGGGATCTTGATGTGCCACACTGCGAAGAGCGGCCACTTGCTTCAGTACGCCATAAGCGAGCAAGAGGTACACACATATGTTGCCCAATGCATTATTATTAAGTTTTTGGCGAAAGAAGGCACTAAACCTTCTGAAATTTTGAGAAGGCTCCATGCGCAGTTCAGGGAAGCAACCCTTTCGAAGACACAGGTGTATGATTGGCGCAAAAAATTTTAGCGGGCCATGATTCAGTGGAAAATGAGCCCCACCAAAGACGGCAACGAACAAGCATCACTACAGACAACATTCGTGCTGTACGGGACCTTATTGAGGAGGATCGGCGCATAAAAATTTCTGAAATTGCTTCATACGTTGGAATAAGCTTCGGAAAGCAGCATATCGCAACAAGCGCCGCCGGAAACTGATCCAAAATGTGATTGTGCTGCATGACAATGCAAGGCCACACACTGCTCTGTTGCACAAGAAAAACTGACGAAAATGCATTGGACACCTCTGGAACATCCTCCTTACAGTCCAAATTTGTCACCCTGTGACTACCATTTGTTTGGGCCACTGAAAGAAGACCTAGGAGGAAGGTGGTTTGGTGACAATGCAGCGGTAGAGGAGTTTGTGCGCAACTGGCTGACTACACGTCATCCCTCATTCTTCAAGGACGGCATCAAAAAGTTGTCAACTCGATGGCAAAAGTGTGTTGGAAATGCAGGAGACTATGTAGAAAAATGAGGTGGTGGTTTTGTATTTTTTGTTAATTCAATAAAATTGTAAACAATACCGGTTTATATTTGATTCACCCTCGTATTTTTCTTCTTAAACTAGTTTCAGAACTATCTTCTGTTCCATCGTCAGTATTTCATGACTTCTTTTGTCGTCTTGAAGAGCTGTCTTTTGCTCCCTCTGTTCAAAAGACGGCTCTTCAAAACGACAAAACAACGGTCATGAAATACTGATGGTGGGACAGAAGATAGTTCTGAAACTAATTAAAGAAGAAGAAAAATTTGAGATGAGTGATAAAATTGTACATAAATAAATAATACCTCATAGTGTTAATTCATAAAAAAGTAAGCATTAACTTTAAACATCATCTATCCTCTGGTATAGAACCTGAAGCATGGAAAGTGTAATTGATTCGCCTAGATACATACAAATATAGAATGAAAATAATAAATGTTGTCTAACATTATAATTAGAGAGCAGAAAGTTCTTCAATCATTTGTGTTGTATGTAGCAATATTACCTTATTACTACATACATTATTTTTATATTAAAAAATAATGTTCCATTTTCACTACCATTTTACCAATCTATGTTAAAATCTTATTTCAATTCCTTCTGGATTTTTTCGTGTTGAGACTTGAAAGTAGTTTTGAAGTTCCTTAGGACAGGTTACTGGCCCGATGCTAAGTAGTCCAGTGGTAGGCCTGCTACCTTTTAGTCTCTGGACAGACATTAGGATACTGCATTTACTCAGTACCCGATGGAACGGTTATACCGCCATGACTCGGTCCTCAGAGCCTCGTTTGTGAAAACGGGTTGTACCATGAGAAGGTGAGGAAGATCACAGAATACCCAAGCAAATGTTAAGATATCAACCTGCAGGAAGAAGAAGACCAGGATGTCCACTCAAAAGACTTTTGGATGGTGTTTCTCTTGAGGCCGAAACAGGTCAACAAATGGCCTAAATTCGTGAATGTACTATGATGATGATGATGATGACGTTAAAATCTTAATATTTAGAACTTAAAAATCATTTAATCAAGTTTTTTTTTATTCTGGAAATATCTTATCTCAATTTAATGTTGATTTGTTCTCAAACGTGTTTCGTTACAATCTTCTATATCATCTTCAGCTTGCTCAGACTGAAGATGATATAGAAGATTATATCAAAACATGTTCAAGAACAAATCAACATTAAATTGAGGTAAGATATTTCCAGACTCAGAAAAACTTGATTAAAAGAACCTCAAAATATTACTTTCTAAAATTAACCAATAAAACTCATTTCCCTATTTGTAATATTTATACATGCATTTGAACAAAGAAAAATTTATTTAACTTTCACAGGGAAAGAACACTATGAGGTTTAATTTAATAATTAAATTAATGTTTTTATTACCTCACCTCATATCCTTTTTCTTCTATACTGCAGTTTCGGAGCTTATCTCCATCGTCAGTAGCCTCTGGTCGACCGGTGTTATGTCGTTTCTTGGCGGTTTCCTTCTTATTTCTATCGGTGGACATATGAACTTCTGGATCAGGTCAAAATTTGCGGGAGTTTCAAAATTCATGAGTTTGTCTTTTTTGTTTTTTTGGATATGGATTTTTTCCCAGACTGTGAGTTCCTTTAGTTTATCTGTTTGTTTGATTAGGCTAGCTTCTGTATCAATTAAATGTTTTTCAGACCAAGCATGGGCTGCTACTGCTGACTTGTCGAAAAACAAAAAGAAATTTAAAAACTAGATTGAAGGAACACCTTAGAAATGTAAAAAAGGGTGAAGTGGACAAGTCAGCAGTAGCAGCCCATGCTTGGTCTGAAAAACATTTAATTGATACAGAAGCTAGCCTAATCAAACAAACAGATAAACTAAAGGAACTCACAGTCTGGGAAAAAATCCATATCCAAAAAAACAAAAAAAGACAAACTCATGAATTTTGAAACTCCTGCAAATTTTAACCTGATCCAGAGGTTCATATGTCCACCGATAGAAATAAGAAGGAAACTGCCAAGAAACGACATAACACCGGTCGACCAGAGGCTACTGACGATGGAGATAAGCTCCGAAACTGCAGTATAGAAGAAAAAGGATATGAGGTGAGGTAATAAAAACATTAATTTAATTATTAAAGAAAAATTTAATAACCAAAATAATTAAGAAAAAAATTGTGTTTGTGTACAGAATGGTATAAAATAAAATCTACATCTTTCATAGAATATCTTATTTATTTATAAAAACCATAAAATATTATTTAATAGGTTTGTACTAATTGACTTCAAATATATCCAAGGAAGAATTCTATCTAGACTCTTAAGTGAATAATATTAGCAGAAAATTGACAAGAATGAGATGTACATTATATTAATTGGAATGTAATAAAATCATAGGTAGGATGTGAGATTCACCGACAAAACTTTTGTTAGAGATGAGGTTGGCAGCTAATGATTAATGTGTTATGTTGAGATCTGAATCAAGAGCAGCTGGCTGCCACCTGGTTACTCCAGCTGGACTTTGTAAATTCATTTAATTTTCATTCAGTATTAAACAAGCCTTACTTCCCAGTTTCTTATGCAATGTTTGATATAAACCAACTTTGTTTGTTCATTGCAAATTAATTATTAAAGCATACAAATATATATATATTTTTTTTTACATGTGCTAGAATTAACACAAATACATACCGCTATGTTATCTAATATGTTTATATTAAAAACTTTTACGTTCAAATATAAATTCACTACATGCTAAAATTAATGCATTAATTAAAAACTTATACATTCAGAATAAGATTAAATTAAAATGCTTCATACCTCACATCCAGTCTTCTAAGAAGACTGCGGTTTTAAAGCTTTGGCGGCTTCATCTTCAGTATTTTCTTGTCTAACTGATGTTATGTCGATCAGAACTACTTCTATTCTTCCCTCTGTTGGTGGACCAATAAACCTCTGGATCCAGTCAGAACCCGCGGGAATTTCAAAGTTCATAAGTTTTTGTTTCTTGTTTTTTTAAACGTGGATATTTTCCCAAACCGTGAGTTCTTTTTGTTTTTATATTTGTTTAATTAGACTGGCTTTCAAATGGAATATAACTTCTTTCAGTGGGAGTCACAACATTCACTTTTTTCTGAATGCATCAAGTGTAATTTTTCTGTAAAACGTACCCAAGCCACCAGTTTGCTTTGTAGGCAGTGGTGACATAGCCTGATATGTCTTCTAATTTATCAGAAGATTTTGACACTTCCTTTTCCCAACCCTGCAAATCGTCTGAAGTTTTATTCACCAGTATTTTTATGTAGTTTTAGGAATGAACACATGTTATTGCTGTGTTCCTTGGATAGTTATTGCTTGATCAAAGCAATTTTTCTAAAACAATTCTGATTCAGCATATTATTCTTCGGTTGAGTAGATGAAGTCTACCTTGGTAATGTTTTTTTCTGCTTATTCAAAAAGTTTTTGCAAACTAACTTCAGCTGCTAGTCCCTTTACTGAATCCCCTACTTTGTTGCAATATACCTTTTTCATGTGCTGTGGCCGAAAAAATGTCACTGTGACATTTCTCAACTTTTTTTTTCTCTAAAGTGATTTGTTTTCTTCAATGGATTACAACACTGAACTCTCAAAAAAAATTGTTTCCGTTTAAAAAAAACACCCAAACTCACTTTCAATGTATAGTTCTATTAATGACATTCATTTTTACTGGCTTGATGATTTAACATCAAAATAATAAAGGTTTTTATTATTAGGGCTGAGAAGGCTAACAATATCACATATTACAATTCAGAATACATCCACTTAGCAAAATCTCTATCACTGAATAACTGATGCAAGCATTACTGCTAGAGAGTAAATCTGTGAATGGTTTTAACTTGTTACAACTACATAAACATACTCATATCAACAACAACAAAAAATACACATTTTTGCAAAATATTACTATTGTAGCAATACTGAATGTACTTACTTTTTACAGGCAACATTTATTTTTTTGTAACTTGTTTAATTTGTATATTTATATTTATTATTATTATTATTATTATTATTATTTAATTTTTATAAGAGTAAAGTTGGACTAAGAAGTATTGCCAGCAGCTCACAAGTCTATATGATTATTTATTTATTTTTTTTTATTATTGATTTCGTACATCTCAATGATGGATAAATTATATTTGAAGAGAAAAATTATACGCTCAGACCGGGGCTTGAACCCGGGACCCTTGGTTCTCTAGACCAAGGGTCCCGGGTTCAAGCCCCGGTCTGAGCGTATAATTTTTCTCTTCAAATATGATTTATCCATCATTGAGATGTACGAAATCAATAATAAAAACTTGGAAAAAGCCGTACTGGCTGTAATGTATAATTCCCAAATATGTCTTCTTAATAAAGGAGCCGCCATTTGCAAGATAGGAGCATGGCTTCACAGCATTTGGTGGATGGGAATTACAATGTATATAGAGAAGGATTTGCGTTTAGATCGGTACTTGCTCAGGTAGCTCAGTTGGTAGAGCACTTGGTCTAGAGAACCAATGGTCCCGGGTTCAAGCCCCGGTCTGAGCGTATAATTTTTCTCTTCAAATATGATATATGATTATTGTTTTAGTCATTATGTAGATACTTCTATTGCATTAAACTTTAAAATGGGGTGATTAAAATATAATAGCCTAATTGTTTTATTTATATTGCACTGATTATCATTTAATTTATGAAAACTACCAGTTTGACTTTAATGGTAATTATTTTACACTAAATTATTGTAATAGGCCTATTATTTTATGTTGTAAAATGATATGGGGTGCCAGCATATATCACCCGAATACAGAGCATTCAGTAAAAAAAACAAGCTGCAGTTTTTTTTATTATTTTAACAATGAATTTATAACATACTTATTGGCTATATGTCTTTTTGAGTCTAGCCATAGCCTTTCCTTTGTTAGGAGAGACCAAGCATAATTTAGTTATTCTTCTTTCCCTATAGATGTCATGAATGACATGTGGTCAGTGTATCGACATCTATTAGGCAACTAAGGTGATGGGTGATCATCAGTAAATTTTACTTAGAGGCCTCTTTTTCAAGTTCAAAGTTCTTTTATGAGCCTAAAATCTTCAGACATGGGACCCATGACTTAAAAAACCCTCCTGGAGAACTTTTCTTTGTATTTTTCCATCTTAAAAAATGCATTGACCCAGGTCAGATTTGGACTAGAGGCAAGGATCCATTATCATCCCAAATTTATATTTTGCAAGGTGATTTACAACATTACTAACCATTCATGGAAATAATTTGAAAATTTTGAAATGTTTACTTTTTGAAAAAAATTAAATTTAAATTATTTATATTTTGACTTTTTTTTCTTAGCCTATAGTGTGTTGTAATACCACAGGAAAGGGCATGAAAAATGCTGTAAAAGACACCTCTTTCAGATCTCTGTTTCAATTAGGAGAGGTTCTAAGCAATTCAGAAAGTTTCCATTCATGGTTTTTCCTTCAATTTTTGAAAACTTTACAGAATTTTAATTAAAAAACAAGTACACATATCTCAATGAAATTTGATATTTTTTCAAGTCTATATACCTGTGCCAGATTTCATGAAAATCTGAAATAGTGAGATAAATTTTCTTTTACAATTGTGTTGATTTGACCTGAAACAATCTAACATTTTTTTTTTCAAACCAATCATACAATTTTAGTATAAAAAACTTTGTGATAAATTATGAATTCTGTCAGAAAATTAAAAATAAAGTCATATTTATTTCATAGATATTTGTAGATTCACTATATTCTTATAGTGACAAAAACAGGAACATTTGATGAAATATTGTTGATTACAAAGTTTCTGATCAAGACGAACAATAAAAATACAAAGTCACTAACTTGATTCAAGTTTTTTTAATAATTTATGTCTGAAACTACTTTTTAGAAAATTATATCAACTATTTCTTTTTTACTAGTTTGTCAGTGTTTTTTACTGTTATTAAATTTTAAATTGCAAATGGTAATATTGTGAAAGAGAAGGAAGGTATCTAGTTTTATTGGAAATAATTTTATACCTTAGATTTCTGTGGCCTTTGTCTAGTAGTAGAGTTGTTTCTTCGCCAGTTCATGCTGCACTGCTGATTGGCCTTTTTCTGATATTTCTCATATGTTACTATGAGTGTACTTCAGAGAAAGGATTATATTACCATTTATGTGATCTCATAGAATAATTAATTTTTGTGATTTCAATTTACAATAATTTATTAATTGTTAATTAAAAATATACTTTTTACCCTGAACTTTTATATGCTGAATCAAACTTAAGTATTTTTGGAAAGTGAAACATAACAGATTGTAAACTAGGTTTGTTAAACACATGTTGAAATGCCATGTGCTCTCAGATATAACCAAATGTTGATGTTATTGTAGGCCTATGAAGCTCAATGTCAATATCAATATTTACGTGATTCCTACAATCATTGATATGTCTTATAAGAATAAACAAATAGTATCGGTAATTAGATAAGTAACGTAAGATAAAATAGGAATATGCTGTGTAATGTAAACAACAGAGACAACATACCAATATCTCTGTTCAAAACCAGCTCTGAATAAAGAAGTTAATGAACATATACAAATGTTTGCAGTATTATTCGTGTTGAATGGTCCACCGCTGTGCTCTCGAGGTAACGTGCTGCCTTGTCACACAGTGGGCCCGGGTTCGATCTCCGGTCGGGACAGTTTTTCTGGGTGATGTTTTTATCTGGATTTTTCCTCACCTGTAAGACAAATGTCAGGAAAACTTTAAGGCCCGAACGGTCCCCGAAATCATACGGCCATCGCAATCATCTTCATTCATGTTCATCTTAGGTTAGGCTTAGGATTAGGGACTCTCCTGGCGCACCATTATAATCATCACCCATCATATCATTGGGGCAACATAACTCAGCCTTCCAGGCGCCCCAACCTTAGAAGTGAGTTACAAGTATGCCATGCCAGGAGAGAACACCAGGAATGTCAAAAGACAACCTGGGGCATTTGCAAAAAAATATTCTTGTTGATATTCTCATCATTGACTTTTTAGAAATTAATCTGTCGATGATATTGAGGATTATATCGAAACATGTTCAAACAGAACTCAACATTAATTTGAGGTAAGATGTTCCCATTCTCACCAAAACTTGATCTCAATTAAATATTGGTAGGAATCTGAATCTCCCATTGTTTGCTGAAGTTGTATACTTGTGTATATGCTCTATTTGGAATATTATCTGCAAGAAATATATCTTGATTTCTCCTCATCCGAGAATAAACTAAAATAGAAATGTCTGGACAATTGCCTGAGTCAGTGAGAAACACACTACAATTGACCAAACCCAACTTGGATTCATCACTGGATCCTTCATTAACATTGCAAAATGCAACAAATAAACCTGTTCCAAGTTAATTTTTTACAAGAAAATGAAGATAAAAAATTAAGTTCATATTTATAGTTGCACTGGATTTTAACTCATCTAATCAAATATGCAAAAGAGGAGAAAATGTAATAATTATTTGAAAATTTTGCCACATCAAACATCTCCATTTAAAAAATTGCATGTTTCAAAATACTAGTTTTTAACTATTCTAAGAATTTTACTGAATCATCCAAATTATATCTATGTATGAGTAGAATTTATCTGAACAATTAAAAATATGAGTTCCAGAGCTTATCATTTCAGTTGTAGCATTATGATTAAATAGTTCTGAAATATTTATAATACTGATTGTTAATAGTTTGGTTTGGTTATCTGACTTTCCGACATATGGGCTCTTGGCAGGGAATGTGACTGGCGTGTTCCATAACAGCACAGTTAAAGACTACCTATCACCTTCTTTCAGAGCATATACTGGGGTATAGTAATGTGGTTTAAGCCACAATAAACCTGAAACAAATTCGGTCTGTTAAGCTAATTTTGTTAATAATTTTGGAGGTAAACATTCTAAAGTTTTGCCTGTTTCATTCAATTTAGCCTCTATTAGAACTATTTAGTCTCTAGGCCATTTTTTATATGATAGATTTTGTGGTTTCAAATTTCTTTATTAACTAATGTTTAGCTGGTTTCAATGGCAGTGGAGCGTAGAATTTAGCAATGAACTCTCTGCAGATTCAGTGTGCAAATTCATACCGAATATAACTTACATGCAAGAACTCTCTGCTCTACAATCAAACAGTTGATCATCCTGCAGAGTATTTCTAGTAAATGCCCCGACTGAATCTTGATGGTTTGGATTTTTTGGTGTTTCTCAGATTCTCGCATTTCCCGAATTTAATCCCACCAACACTCTCCAGTCCTCTTCCTTCCCCCATCATGTCGTTTCATCTTCATTCATTCATTTCACATCAGGTAAAAACAGTCTGGTGTGGCAAACAACGAAATTTGTAGTTGTGGTGATCTAATGGGCAGCACATTCATGTACTTCCTCATGACTCTGAGCTTGCATGTGTCAACTTAGGGCACTGAGGGTTGTAGCCCTTCCTCGAGGCCCAAGATAAAATATCGCAGTATGAGTCAGCTTGATGTGTGTCAAAACAAGGATCACCACAACAGACTACATAACATTCATTGCATAGAGGGAAAAAGCGCAATAAATCTTTCAGGTTGCAGTGCTAGGATAGTGTCCCCCTCCCCCAGTTTAATAGAATAGAGTAGAATCTCAAGAAAAACTAAAGCTTCACAGAGAGGACATGTGTAGATGGAAATAGTATCATAATATTATTGTAGCAGCGGTTAGTGAGATAATACTTTGAAGTAAATAATCGAACCATTAACAACCCTGTAGTTTCATAATTAAAACATGTAAGCTGTGTGCCTCCTTATTAGAAAGTCTCGGTTTAATATATACTATAATTAGAAATTTTTATGGATAGAAAAGAGTTAAGTCTCGTAGACTGCGATGGGCAGACATATTGCGCGTATGGGGAATGAAAGATGTGCATGGAAACTTCTTGTAGGAAAGCCAGAAGGAAAACGCCCAGTTGGTAGACCAAGAATGAGGTGGGAGAACAACATTAACTATGATTTGAGAGAAGTAGATTATACAGGGAATGATTGGAAAGCATTATCTCAGGATAGGGATGTATGGAGAGATTATGTCCGTGCGGTCATGAACCTACGGGTTCGATAGTGCCAGTGAATGAGTAAGTAAGTAAGAAAAGAGACAATTTCTAATCTCAACGTTGTGCCTAGGTTGATTTCCAAACCCCTCCACAGGGGCATATCTTATAACTGATAGAATAGAATAAATTCTTGAATGTTGCAGGATATTTTAAAATTATTCGAAACAAATGTACCAGTATTGTTAACACCAATATATAAATTCTCATTAAATATTGTGTGTATACAGGTTTATTACAAATTATTTCCCCAATTTCATTTATAATTTGTTGGCCTGCTATGAGAGAGTAATGAAGCTAAAAACAATAGTAAGTAGAACTTCCAAGTTCTGTGTAAATACAGAAGGAGTAGCAAATGTACACTAATTGGCTGACAGACAATAATGATAAAGAATGAGAAAATGACTAACACAGGAGAACAGCGAGTGTTCTTCATTCTAGAATTTTACACAACTCAGTCTATAATAACAGTTCAAAGATATTTCAAACACATTTTGTAGGAGAACCACCATCCAGTAAGACGATCCGTTCTTGGTATTTTCATTCTACAGTAACTGGATGTTTATAACCGATGGGCTGTCCATCAGTCTCGGAAGAAATTGTTGACCAGATAAGGGAAAGTTATCAAGGAAGTCCATGAAAATCGACAGTAAAAGCAAGCAGGTAGAAGTGTCATGTGATGATGATGATGATGATGATTGTTTGGATTGTGAGTGTTCATTTTTAGCTACAAAGAATGATGTAGTGCAGTGAATAAATTATTGGATACAAAAATACCAGGAGAAGAAAAATATATAAATCACTACATATATTGATCGATCAAGATGAAAGTGTGAACTTTCCAACGGAAATTTTAAATTAATTAACTCTGCCAGATATGCTTTCACATATATTGAAGCTAAAAATTGGATTGCCAATTACACTATTACGAAATCTTAACTCACTAAAATTATGTAATGGCATAAGATTATGCGTGAAACAGCTACACATCAATACCGTTGAAGCAGTCCTGCTATCCGGTAAAGGAAATGGAAAATCAGTTTTCATACCAAGAATTTCCATTGATCTCGATGATTTGTCACTTTGTTTCAAACCTCTAAAATTTATAGTGAGATTAGCTTATAAAATGACTATTGATAAGGCACATGCGCAAATGTTACACTATTGGGTAGTTCTCTCTCTCTCTTGGCGCGACAGGCCTACAAGGCCCTTAGCCTACCAGCCGGCCGCTGGCCTCACATCCACATGTGTCAATCACAGAGGTAGATGATAATCAGCCAGTGTAGGGGTGACATGTGGTCAGCATGTCGAGTCCCCCAGCCGTTATAGCTGGTTTCCTCAACCTGAGTCACCCATCCAAGTACTAACCACGCCCAATGTTGCTTTACTGCGGTGATCGGACGAGAACCGGTATTTTCAACATGGTATGGCCGTTGACATTGGGTAGTTCATTTGAAAGAATTATGTCATTCTTAATTAACTTAATGTGTCTTATGTCTAAAATTTTTCATCGTATTTGGTAGGCAGTTTATTTCTGTTATTCATTTTCTGTAAAAGTTCACCGATCTAATTTTAATTATGGTATATTATGAAATGGTTATGATGAACTAGGTCCTAATATTGAAATTCCAACCGACATTTGTCTTTATGACTGAGGAAAACCAATAAAAAACCTAATCAGACTAGTTTGCTTTAGGATTGAACTTCACAGAGAAGTGTCTCAAATGCTATTGTTTGAGTTAACTTGCACATTATTATTTGTGGTTAATACAGAGTCAACAATGTGTGTATTTATTTTATCATGATTTTACTACTTTGTAAATCATTATTAATCAATTATTATTCATTATTTTACATCATTGGATTTTAATAAGTGAATTTTCACAGAGAATTCATAACTAAACACAATAGCAAAAACACAACCTACTAGATGTTAGATGCAATGTGATATTAGATTGATTGTTTGATATTAAATTTATCGCTTCTCACTGAATGACAGATTAAATTTTAAGAGAAAAATATACACCTAAAACAGGATTTGAACCCAATGCGCCTGGTTCTGTACACCAGTGCTCTTCCATCTGAGCTATTAGGTTCCAATTTGTCCCGATTTAGGCATATATTTTTCTTAATAAGAATCAAATGAATCATGAATTCTTCTTACCTCATACTTCTATGTTTTTTAAACACAGCACCGCAGTCTTGGAGAACAGTCTTCCCCATCATCGGCTGTTTTCAGTCGTGAAAACAGCTGACGATGGGGAAGGTTGTTCTCCAATATTGTGGTGCTGTGTTTAAAAAAACATAAAAGTTTGAGGTAAGAAGAATTCACGGTTCATTTGATTCTTATTAATAAAACTGCATAATGTTAAAATTCCCAAATTCATTATATTAAAATATTTTTTCTGTTCAAATGTGATATTAGATTTTAAAGCATTTATAAATAAGAATATGATATTTAAAAAAAATATTATTCAATTTTCTTATATAGTTAATTTTTTGATTTTGTAGCAAATGGAAAGGTTCAAGGTTGTAGAGCGAGAAACAAAGACCAAAGCATACTCCAAAGAGGGCCTCGGTGCTGCGCAGAAGTTGGATCCTGCACAGAAGGAGCGTGATGAGACTGCAGGATGGTTAGCAAGTTCCATTGATGCCCTCAACCTTCAGGTTAGCAAAACAGTATATCTTAATTTGTGTTTTATACAGAGTGCTCAGGTGAGTTTGAGACAATGTTTTAAATGTGATAGTGTCAAAGTTTTACTTATAAACCCATATATGGCAATCTTCCAGTAACAAAATTAAAACACCTTTGAACCAAACACCAAATTTTTTCCACCTAAACAATACCTTGATGCATGACTTGATGTTGTAAAAATGCACAATATGTTCATTCTAGATAACCCTGATCTAAAAGAAAAGTTTAATATAGTTTTTACCACAAATACTTCAAAGAGAACTTCTCATATTCTTTTGGTTGGCATTTGCTCAACTTGTGAGAGATTATCTGTAAAATTGAAAGACATAGCTTTGAGTCGAAACGCTAAGCAGAATGTAGCAGCTGAAAAGGGTGTGCATAAGAGAAGATCCAAAAAAATATTATTCAGCTATGAAAGAAGCGGATCAGAACAAAGACAATGACACTGTGGCTTTGGCATTTGGCTTTATACAAAACCTACCTTTGCCTCATATACTTGTACAGGAGGTGTTTTATGTGAGGCAGCTCTGGTTAAATGTTTTGTTCAATACATGACTAATTATTCACGTAGACTTTCACGGCCGGAGTTGCTATGATGATCTTGAAGATTTTCAGGCTGTAGGCCGTGGTCGTGAGGCCTGTAGTTCCCCGACGTTTCGCCAAAGACTGCGTCTGGCATCCTCAAGGGTTGTCTTGAGACTGGCAATTCTGTCCACTGTCTGTCCTATTTGTACATTCACCGCAATGTGTTCGTAAGTTATATCTGCCTTCTGATTGGTCTGCGTTAGGGACTCCATTGCTCCAATGAGATTGCTGTTTGATGGTCTAATCGACAGTACATTAGATCCACCTTCTGATTGGTCAGCGGTAGGGACTTCCATTGTTCCAATGAGATTGCTGTTTGATGGTCTAGTTGACTGTGCTTGTAGAGGTTTACATTCTGCGTTTTTTTAGAACCGGTATCCATACTTTGTTACTTTTAATCTTCTTCCTTCCAAGTATTAGGCCAAGGCCTGTTACGATCCTATAGAAAATTTTCCCTCCATCGTCTTCTTTTCTATTGAAACTGTTTTTATGTTTGAATATTTCGATGGCGGACCAATCAGAAGGCAGATATAACTTACGCACACATCGCAGTGAACGTACAAATAGGACAGACAGTGGACAGAATTGCCAGTCTCAAGACAACCCTTGAGGATGCCAGACGCAGTCTCTGGCAAAACGTTGGGGAACTACAAGCCTCACAACCACGGCCTACAGCCCGAAAATCTTCAAGATCATCATGACTAATTATATTTAAATTAATATTGGGAAGTAAACATTATGAGGTTATATCATTAATGGTGAGTGAAGAACATATTTTTTACGACTCACCTCATATAATTTCAAATTTCTTAGGTACCGGCGGTTTCAGACAATATCTTGTCCCTCTTCAGTCATGGCTTCCACCTTCCATCAGTGGAAGCCATGACTGAAGAGGGACAAGATATTGTCTGAAACTGCTGGTATCAAAGAAATTTGAAATTATATGAGTGAGTCATTAAAAATATGTTCTCCACTCACTTACATGACTAATTGTCGAAACTGTATATGTACCATGAGGGAGAAGTGAACAAAGGTCCAGATGAAGTCTGTTCTATGCTGCTACATTATTTTGACACTGAAATTCCATCTAATGTCAAGCACCTCATATTGTTGTGATGGACCAACGGGCCAAAATAAGAATCACACAGTTCATAGTTAAATATGGGAAATAACATTGAGGTTCTTAATTCGTAAATTAATGAGTCATTTTTTAACATCTTACCTCATATTTTATGTTTCTTCAAACACGGGAACTAATTTTTGAGAGAAGGATCTCTCTCATTTTCAACCGACATTATTATGTCATAATGTCGGTTGAAAATGAGAGAGATCCTTCTCTCAAAAACTAGTTCCAGAGTTTGAAGAAACATAAAATATGAGGTAAGATGTTAAAAAAAGACTCATTAATTTACGAATCACACAGTTGTGTGTTTCTTATTAAATCTCTGTGACAGAAGTCGGTTTGAGACGATTACACATGACTTTCCTGTCCATGGGAACTCTTTTTTCGCCTTGTGACAGGGATTTTGGGAGTATTAAACGGCTCTTGAGTAAGGTGGACAGAATTTATACTCCAGATGAGTATGTTTATACCCAAATAAAAATTTGTAACATTAATTTAGTTTTCATTCCTGGATGTTTTACCATTTATCATCTTATCTCGAACGATGTTTTAAATTTTAAACATTGGTGGCCTACATCGTACAAGAAAATAAGAAACTCTAATGAAACATCAGGCAGGGAAGTACCAAGAGATAGTAAGGAACCATTCAAGGTTTCTAGTAACAAACGGTTTCTGTACTCTAAAGATACTCCAGGACAAGTTGTGGCAAAGGTGTTTATTGGAGGATTTTCATCTACTTTCGCACTACTGAAAACTGAGCCCACTTGAACTACCTTCCATGAAGGTTTATCCTTCGGGAAAGGTAAGTTGATTACAATAATATTAATGAAGGGATATAAAATTATTGAGCTAGTAAAAACAACATTTTGTAGCCTATAATAACTTTATAAACTTTTACTGGGTTCTGCACAATGCAATTTCTGGTTTTAGGTTCCAATCAACAAAAAAAAAAGGAAAGTTGTTGACTTGAAAAAATTAATGGACACACCGTTGATTATGAAGACTTTTATGACAGCATCATTCAATGGCCAACAACCGAGAGAGAACTTGCCGAGGATATGCCAGAGGCTGAATAAAGCCAGAAAGCCTTTTATTGTTCTAATTTGTATTTTGTGGTTCATTAACTGATGTCTATTAAACTTTGATGAATAGAACGGTGTTATTTACTTAACCTTTCATCTTAAAACTTGCATAGATTAATCAGTTAGCTGGTTTTTTAAAATAATTGCTACAGAAGTTAACAGGAAAAGTTGTTTATTTCAGAAACAACCTAAATGCAATGTTTTAAAAAGATTGTTTATAGCATTTAAAATTTAAAAAAAAACCACATTTACTACACTTTTCTAGCACAATAAAGTTTGATTAAAAAAATTTAGAAGGAGATCAGACTTCAACTTATACTGCCCCACAGTTTTTTTTTTCATTTTCCCAACAGTTTGAAAAAGTGCACTTAGGTGGTTCTGCAATTAACGATTCTCTTACAGACTGAATTTTCTCAAGTTGTCGGCCCTGATTCTTGATTCCTGCTCTTTCTGCCTCTGGTCCAATGAATTTACTAATGAGGTTTCTATCTCCGGGAATTTCATAATTCTTTCCTTGTTCTTCTGTATGTAGATTTTTTCCCATATAGTGAGTTCATTTTTGTTTTCTAACTGTTTTAATAATTTTGTGTTTACATCTTTTTTGTTTTTCTGACCAAACATGAGCAGCCACTACAGATTTTTCTACTTTCCCTTTTTTTACATTTCTTACGTGTACTTTAGTTCTATGGTTAAATTTCTTTTTCTTTTCCCCGTGTATATCTTATCACAGTCTGCACATTTTATTTGATATATTCCTGATTTTTTTAAATGATTGATTCATTCATACTGTTAGGTCTTTTACTGCAAACTCAGCATTCTCCACTCTTTCCTTTTTGTATCTGCATACAAACCATTTATTTTAATATTGTCTATCATCTGATGTCTTTTTCTGCCTCTAACTTTCTTCCTGTTGACCATTCCTAGGGCATCCTTCAGCAGGCAGTTTCTCTTCTTTATGAGTTCCAGCATTGTTCTTCTTTCACCCACTCTGTCTAGCACATCTTTATTTCTTACTTTGTCCATTTTATATGTTCCATTCTTCTCCATATCCACATCTCAAAAGCTCTGCGCCATACAATGCTACACTCCACACAAAGCACTTCACTAGCCTCTTCCGTAATTCTTTTGCCAAAGGTCTGCAAAAATTGCTTCTCTTCTTGTTAAAAGCTTCTTTTGCCATTGCTATCCTATGCTTTACTTCTTGACCGCATTTCATGTTACTACTGATAGTACATCCCAACTATTTGAAGCTCTCCACTTGCTCAATGGCAACATATTTAATCCTCATGTTTATCTTCCTTGGTTTCCTTCCTATAATCATGGCCTTCGTCTTATTTATATTTATCTTCATCCCATAATCCTCGCATTTATCATTTAGCTCCATCAGCATGTTCCTCAGTGTCATTGCATCTTCTGCTAGCAAGGGCATATATTCAGCAAATCTTATGCACTTTATTCTTCTATCTCCATGTTTATGCCTCCCTTATTGCTAAAGCAGTTCTTCATTAGGTCTTCCAGGTAGATGTTGAAAAGATTAGGTGATAGAGGACATCCTTGCCTTTACCCCCCTTCCAATTTCTCTTCCTTCTGACATTTCTTCTCCTATCTTCACTTTTATTCGCTGTTTCACATAAAGACTACTTATGAGCCTCCTCTCCTTCCAATTCATGCCAATTTTCTTCAAGATCTTCAGGAGTTTATTCCAATTTACTCCGACAAAGGCCTTTTCCAGGTCAACAAATACTGCATAAACGTCTTTATCTTTTTCTATATATCGTTCTCCTATTGTTCATATCAATCCAATTCCATCTCTTGTACCCTTTCCCTTCCTGAAGCCAAACTCTTCTTCTTCCAATTTGCTTTCCATTGTAGAACGTGAACGTCGATTCAGTATTCACAGGAGAATCTTTGCAGAGTGTGATATCAAGTTGATAGTCCTGAACTCCTTACATTTCTTTGCATTGTTTTTCTTCGGTATTAGTATTAACACTGTCTCAGTCAATTCTTCCGGCCATTCACCTTCTTTATTTATCTTGTTGCATAAATGCAGAATTTCCTTCTTTCCTTCACCCAAGCATTCAACCAATTCAATGGGGATTCCATCTGCCCCTGTTGCTTTCCTATTTTTCATTTCCTTAATTGCTAGTTCAACTTCTTCCTTCAGAATTGAAAATCCTTTTTCATCCTCTGATATGTCTTCTTCATTTTCTATATCCAAGTTAGCCAGATGATTTCTTGTCTCGTATAGTTCTTCTACATATTTTTTCCCATGTATTCATAATTCCCTGTTTGTCTGTTATTTCTTCATTATTTTCGTCCTCAATCAGCCACATAGTTTTCCTGCTCTTCTTTCCATAGTCCAAGCCTTTAACTTCCTGGTACATTAAATCATATTTTCCTTCTCTCCAGATTCTCTAGTTCTTCACATTTCTGCTTCATCCATTCTTCCTTTGCCTTGTCAGTTTCTCTCCTAAGTTCGTTGTTTAGTTTGCTGTAGTTTCTTTTGGCTTCTTCTGTATTACTATTTTTCCATTTTCTTCTTTCTTCCAACTTCTCTAACATTTTTTTTATGACCCAAGGTTTCTTAATATTCTTGCTCTATTTGTATCCTATTGCTTCCTCTGCAGCTATCTGTATAGATGTTTTCAAATGACTCAAGTGTTCCTTGGTATTGCCACATGAGATTTCCAAGGTAGAGGCTTTCTCTTGAAAATTTTGTTGGAATTTTCTCCTTTCCTCTTCAGTTTTTTGTTTCTCCAAGTCAAACTTCTTTGTTGCCTGTCTTCCTCTTATCTTCTTCAGGCAAATATCTACTTCGCCTATTAGTAAGGCATGGTCTGAATTGATATATGCTCCTGGTAGGGTCTTTGCATTTTTCAAGCAATTTCAGAATCTTTCCTGTATCAGTATGTACTCAATCTGGTATCATTTGTTGTCCATCGGGCTTATCCATGTGTATCTTCTTCTTTTATGCTGTTCAAACATTGTATTTCCAATTATCATTGAATTCCTTTTACAGAAACTCACCAGTGATTCGCCTCTCTTATTCCTTTTTTCTTGATCCATATCTTCCAACTGTATGTTCATCCTGTCCTTCTCCAACTATAGCATTCCAGTCACCCATTAGGATAACACATGCCCCCTTCTTCTCTCTCTCAACAATCTCTTCTATCTTGTCATATCTTTCCTCCATTTCTTCATCTGCTAACCCACCATGGGGCATGTAAATTTACACTATCACTAAGTCCAACTTTTTTCCTTGTAATCTCACCATTATAATCTGATTATGCACATAATGCACTGATAACACTTTTTCTTTCACACGTGGTCCTAATACTACACCAACGCTATGATTTCCTTTAGAATCACCACTGGAATAAAACATTTTAAATTCATCACTCACTAATTCACCACTTTGTTCCCACCTCACTTCTGATATTCCCATCACATCCACTCTGTTTCTTCTCATTTCTTCCTTCAAATTTTCCAGTTTCCCAGCTTGCAGAAGAGTTCTCACATTCCAGGCTGCAATCCTTAGTCTTCTTTTCTTCTGTTGTTTTGACTGCATGATGTTTCCTTCTGCAGTATCCCCCTCCCGGACATCCGAATGGGGGGATAATTTATGTCTGGAATCTTTTACCATGAAAAGACTCATCATGCCATGTTTGCAGCTTTACTAGGGATATAGAGGTGTGGTAGCTTCCTGTTTCTTTCCATACCCCACTCTCCCTTTTGCATCTTAAAATCTTAAAAGATCTTAAGACAGTCCCGAGGGGCCCCAACTTGTAGGTGAGGAGAGTGGATTTGGCTAAGTTAGATCCTCTGGATTTCACCGAAATTCACCCAAGAGGTTAAATATCAGTTCCATCAGGGTTTTTGATCAGATAAAAGATCCGGAAATCCCAATTAGCCTCTGCCCCACAAATGATTGATATTGGAACAAATTTCATTCTAAAACGAGAATGTCTTTTGTCTCTTTAGACATTCAATTTACTGAAACATGTCTATGAATTAACAAAGTGAAAGTATGCAGGAAGAAGAGAATTATCTTGAACCTGCAAGAGTGTATTATACATATTCGTGAAAGTGAAAATGGAATTTCAGAGAGAAAATTTACTGAAGAATTTAATAGTGGTAAGACTCAAATTAAATTATCTTGAAATAAAAAAATAATTATCAGTGATTGAGAATCAAAAATAAATCATGGCTTAAGAGGAAGAGACAGGAAAAAGTGTGAGAATAAATTAATTGAATATGTTCATGGTTGAAACTGTCTTTAATGATATGGAGTATTGTCAGATATGACACCAGTCACATCTCAGAGTTTTATTACAAAACCATATGAACACCCTGTTTACAATATTTATCTTAATAATAATTTTATGAGGAAAAAGTTTACAGGTATTTTAGAATAAAGTTCTCAGGAAAATTTTTGGACCAAAGAGAGATGAAACAGACACGAATGAAGACTGCATGGCAGTGAACTACATGACCTTTTCGGGAAACCAGATGTAATAAGAACAATTAAGTCTCATAGACTGTGATGGGCAGGACATGTGGCATGGATGGGGAATGAATGAGGGGCATGGTTACTCCTTGTAGGAAAACCAGAAGGAAAGTAGACCAATAATGAGATGTAAGAATAACATTAACCATGACTTGGAGGGAGGTAAATTATACAGGGGATGATTAGAAAACATTAGCTCAGGTTTGGGATGTATGGAGAATTTAAGTCCACATGGCCAGGAACCAATGGGTTCGATAGTGCCAGTGAAAGAGTGAGCGAGCGAGCTTGTTGTATTTATCAAAAACAGAATTTTCAAATGGAAACTAAAGCAAGATTTTAAACTGATTAACTAAAATATGTAACATTATTATTTAAGTTATTAATGTTGAGTGAATCCGGGCTATGTGGTCGTGGTCCATTACTGGTGTTTCTCCCTCAACTGTGGAGGGCATCTTCAGGGGCAAGTACTTCTAGGTGTTGTTTCCTGGTCGGAGGCTGAATTCACAGTTGAGCCTAGTTGTTTCCTGGTCAGAGGCTTGACTGTGAATTCAGCCTCCGACGAGGAAACAACACCTAGAAGTACTCACCACTGAAGATACCCTCCACAGTTGATGAAGAAATGTCTGGTAGGAACACCAGTAATGAACCATGGCCACAAAGCCCAGAATCACTCAACATTATGATTTCCGGTCGTGAAAGCCTGCATTCAACTATTTAAGTTAAGATCAATTACCTATCTTACAAATCAGTGCAACTCTACACCAAAATGAAAATAAAATCCCATATAGCCGAACAAAACAAAATCCAATGTGAAACCAAGATATGGAAGACATTACAAGAACCAGATACAATACCAAACAGCCCCAGATCAATTGCAATTGCATCATTTCGTCTTGAAACTGGTCATGATGATTGCTTGGCAGCACATCTACATAGAATTAAGCTACTAGACTCTCCACACTGCATAATATACAAGGACACAAATACGATAATGAACAAGGATCACTTGATTTTCTGCGCTGATCTTCAAAAAATAGTTGGAACACAATTCCAAATTGCTGAATATTATTGGGAAGCCCGCAAGCGAATGATGACAAATCAAGAGCTTCAGAACATTTGAATACTACTACTATTTAAGTTATTGTTTGATAACAATCTTGCAACAAATTTTGGAAAGTGATATGATGTAGTGTGAAGAATATGATATCTTTACATTTTTTGGGTACTAAACACAAAAATGATGCTTAAATTTATTGGTTATCTCTTGGTTTCAAAAATAACATAATTTATTACATGTAACTTAGACAAAATAATTTATAAACATCTTCAAAATCTTTATTAATATTGTGAGAGATCATTAGTCTGTAACTCTTTCACTGACATTGGCGTAATATCATGCTGAGACAAATCCAACAGTTGCCTGGTTCAGCGTTTTTTCACGACTTGTCACATGCCCATATTTTGGTCTTCCCTGTTTTCTTCAGACAAAGAATATACTGATGAAAATATCTTAATTATTGAACAAACCTCTTAATGTTACTTCTTATTGTATTTTAAAATGCAGATGAAAGTTTATCTGTGTGTTGAGAAATGTTTATCCTTAAACCAAAGCATAATTCCCTTCTACCCTATGTCAGAGACTGCCAGACTTTACCATCTTTCAGAAACAAATTGAAAATAAAATTACTAACAGAAATAATTCACTAATATTACTTTTTAAAAATTAATAATGTGTTTTTTCATTATTTAATAAAAATAGATTTAAGATTCATTAATATATTTACCTAATGCCTTGTATAATAGATTAATTCATTGTAGTTTATTACTTTCTTGTATTTTTTTTCTTTTTATGTATAGTAGATTCGAGCTGTTATTCCTTTCTGTATTCATTCTGTCATTAATTTAATTTTAATTGTATTTAATTTCATTGTATTATTAGACATTATTTTCATTATTATTCAGTTTAACAGATAATTAATTGTTTAGTATGACTTATTGTAATTTTTTGTATTTATATGTAACATATGTTTGTCCTGGTAAGTGGCCTTAACTCCACCAGGCTAAATAAATCTATTCTATTCTAATGTTTATATTGTGAGTCAGGAAACCACAGTTTTAATTGTGTTGTAAGTTTTAAGTATTAGTTCAACATGGCCTTGTGTAAGAGAGATCATAATTTAGATCCTGTGGAACTTGAGCATATTTCAAATGAAATTTGTGAAGATGATGTTAGTGATGATTTCAGAACTTGATTTTGAAGATGTTTCAGAAATTGACAATAACAATGATTGTTCAGAATAAATACATACATACATACAGTCTACTCCAACAAAAAAATCACATGAAAAGTGAAAAAAGGGTGATATTGTTCCTAAAATCATTCCTTTTATTGGTAATAGTGGATTTAAAATTTAATTATGAAAGCAACAGTAAACCTATTCATATGCCTCCAAATAATAAGAAGAGTAGTGCTGGAATGCAAAAAGTATATATTTTTTTTAATATAATAAATTTGGGAATTTTTAACATTGAGGTTTTATTAATATGAATCACCTTGATGAAAACTGGTGACAATGGTTGCCGATACTGCGGTGCTGTGTTTAAAAAACATAGAAGTATGAGGTAAGAAGAATTTACGATTCATTTGATTCTTATATATTTTATATTTTAGAAAGAAAAATTATGTTCAAACCAGGAGTCGAACCCCAGATAAAAACTATATCCAGTTCTGGAAAATGTTAATTTAAAATATAACATAAAAAAGTGTAGAGTATGTTCAAACTGTGGTGTGGCTCTTTGCAAAACTCCTTTTATTTTACAACTATCATACCACAATCATGACCATCAAAAACTTGTTTAGATCTGCTAGGACCCCATCTTCTTGATAAAGAATACCATTAATATTTAATTTTAGGAAGTGATATTTTGAGGTTAATTTAATTATATTATTTTTAGTCTGATCATCTTACTTATCCAGACAAGCTGACGGTAATACAGAATTGTTTTGAAACATGTTCAAGAACAAATCAACATTAATATTGAGGTAAGATGATCAGACTAAAAATAATATAAAGAATACCATGTTTACCAAGACAATTACTACAAAAGTTTTGAGTTGTGTGAAATACTTTTAGACAAAAACACGTGTTTGTGGAACATTTAATCCGGACTGGAGTGCTCCCAAACATCTGAAAACTAATTCGGAAAAACTAAAAAAAAAAGGGGGGGGACAAATCTATATTTGTGATGAAATGTCAAGTACTTGTACAAGTGTGGAAAATCAAGAGGCCAGTGATACTTATTTCTACCATTCATATTGCAAAAATAATGAATTCTGATAAACATAGTTAACAAAGCGAGAAAATAAAGAAACCAAAAATTGTTATGGACTATAATAAATATATGCAAGGGGTAGATAGGACACATCAGATGCTCTGTTATTGTCCCTGTTGCTGTAAAACCAAAACCGTCAAGCGGGCCAAGAAACTTCTGAACTACTTACTGGAAATGGCTTCACTTTCCTAAAATAGAACAGCTCTGTTCAAAATTACAAAGAAGAGGGCTATATTTCAAAGAGATTTCTACTAGACTGTATTGAAGCCATGAAAAACCAAAGTTGTGTGAAGAAGAAACAGATGAGAAAGAAACATGTTTACAGCCATCAATTTTAACTGTGTGCATACAGCTACTATTGAACACCGCCATAGAAAGACATTGACTCTTGACTACAGGGTGGTCTATAAAGACAAAATTATTCATGTGTCCCCATTTAAAAATAAGAAGGGTGCTGCAATACAAAAGTGTAGGATGTATTCATCCCATGGATTGAGGAAAGAAACAAGTGAGATGTGTTCAAACTGTGGTGTTTTCAGAACTATCATACCTCTATATATATATATTAAAAAATGTTATTCTGGTACTGTAATATTTTTATTATGTAATAAATAGAATGTTCTGCCATTATTACCTGTAAATTTCAGTTTATAATGAACAATAGAATGGACATAGAAAATGTATGTATCAGTGCATGCATTTCAGCTCTTTAAATGTTAAGTTGCCTGCAGGGCTGCTGCAGGATTTAAATACTCATGGTACCAGGGAAATAGGTTAAAATTCAATTCTTCTTGAATTTCCTACAGCTTATTCTTCGGGATCTTGTACGAGGGCGGATCGGAAAGTAACGCACAATAATTTTTTTTTAAAAAGTTTAATAGTAAAAAAAGGGAAAAAATCACAAATGAACTTACATCTTTTACCTACTTTTCGACATAGTCACCAACTTTCTCAACACATTTTTCCCATCATGTTACCAGTTTCAATATGCCCTGTTCGTAGAAGTCCATTTGGTTGGAGTGTAGCCATCTGCGCACTGCTGATTTCACTTCCACATCTGTCTCAAAGCGTTTGCCGGCCAGGAATTTCTTCATGGGACAAAACAGATGAAATTCCGATGGTGCAAGATCCGGACTGTATGGTGGATGCTGGAGCACCTCCCAACCAAATTCGGCAATTTTCTGACGAACGACAGCAGCAACATGGGGGGGCGAGCATTGTCATGAAGAAGTTTAACGTTAATGTTGTGACGTTTGTCACGAATGGCACGACGCAACTTCACCAAAGTTCTAATGTAGGCCGCAGCATTCACAGTGGTCCCGTGTTCAGCAAAGTCCACCAATAAAACACCATGCATATCCCAGAACACTGTCACAAGCACTTTCCTGGCAGATTGAGTCACTTTGAATTTTTTCTTTACTGGGGAACCAGCATGTTTCCACTCCATTGATGCCTGCTTTGTTTCGGGCGTGTAGTGGTACGCCCACGACTCATCACCTGTGACGATTCCTTCCAGAAAGTCATGTCCTTGTGCGGTGTACCGCGTTAAGTGGTCCAAGCTTGCCATCATTCGCTGGCCCTTGTGGTCGTCTGTCAGGTTCTTAGGCACCCAGCGAGCACTAACTTTACGGAATTTCAAATTTTCATGAACAATATCGTACACCGCACCATAGGAAATGTTGAACTTCTGTGATAAGTCTCGCAGTTGCACACGCCGGTCGTTCAGAATTGCCGCCTCAATGCCTCTGACATTCTGCGGGATTGCTGCTGTTGTCGGCCGGCCGGAGCGTGGCGAATCACTAAGGTTCACGCGTCCCTCTTGGAAGAATGTGCACCACCTGGAGACATTGCTACGGTCCATACAATCATCCCCATACACGCCACGCATGTCCCTGTGAATTTCACTGGGTTTATGCCCTTTGGCCCACAAAAATCGAACAACACTTCTCTGTTCCTCACAGGTGGACGACTGTAGCATGCGCGCCATCTTTGTTGCATAGTTCAAGCTTCTCTCGCAAGAGGTGCACCTGAGAAAAAAATACCATCTGTAGTGAAAACTTCAAACTATATTTCTGTGAAATTTCAACATTCTAGCTGCAATACCAAGGTAGAAAAAAATTATTGTGCATTACTTTCCGATCCGCCCTCGTACCATTCTTCATAGAGAAAGAGGGGAAGGAAGTGAAAATCTTGTCCTTACTCTATTTTCTAATTCACATTACATTGCCTCAAAATATTCCGATCTGGAGATTGACCTGGCCGTGGTAGATGTTGGACTTCTTCATGCTCTTTAAATTAATCTTTAACACAACCAGCAGTTTGAGATGGGCATTGTCAACTTGAAATATATCATTACCTGAAGGGAATAATGTCTGAACCAATGAGTGAACATGATCTGGTAGAATATCCTCATAGACCTTAGCAGTATCTTTGCCATTCACTGTGACAATAGTACCTATAGAATACCAGGGTATTGCTGCCCAAATCATTATAGACCCTACATCATGTTTAACAGTAGGCACTAAACAATCAGTTGTAACATTCTTTTGCAAACCCCATACGTAAATTTCACGAGTAGTAGAGAAAAGTATAAATATTGATTCATCTGAGCACATTATATTTTTCCAATCACCAGTCTGGGACCTGTGTTCATAATACCATTTTTTTGCTTTATTGCATTCCTGTTGGTAATAATGATTTACTTATTGCTGATCTGCTATAAATTTCAAATTTGTGCAATTCTCTACTCAGTGTTATGTAGTAGCAATTGGTTTTCTTAAGTATGTATGAATTTTTATGATTTTGTGACCACTGTTTCTTTTATCAGAAAATGTTTTACTTTAGACAAGTATGCAGACATTACCTTAGAAACTGTGCTTCTTGATACTGCAAAAGATTTGGCAGTTTCACTCATTATAGCTCAAGCTAATCAAGCACCAACAATTTGTACTCTTTGAAAGTCACTCATGTCAGACATTATAAGCCTATTTCCAGAGCCACTTCTACAGAAGAAGAATTGCTTGTGCAGTTAAGTACCATACTAAAAAAAGTGAATTTCTGACAACATCTGCAGATTAACAAAACTCATAAAATAAATGTACCAGAAAATGTGGTGTTTCCATTATTTTGTCTACCCTCCATATTTCCATTATGTAAAAACACTGCTTTAGGACTAGTCTTTGAAGCATCAATGAACATTTGTCACTCATCAAGACTATATTCATATTCAATGAATCTATCAGGCTATCAATTTTCTTTGTAATATGTCAAATCATCTTGTGTTTTATAAAACTGCTCCAAATCTTTGTTTCTAGTGTGAAATATTGTTACTTTCACAAGAGATACAGTTAAATTGTTGCAGCTTTGATGCTAAAATTCTAGCTTGCTTTTGGGAAGTTCCAGATTCTGATTAAGTTAGTCAGCTTTTTTGGGTTATCTTAAAATTGAAGGAGTCTGTGATTGGATTGTAACTTCATCTTTTATAGTTGATGGCTGCTATTCTTGACTGTTTAAAGGAGTTGATGGCTGCTGTTCTTGGCTGTTTAAAGTAACTCTTCTGTTTTCTTAGGAGTCCATAGTGGACATTTCTAGAGGTTCAGGAAGAGGAAGTTCTTTACCACGAGGCACGTGCTGAGTTGCAGAGTATATTTAAGCAAGTGTTAATTTTTTTCTTCATAGACATACATTTCTTAATAGAATCCGAAGCATGAAGAGTGCAGTTGGTGGCATTAGAACACACACACCTTTCATAATAGACAGAACTATGCAGATTGCTGTGCTCTCTTGAAATTATCCATCCACTTTATGGCTCTACAGCCCAAGTCAGGCCCTAACCTCCCCAATCCTTCTCATCCATTCTTCCCTGTCCCTAGCTATTGTCTTCCAATTTCTTATTCCCAGAAATGTGGTGTTGTCTACACATAAAAATGTGTCCTCCATTGCTCTCTCAATCAACCCATTATTCTATAAAGTACAAAAACTTTTCTTGGTCCTTGTATGTCCATTCTTACCACATGACCAGTCTAATAACAATAACATCTGAGATTTGAGTTTCTCTGTATAGCTGAGTAAAATTCTTCCATTTCCTCTAATCCCGTATCGTTAATTGGGCCATATATTTTCCTGAGTAATTTTAGTAGGTATTTTATTAAAATTAGGGGGAAATGGGTTACTTTGGATTTATAATTTATTAATGAGAATTGGTTGTAAAATGAATTTTATTTGAATTTCTGTAAGAGTTGTGGGATTTTTTTAGAATACATCTATTAATTTGGTAACATTTTGTGAAAAAGTTCCTATTTTACTTTCTCTCTATCTGCAAATGGTATACAACATCCTTTTCCACTCACATATGCAGAGAGAATAGCTAAATATACAAATTTGGGAATCCAGTATCTAGTGAAAGAAAAACCATAATCTGAAATGAAATCATGATTTAAATGCAGAAACTAGAGCTAAATTAGAAATTCTAATGCCATTTTCAAATTCAATGTTCCAGAATTAGTCAACCACTCTCATTTCCAAAACATTTTGTCCATTGAACAGAGTAGTATAAACATTCTTATAAAACTATATATTCAGAGATGAAATCTAAAACAATCAAATTACATATTAACATACTCTTCTACATGCTCATTACAATACTTGTCATATATTTAAAGTGGCATGCCAAAGTGTACATAAATTGAAAATAGACCACATTAACACTATCTGTCTAGCAAACAAGCCAAAGCAAGAAAAGTGCAGTGAATGGCATTGAAAGACACGCACATATTACTCTAAGATGCAATACAAAATATTCTGCATTAAAGAAACTTTTATTATATTTTAAAAAGGTAAATAAATTCTTGAAATATTAGAAATCATTAAATATATGTAGGTAGGAAATAACACTATGTGGTTTATTTTAATTAAATTTGAGTTGTTTTTGATCGCCTCATATTTCTTGATTTTTATGCAGACCTAGGTTTCATCACTGACTTTGTGACATTCTTTGTGTTACATCGAGAATGTCACAAAACCAGTGACGAAACCTAGGTCTGCATAAAAATCAAGAAATATGAGGTGAGTCAAAAACAACTCAAATTTAATTATAGCAAACTCCCGATTATCCATATTAATTGGGACCGAGATATGCACCGAAAATCACGGATAATCCAATTAAGTTATTTGGCACCATGGAAGTTGATCAGAAATTTATTTACCCATTTTAACACTACTTAAATGCAACAAATATTCATAAAATGTTATATTAAATGTACTTAGGTGTGAATCGTAATTATCATTATTTTGTTTTACTCGTAAATATAAAAAAAAGTGGGACTGTTTCCTGTCAGGACCACTCTGGTTACAACAGTTATTCAAGATGGCCATCATAACCAGCGAATACTACACTAGTAACCACCGATACCCACACTTATAACCAGCGATGACAAATACTCAACGATAACCACACTAGTAACCACCGATGACCACACTACTAACCAGCAATAAACCCACTGCCACAGCATATCTGTGGTTTCAATCTGTAACACAAACTTTCAGTGGCTCACACAACGGAAATTTTCAAAATTGTATTGTATTCTCAGAATGTTGGTTGGTACCGTTAAATTCGTCAGGGGAGGGGATTGTGAGTGAATGTTACTCTATTGTACTAGTTTCTAAGTGCAGTTCACAGTAGCACATTTAAAAATAATGAATTTTTTCATTACAATACAAAATACAGTACAGTGTGTATCTTCATTTTTAAAAAAATACAGTAAAAAGAGTCATGTCCTGATAATAAGCACACGGATAAAAGGGAGTTTGCTGTAGAAATCATATTTAATACGTTTGTTAAATATTAATCACTGGGAGTAGTTAATAATATTAATCGTTGTCTCAGTCAAAAAATTAATTTATTAAGTCTACGTTTCAATCTCCTTGTGTGAGATCATTTTCAAGACAATTGATGCATTAAGTTGACATGTCTTGAAAATGATCTCACACAAGGAGATTGAAACATCGACTTAATAAAATTTTTTTTTCAACTGAGATAACGATTAGTTCTTGTTGTAATTATTATTAGAAATCATGTAAGTTAGCTTTTGGTTTTTCACTTATAACTGAAAATATTATGAGATTGTGGCTATGGGGTACTTTGCTCCAAAGTAACTACTTTAATATTACAAAGTATTGATATCTGGTTAAGAAAGTTTAAAATGAAGTTGAGAGATTGGATCATGCTTACCAATTGCCTCTGTATCTTTCATCAGCTAGCTAGTGACAGTATTATTTCTATTGGTCTTTAGTCTTCGGAGCTCTTGCACCACACACTATTTATTCATATTAATGGACATCAGATTGTGTCAATTTGAGACAGTGGTCTTGAAGCCAATGCATGTATCATTTGATATTTAATATAGTTTATTTATAACATGTTGCAGTTGGACCAGTTTGAGTGTGAGATTGAGTCTCTGTTAGCGGGGAAGAAAAAAAGGTTAGACAAAGACAAGCAGGACCGAGTAGAAGAACTTAAAAGCAAAGTTGAGAAACATAGGTATCACATTCGTAAATTGGAAACACTGTTACGAATGCTGGATAATATGTCTGTGGAAGTTAGTCAGGTGAGTGATAATTAACATTCTAAAGAAACGTCTGCAAATACAAGATCAGTCAATGTGGAATATTTTTGTTGAACTGCCGAGTTTTAAGTCAATAAAGATATCAGTATATTTTATCTCATGAAAATATTAAGGAAATTAATCCAGCCTATATTATTATATTTATTTAATATGGCCTTATGGATTAATTTTTTTATTTTATGTGGTTTACATTAAATGTTTTGAACTTAAGCGTTTCTGTATCTTCAGACATGTCCATAAGAAGATAAGTACCATTCTAGTGATTTGTTTCTTGTAAGTAGGGATGATGTCTCAGTAGTAATGCATGAAGTAAATTTCTGATATTCTACTAATATGCCTATTGTTAACGTAGTGCTGGTTACATGCATCTTAAACAGTATTTTATTACATACACAATCCAGGTTTGTAATGAATGTTATATATTAATTTGGAGAACTGGATATCAGAGATATGAACTAAACCTGTGGGTGCCCTAAACCAGAATTATTTTGTTAAAGTAACACAATGAGGTAAAATTATAACATTGAATAATAAATGTATAAGATGAATTTTCTCACTTGGACATGTCCCCATTCTCACCTAGATTCTGATAGTTTGCATTGAATACCTTCAGTCTCAATAATTTAATTAAAACAAGTAAGTCAGAAAAGATCCAAGAGGGCGAACAAACATATACCAAATCTACTGCAAAGATTATGATACAATTTACATGGGGAAAACTAAAAGAAATCAGAATATCAGAACAAAACAAAATACTGCATAAATACGAAATGTGAGGAAATAGAAAACCAGTATTAAATTAATATTGGGAAGCTAAAGCTATTACTATGATAGAAAAATAAGTAAATTAATAAACACAATTAAATTATTGTAAATCAATGGTAAAGAGAAAAATTTTTGCCTGAACCGGGAATCGAACTCCGAACCTTTAGCTTTCCGTGCTAATGCTCAGACCACCGAGCTAATCCAGGCTTCATTCCCATCCAAGCAAGAATCCTTCCTTTACCTTTACTCTACTGGCCCCACATTCAGTTGCAATGAATCATCATTCACAAATACACAATGAATGGCTTCTACCTGAAGAAGACATGAAGGGACTCCACACAGCTATAGCATTATTTATTAAATTAATATTGGGAAGCTAAAGCTATTACTTTCTCTTTACCATTGAGAAAACCAGTAGCTGCACAAATGAAAACTACAAAATTGACAAGAACACAAGTTTATTAAAACAATTGAAAAATCAACAGAACCAACAGTATTAGAAAAATATACACCCAGAAGAAGGAAAGCATAGTTATGAATTTGAAGTTCCAAGCAAGCAGAGTATGATTTCCAAGTTCCTCTGCTCATAATCGGAAGGCCAGAAACAGGATGACATCGGAAGATCACCGCAAACAATTTGAATCTGCAGTAGTTAAGAAGGGGGATGGTGTTTACATAAACATTTTAAAATCATTAGGAAATACAAACTCAATTATTTACATGAACATGATCAGGTGAGAAAATTAATCTTGTAAGGTGAGATGTATATTGCCAATTTAGTTTCATTTAATATGAAATTATAAATCTTACAGTCCAGTTCTGATACTGTAGCCATCTTGGTGCGTGGCAGGAGGAAACATTGCCGAGTGAGGGAGGAAACTAGTAGTCATGCATAAAAAATGTCTGGGAGGGAACTAGTAGTCATGCATAAAAAAATTTCTTATTAATATTAATAATAATAATAAAATTAATTATTTTAAAAACAGCACTATCCTATAATGAACACACTAAACTTATTAGACAACAAAAATATTCACTAACACAAAACTAGTAAATAAAAAAAAACTCAATGTGTAGTAATTATTATGTTTTCTAAATTGAGGGTAGCTGCTGGCAGTACCTGCAACTTTCCCTCCCCTCATACCTCACCATACACCCTCGTGAGCGGCTAAAGAAGCCAGAGCTGCACAGTATCTTAATTTGCCTAAATAAAACCTAGAAGATAAACAGAAATCCTAATGAAATTTGCATAATGATGTTGTTTTATAAAAAGTTGCTAAATTGGCAATAATGTAAATGGTTTGTTGTGAAACACTCTCCTTATGACATCATGAAGACACACATGCATGGCCAAGAAATCGTGTGTTACATACTATAAAGAACAACAAAAAAAATGTAATATCATTGTGTTTTTGGGTGATGTTGAAGGATAAACTTTGTGATATGGGAGTCAATATGCTTACAGCATTTTAAAGTCATGATTAATTAAGAACATAAATTATATTTGAAGAGAAAAATTTTCGCCCAGACCGGGACTCGAACCCGGGACCCTTGGCTTTCCGGGCCAAGTGCTCTACCAACTGAGCTACCGAGGCGAGTTACGATCTAGACGCAAATTTTTCTCTTGTGTACGTTGTAATTCCCTCGCGCCAATGCTTGAAACCATAGCTTCTATCTTTGCAAATGGCGGCTTCTTAGTTAAGAAGACATTTATTGGGAATTTAACACTACTTTATAGCCAGTAGGGCTTCTATTGACGATTTTATTATTAATTTAACACTTCTCATTGAAGGATAAATTATATTTGAAGAGAAAAATTTTCGCCCAGACCGGGACTCGAACCCGGGACCCTTGGCTTTCCGGGCCAAGTGCTCTACCAACTGAGCTACCGAGGCGAGTTACGATCTAGACGCAAATTTTTCTCTTATGTACGTTGTAATTCCCTCGCGCCAATGCTTGAAACCATAGCTTCTATCTTTGCAAATGGCGGCTTCTTAGTTAAGAAGACATTTATTGGGAATTTAACACTACTTTATAGCCAGTAGGGCTTCTATTGACGATTTTATTATTAATTTAACACTTCTCATTGAAGGATAAATTATATTTGAAGAGAAAAATTTTCGCCCAGACCGGGACTCGAACCCGGGACCCTTGGCTTTCCGGGCCAAGTGCTCTACCAACTGAGCTACCGAGGCGAGTGACGATCTAGACGCAAATTTTTCTCTTATGTACGTTGTAATTCCCTCGCGCCAATGCTTGAAACCATAGCTTCTATCTTTGCAAATGGCGGCTTCTTAGTTAAGAAGACATTTATTGGGAATTTAACACTACTTTATAGCCAGTAGGGCTTCTATTGACGATTTTATTATTAATTTAACACTTCTCATTGAAGGATAAATTATATTTCAAGAGAAAAATTTTCGCCCAGACCGGGACTCGAACCCGGGACCCTTGGCTTTCCGGGCCAAGTGCTCTACCAACTGAGCTACCGAGGCGAGTTACGATCTAGACGCAAATTTTTCTCTTATGTACGTTGTAATTCCCTCGCGCCAATGCTTGAAACCATAGCTTCTATCTTTGCAAATGGCGGCTTCTTAGTTAAGAAGACATTTATTGGGAATTTAACACTACTTTATAGCCAGTATGGCTTCTATTGACGATTTTATTATTAATTTAACACTTCTCATTGAAGGATAAATTATATTTGAAGAGAAAAATTTTCGCCCAGACCGGGACTCGAACCCGGGACCCTTGGCTTTCCGGGCCAAGTGCTCTACCAACTGAGCTACCGAGGTTCGAGTCCCGGTCTGGGCGAAAATTTTTCTCTTCAAATATAATTTATCCTTCAATGAGAAGTGTTAAATTAATAATAAAATCGTCAATAGAAGCCCTACTGGCTATAAAGTAGTGTTAAATTCCCAATAAATGTCTTCTTAACTAAGAAGCCGCCATTTGCAAAGATAGAAGCTATGGTTTCAAGCATTGGCGCGAGGGAATTACAACGTACATAAGAGAAAAAT
The DNA here is from genome assembly GCA_030220185.1 of Diploptera punctata. NCBI lineage: Eukaryota > Metazoa > Arthropoda > Insecta > Blattodea > Blaberidae > Diploptera > Diploptera punctata. The sequence goes on from JASPKZ010007266.1 coordinate 278,941, forward strand.
TTGCGTCTAGATCGTAACTCGCCTCGGTAGCTCAGTTGGTAGAGCACTTGGCCCGGAAAGCCAAGGGTCCCGGGTTCGAGTCCCGGTCTGGGCGAAAATTTTTCTCTTCAAATATAATTTATCCTTCAATGAGAAGTGTTAATTAATAATAAATCGTCAATAGAAGCCCTACTGGCTATAAAGTAGTGTTAAATTCCCAATAAATGTCTTCTTAACTAAGAAGCCGCCATTTGCAAAGATAGAAGCTATGGTTTCAAGCATTGGCGCGAGGGAATTACAACGTACATAAGAGAAAAATTTGCGTCTAGATCGTAACTCGCCTCGGTAGCTCAGTTGGTAGAGCACTTGGTCCGGAAAGCCAAGGGTCCCGGGTTCGAGTCCCGGTCTGGGCGAAAATTTTTCTCTTCAAATATAATTTATCCTTCAATGAGAAGTGTTAAATTAATAATAAAATCGTCAATAGAAGCCCTACTGGCTATAAAGTAGTGTTAAATCCCAATAAATGTCTTCTTAACTAAGAAGCCGCCATTTGCAAAGATAGAAGCTATGGTTTCAAGCATTGGCGCGAGGGAATTACAACGTACATAAGAGAAAAATTTGCGTCTAGATCGTAACTCGCCTCGGTAGCTCAGTTGGTAGAGCACTTGGCCCGGAAAGCCAAGGGTCCCGGGTTCGAGTCCCGGTCTGGGCGAAAATTTTTCTCTTCAAATATAATTTATCCTTCAATGAGAAGTGTTAAATTAATAATAAAATCGTCAATAGAAGCCCTACTGGCTATAAAGTAGTGTTAAATTCCCAATAAATGTCTTCTTAACTAAGAAGCCGCCATTTGCAAAGATAGAAGCTATGGTTTCAAGCATTGGCGCGAGGGAATTACAACGTACATAAGAGAAAAATTTGCGTCTAGATCGTAACTCGCCTCGGTAGCTCAGTTGGTAGAGCACTTGGCCCGGAAAGCCAAGGGTCCCGGGTTCGAGTCCCGGTCTGGGCGAAAATTTTTCTCTTCAAATATAATTTATCCTTCAATGAGAAGTGTTAAATTAATAATAAAATCGTCAAGAACATAAATGTTTAGTAATGAGAGAACTTTTAACAATGTAGAAGTTTTGTTGTATTACATATATTTGTTTTTTATTTTATAAGAAAAATTCATATTTTGTCTCAAAATTAGATCACTCTTATTTCTTCTTTAAAATATTTGATAAGATGCATCATATGTATTTTTTTAAATTTAAATTTTAACTTAGAAAAATGAGATAAATAAGTGACATTGTTAATAAATATGTAAATAATTGAGTTTGTATTTTTTTAACATTCTTACCTCATATGATTGTTTGGTTGAACATATGTTTCAAGGCTGTTGCCCCATATCCATAGTCTACAAATACAGCTCAAATATCACATGTGATATGATGAAATATGTTGAAGCTTCTCAAAATAAAACTGAACTAAAAAAAAAACATTATGGGCTGAAACTTTTTTTTCTCACAGCTTGGCATATTACAATTTAATTAACAAAATGAAGACATACTCCATAAACAACCAAAAATCTGACTTAAGAGCTGTGGCATACCTGTAACCCAAAATTTAAAAATTTTTCCAGTGACTGTAATTTCAGTTCCTTTGCAACATACTGGTTACTTATAATTCAATTAAAAAATTGAAGATATACTTATCTTTTGGCAATGGAAATGGATTTTATATGAAGGACAGCAAGAATTTCAAGAAGAAAAAAAATTATAAACTCAGTTAGAGGGGAGAAAATTAAGATTGAAGACACTATTTTAGATTATATTAAAACTCAGCAATTAAGATGGTACGAATGGAAGAGGATCGGCTACCAAAATGAGTTTTGGAATGGAAACCTGAGGGAAGACGAGGCAGGGAATATATTTATACACGAAGGAGAAATATCTACAACCAGGAGATTGGATGGACCAACAAAATTGGCTATTAGGAATCAGACGATGTCAAAGACATTAATCAACCAATGATCTATATAAAGATATATTCCATAAACCAGCAAAATCAGGCTATAAATTTGACTTGTTGAGGAATTTGCATATTTTTATGCATACATATATATTTTATTTGATAATTTTTATTCCTTAATGTTGTTATTCGTGAATAATATAATGTTTTATTTCTTCTTTTCCTTTGTCTTTATTATGGCCTTATTTGGAGATACAGATATCCATGGATAAACTGAATATCAGCTCATTATGTACTCCATAAGATCACTTATTAATTTAGCCTGGATTGACTTTCTTAATGTATTCATGAGATAAAATGTCTTTCCCCGGATACTGATGTATCTATGAATCTGTTTTCTTTAGTAAATCGTGCTTTTACTTCCATATCTATCTTGCCAATCTCAGATATTGAACCAGCATAACGTGACTGATTTCTGTAATAATGTAAAATTATATAAGACACTGAAGGGGTGGATACATATGGGAGTTAGGAGACAGCTTAATGCACAAATTTGATTTGCATCATAATAATTAGTTTTCAAAATGAACATAGGGATTCAAACTTGGTATCCTAATTAAGAGATGTATAATTTGAATCACTCAGAGACACTGTATATTTTTATTTTGGAAAAAAAATTAACACTCGGACCAGGATTCTCTGACTCTGCGCATCAGTATGATACTAATTTCACCGTCTGATACAAATGTCAACAATTCTTTCCACTTATACAATTCTCTATAATCACTGTTTATTATTACTGTATTTATGCGTGTATAAGCCGCATCTAAGTTTTGTCATAATAAATTGTGGAAAAATATTTATCTTATATTTTTGCCAAGAAACAGTGCAAAAGACAGAAGTAGGCCTACATCATTTTTAAATCTGGCAATGTTATAAATTCGAAAGCTTGTGTTACCAGCTATGTAATGATACATTCGGGCTGTGGCTCAGCCATTAACACAAGGGTAAAAGGGACAGTCAATTGGTAGGTACAGTATTCATTGTCATTCCTGTTCACTGTGTGTAAACAGGGGCACGCTGTAGCGTAGTGGTTAAGGCAGTGCGCTACAAACCGGAAGGTCGAGGGTTCAAGTCCCGGTGGGGTCAGGATTTTTAAACTGACCCAAACCTTCTGGTGGCACCATGGCCCTGGAGTCGACTCAGCCTCTATCTGAAATGAGTACCAGATGCTTGTTCTGGGGGTAAAGGCAGCCGTCACGCAGGGCTGACATCAAGTGCCAATTGTCTAGAAAAAGTGGGAGCCTTAACATCCTACTACCACAAGGACCTCCCGAGGCCTGTAGTGGGAACACTTTACTTCGTGTGTAAACATGGGTTGGTGAGAACAAGTTATACCTCCAAATTCAAGCTACAAATATTGAGCTATGTAGCAGAACACGGAAATATGACAGCAGGAAGAAAATTTGATGTGGACGGAAAAAAATGTATGATGGTGGATCTAAACAAAACATAAATTTGAGAACACATCACATCATTGACAATCTTTCCATGAAAAGAAAGCAAAATATCCACAATTAGAAAGAGTTCTTGAGGATTACGTATGGAAAACAAGGGCAGATGGATTTTCTGTTCCGTCAAAATTATACAGTTTCTCCTGGTACATATCGGGAAGTTTCTGCACTGTTGATGTACGCCGCTGAATTACAAGGTTGTGATGTGTCATAAATCGCCTTGCGCAGCCATAACTTGCCTTAAATTCATTGCATGTGATTTCCATATTCTTGGCTATCTTAAGGCCTTCGAACTTATAATTAATTAGATAAAATTATTCTAAAATAAAATACGTTTTCTAGTTATTTCATGTCTAAGCAACGCCCTAATTTTGAAACTTATATTTTAGATTAAAACGTGCGGCCTATACACGTGTAAATACGGTATGTAATATTTACTGATAATTTTCCGTTATTTTAGTAGATATATTTTATTTTACCAAAAATTCAGGGAAGTGACAATATGAGATAAATATCAATAGAATAAAATAAGATCCTCTTATCTGGACATGATCGTCATAATCCCCATTCTCGGAATTTATTGAGAATGGGGATTATGATCTCCGAAATATGTCCACATAATTTTTTTATGGGATGTGGTGTAAAGTTTCATATTTATATTTTGTTTTGTTGACATTTATCGTTAGATTTTTTTAATTAATTAATTGTAAGCTTCTGGCTGATGTATCCATTTTTTCTAATAATTCATTAATATATGGTAGCTCATTAATTTGACTAATATCACACTCGGTATTTTAATTTCAGATAAGAAGGATTAAGGATGACATAGAATACTATATAGAATCTTCGCAAGAGCCAGATTTTGAAGAAAATGAATATATTTATGATGACATCATAGGGTTGGATGAAATTGAATTGTCAGGAGTAAGTGTGATTTTAACATTTTATAGAAGATGGAAGGATATTCTATTTATTAATAAAAATATGTAGCAAAATATCAGATTCATAGATCAAGTGGCCCATGTTCAATTCCAAGCTTTTAATGTGGAGATTCTTATCACTCAAAGTCTAGATTTGTTTCTTGCTCACTCAACTTCTTTAAAATGAATATCAGCGGGACTTTCCTAGAGAAAGCTGGCTGGTACATCTGTTTGATCTCGCCTTATATTTAAACATACAGAGAATTTTTGAGATTATTGAATTATACTGATCTGTGCTATGCAAAGGTAGAAACTTGCAAGGGAACTGTCAAATATTGTATGCCAAAACCTACCTTGTAATTTTTTCAGGGGAGCATTGTGATGTACTAAGGGCATATCAAAAAAATTATCTACCACTTTTAACTGGAAGACACTAAAATCCAGCGCCAAATCTCATTTAAACTCTTGGAAGTCATACAACTTTTGAATTGGTTGATTGGATAACCCTCACAACATGACGTCTGTGCTGCATCCCCCCTCACTGCATTCTGCTCTTTTAGTACATTGAGTCCATCTGCTTTGCACAGTGGGTTGCCATTGCTAGATTCTGGCTTCAATTCTGCTGATAAAAATGGCATTAATATTTAATATTAGGAAGTGATATTTTGAGGTTATTTTAATTATATTACTTTTAGTCTGATCATCTTACCTCAGTATTAATGTTGATTTGTTCTTAAACATGTTTCAAAACAATTCTGTTTTATCGTCAGCTTGTCCAGACTGTAACCACAGGATGGAGCTGACATCGACATCCAGGTTGTGCAACATAAATAAAACCAGTCTGGACAAGCTGACGATAAAACAGAATTGTTTTGAAACATGTTCAAGAACAAATCAACATTAATATTGAGGTAAGATGATCAGACTAAAAATAATATAATAAAAATGGCATATTTTTTTGGACATTGTCTTGGTACATCACAATGCTTCTCTGAGAGAAATTTCAAAATAGGTTTCGGCATACAATGGTTGACAGTTTCCTTGTGTGAATAATAAGATGAAAGGGAAGATCCAGATTTAATTGGTAAGAGTATCAAAAGAGGAATGAATTAAAAATTTTAGATATTGTTTGAGAGTTGTAAAAAGGAGCTAAGTTACATTTTGTTAAATTGAGTTATATACACTTCAAGTTGTCATTTGCCTCACTATTCAAGTGGTAGTATACCTGCTTCCTAATTAGCAGGTCCAAGTTTGATTCCTTGTGAGGTTGGAAATTTTAAGTAATTTTTTTTAATAAAAGTAGTGGTGTACAATTTTTAATCATTAGATTATGCACCAGATACCTGGATTGAATTCCAAATCTCTTTGTAGTATATTTATTAAGAAGTCATGTGGTATTGTTGAAATATATTTGCCCACTTGGATGAGGACTTTAATGGCGACCTCTTGGTGTTTTCAATAGAAGTAGGCTAAGTGCTGATGTTGGGTTTTGCCTTATCCCTTCCATTAATTTTCCTCCTCCATACTACACACGCTACACAAACACTTAAACATACTAAGTTAATGTAGGTAGGAAATAGCACTATGAGGTTTATTTTAATTTTGTTGAGTCAAGAAACAACTTAACAAAACTTAAACATACACTCACCTACACTTGTTTCTGAGCACGTCACCTACTTAATATCTCCTCAAGTGGTGTGTAAATTGAAAATTGGCCATATTAATGTCATCTACCTAGTGTAGAACCAAAGCACAAAAAGTGCAATGGGTAGCATTGGAACACATACACACACTTAGAGACTTTAAATGATGTCCTCTATGTGCTGTAAGAAGACATCAGGTCAATATTCAATAGTTATCTTTGAACTGAGCTGCCACCTTTAATAGGGCATGAAGGTATGGACAACATTTCAAGCATACATAACTAAATTTTTAGAGAAATGTAATTTGGTATCTTTTTGTATCTGATATCAAATGAAAAAAATGTGTGTGTTTGTAGAGAATTGAAAGGGAAAATAAAATGAACAAAGTGGTAGCATTTGAAACTATTTGGTCAATAACATCCCAGCTTCAAATGCCAGAGCCAACAACCTGACTGGAAATGTTTTTGGTTTTCCGTAGTTGTCAAGGCATGTACTCATTCTATATAAAACTTTTTTTTAATTTTGGGCATCTTAATTTTGCATAAGTAACTACAGAACTATTGAACAAAACATTTGACATATTTCCCTGCGGAGGTAATTGAACTTGCTTGTTATCCATATCAACCAATGTTAACCCCTCAGCGTGGGAGCATTTAAATATATATTTTATGTTAAAGGAAATTTTAATATCCCCTCTATGAGATGGCAGTTCATAAAGCCTGTTTTCTTGGTATATTTTCATTAAGAATCATAATAAAACAAACGTGGTACTTGTCGAACATGCTCGATCACCCCTCTGCAGAGAAGTAGTGTTTATTTTATGCGGGCACTGCATGTCATTCCACGCTGATGGGTTAAATCCACTTACTTTTTTAATCTCAATGCTATAATGGTATATTATATTGTGAAAGTAACAATTTATTTCTGAATAATAATTCATGTGGTAATAATGACAAATTATTGGAAAAGTAGAATACGTTTAGAATCTTTTTTATCTGTAATAAATTTTAATGTCTTTTGTAGGTTGGTCTACCATCTTGTGCGACAACAGATAGCAACAATAGCAATGATACAGGAGGTACCCCAACGTCCACCACATCGGGTAACTCGCCTGCTCCCTCCCCGCCTCTCAATGCCCTGCACAACCATTCCAGTGACAGCTCCAACGAAGACAAAAAGAAAACAAAAGATGACCTGCCAGCTAAAGTAAGTAACTTTTTAAGAAACAAGTTGTTGATTGCATATTTTGTTAAGTTCACTTATGTTTAAATTTGTAATGCAACATTATAAAGAACCAGAAAAAGTAGGATACATTTGCTAATGTGTCTATGTTCCATTAAAGATTTGTATTTATACTATGGGATCCAGATTTGACATAACATCTTATCTCATGCTTCATTGCAGTACATAGATATATATATATCAAATTGAATGCATGGGTTGTGAAAAGATATATATAGGGAAAACAAAAAGAAACCTAAAAATTAGAACCAAAGAACACATAAGAAATATTAAAAATGGAGAAATTGAAAAATCTGCAGTTGCTGCTCATGTTTGGTCTGAAAAACATAATATAAATTCAGACACTAAATTATTAAAACAGTTAGAAAATACAAAAGAGCTGACTATTTGGGAAAAAATTTATATTCAGAAGAACAGAAACAGAGTTATGAATTTTGATATTCCGATGGAGGGTGACCTTGTTTGGAGGTTCTTTGGCCAACCACAGGATGGAGCTGACATCGACATCCAGGTGGTGCAACATAATGCAACATAAATAAAACCAGTCTGGGAAAGCTGACGATAAAACAGAATTGTTTTGAAACATGTCCAAGAACAAACCAACATTAATATTGAGGTAAGATGTCCAGACCAAAAATAATATAATTGAGGTAAGATATTCCCATTCTCACAAAAATTTGATTAAAAGTTAAATAGAGAATTTTTTGGTTGGCATTCTTCTGATTTAAATATATCTAATGTAGCATCACTGAATTCAAAAGCTTTAGAATCATCATATTTGGTTAGTTTAAATATTGCTAAAACTGGAAAACCTCATTCTATAGTTGGGAACTGATCCTTCCTGTGGATCTAAATTTGTTCTTCTGAATATATATGTTCTCCCAGAATGTCAATTCTAAACATTTTTCTAAATGTTTTGACCTCTTTTTCATTTTTATGACTCTCCAACAACTATGTGCTGCAGTAGCCGATTTTTCAATTTCACCATTTTTTAATATTTCTAAAGTGTTCCTTTGTGCGAACGTCCAAATTCCTTTTTTTGTTTTTCATATGTATACTTTATTGCAGTCTCTACAACTAATTTGATAAATTCCAGATTTTTTACTATCTGAGGTGTTTAATTTCTTATTGGTTATTAATAGATTACCAAGGCTAAATTTATCGGTGCCGATGTAATATTGAATTTCTTTGAATTTTTTTTAAAATTTGTTATGTATTTCAGGATGATAAGTAATTTTCTTAAACTGTTTTCCTTTATTTAACTTTCACCGGGAAAGAACACTATGAGATTTAATTTAAGAATTAAATTAATGTTTTTATTACCTCATCTCATATTTTTTTCTTCTATACTGCAGTTTCGGAGCTTATCTTCATCGTCAGTAGCCTCTGGTCGAGCTGTGTTATGTCGTTTCTTGGTAGTTTTCTTGACATAACACCGGTCGACCAGAGGCTACTGACGATGGAGATAAGCTCTGAAACTGCAGTATAGAAGAAAAAAGATATGAGGTGAGGTAATAAAAACATTAATTTAATTCTGTTTTCCTTTCTTTGAATCAGATTGCAGGGTGGTGTATTCTTTTAATATTTTTTGTTGTCTGAATTTCTTTAATTAATTTATAATTATTTCCTTTCCAAAATCATTTAAATTAGCTATCAAGTTTTTTTGAGTCTGTAATCATCATACCTCAATTTAATGTTGATTTGTTCTCGAACATGTTTCGATATAATATTATACATCATCTTCAGCTTGGCCAGACTGAAGAGTTTTATGTTGTGAACCCTGGATGTCGATATCAGCTCCTTCTTCCGGCTGGCCGAAGGACCTCCATACAAGGTCACGTTCAGCAGGAATTTTAAAATTCATAACTCTATGTTTGTTCTCCTGAACGTAATTTTTTCCCCAAATGATGAGTTCCTTTGTATTTTCTAACTGTTTTAATAATTTAGTATTCAAATTTACATTGTGTTTTTCGGCCCAAACATGAGCAGCAACTGCAGATTTTTCTATTTCCCCATTTTTAATATTTCTTATGTGTTCCTTGGTTCTAAAAAAAAACTTGATTAAAAGAACCTCAAAATATTACTTCCTAAAATAAACCATTAAATTAGCTATGTTCAAAATGTGATTGTATTCTTTCTTAAAATCATCTTCAATTAGTGGAACATTTAATAATCTATATATTAAACTGTTGAAAATTGCATGTTTATGCACAATATGATTGAAACCTGAAGACTTTATATAATTGTCTATATGAGTATCTTCCTGTAAATATTGAATTTGATAATTAAAACATTTTGTCTGTTCATTCTTACCTCTTATAGTTGTTTTTATCGAATATATGTTTCAAGGCTTCTTAGCCCCCATCGTCAGCAATTACACATGTTGAAACATATGTTCGACAAAAACAACTATAAGAGGTAAGAATGAACAGACAAAATGTTTTAATTATTAAAGAAACCTCTTAATGTTACTTCCTATTGTATTTAAAAAATTGAATTTGATTCTTTGTTGTTGTTCATTCCTTATTATGTAAAGGTCCAAAAACGGGATTTTGTTATTCTTTTCTAATTCCATAGTAAATTTTACAGATACATCTTGAAGATTGAGTAATTTCAATGCATCTTCAATATATTTAGAATTTATCACAGAGAAAATATCCACGTATCTATACCAACATTTAAAGGGATAATAAGCATTGATGATATGACACTCTAAATATCCCATAAATAAATTTGCCAAAAATGGTGAAAGTGGGTTTCCCATAGCCAGACCTGAGATCTGTTTATAAAATTTTTCATTGAAGGTGAAAAAATTGTTGTCGATACAAAGTTTTGTAAGATTTAAATATTCTTCTATTATTTCTCTTTCTAGTTTCAAGGAATTTTAGCCATTTTTCTAAAATATTTAACATCTTTCCAATTGGGATGCTTGGAAATAAAGAAACAACATCAAAAGAAATCAATCTGTCATTACAATCCAATGAAACATTATTCAGTTTTTTTACTAATTCAGTTGAATTTTCAAAACTTTCATTGTCAAAACTTGGTAATTCATTAAATTTCTTGGTAAGCCATTTTGCCAAAATGTAACAAGGTGAGCCAATATTTATTAAGAACGGGTCTCATCTTATTCCCCTCCTTGTGTATTTTTGGGAGTCCGTACAATTTTGGATTCCATTTTAGTACCAAAGTTACAGGAATTGTAGAATTTTGAATTTAAGAATATTTGTATTATATTTTAAAATGCAATAGGAAGTAACATTAAGAGGTTGTTTAATAATTAGGACATTTTGTCTCTAACAAAAACAACTATAAGAGTTAAGAATGTATAGACAAAATGTCTTAATTATCTGTATTGTACTTAAGATTATTTGAAGTTTGTATGCATGAATTATGTAACCCTTTGCATGTGTTGTTGATTAATATAATTAAAAATGGTAAACATTTTTTTCAGCCTGTGAAACCAATGGCTGTTAGAGTGAGCAACAGCAATTCCTTGATAAGTTCCAGTAACTGTTCACAGGTTGCACTGAAACCAGTCCTTAACTCAAGTACACCCAGTAAGCCTGTATCAGGTGAGGAGCATTGTCTTATCAAATCCAGTGCTTACAATGTATCTTCCTGTGACTGTAGTATTCACATGTTTTATGTTCATTTTCAGGCTCACTGTCTCAGTGTACACCTAATAATAGTTCTCCAAGTTCGGGGCTTAGTAATCATATTGTTGGCAACTTCGCAGCTGTCGCAGCAGCCAATACACAACCGAACTCCACTTCCAGTAAAAACGCATGTAAGTGCATACATTTATCATCAACTTTTGAGAAATTAGGTTTCTGTTTGTCGCAGGTCTTTGTAGATATCTAGACATTTATAATGTATTATCCATTTTTAACCTTTAGAGTCCTTGGACTGCCTATAGTAGTAGCAATATGTATTCCTCAGGGGAACGAGCAATGACTTATAAGGAATATGCTTAATTGAATAGTTAGCCCGAAAACAGATCTAACCCTTAAACTACAAATTGTTGAGATAATGTAAAAAAATGCATAAATGTTCATTTTGATAACATTATCTTTATTATATCATGTACATTTCAATCTCTCATCCTATTTGAAACATATACAGCCAATTTGAATGCAAAATAACACATTACGAACTAAATATTAACAATTTAATACAGAATTGATTGCAAAAGTGATGTAACCCATATTTAACTAAAAATGCTACAATAAGAAATAGAAAATATATATTGAACACAGATTCAGTTAGAAAAATTTCTAATTGAATTAATTTATATATTAAATTATTATTAATTGAATTAATGTTTAATATTTATTTTCATTTAATGTTATTTCATTACATTCTTTGTATCTTTCTTATTTTCACTCAATTTCTCTAAGATTCTGATAGAATGCACGGAACTGTGGTGGAATGAATTTGCGTATGTGCAATAATTTTTTTCTGCACTGCTACTCATGACTTGACGAACTGCTTCCGCCATTTTATTACAGGAAAATTGCTATTTGCTTGAAAGCCAACTTTTAAAAATAAATATAACAGGTCTAGAACAGAGTAGGGATATTTTTACATCCACCATACCATGATATTCTCCGTATAGATCACTAATCCACTGAAAAATCTATTTTCGAATTTTTGTTAGTTCTCTTTTCGGGCAGCTATTCAATTGAGTATACTTGTAAGATAGTTGTGAGCCATTGCAACAACTTGACACATCTGTGCACATGTAGGCTATAATTACATCACTATTTAGATTATTTTTTAAGTGCTTAATCAGGAGGTCCTAAAACAATAAACACTACTAATATTTAATTTTAGGAAGTGATAATTTGAGGTTATTTTAATTATATTATTTTTAGTCTGATCATCTTGCCTCAATATTAATGTTGATTTGTTCTTGGACATGTTTCAAAACAATTCTGTTTTATCGTCAGCTTATCGAGACTGGTTTGATTTATGTTGCACACCCTGGATGTCGATGTCAGCTCCATCCTGTGATTGGCCAAAGAAAATATATATGTGTAATCAAAGTAGCAAGAGAAAATGGGCTTGATGAAAAAATGGTACACAAAAGGATAGAAAAGTATAAAAAACAAAAAATGAACAGAAGTACTCTTGAAAAAGAACCACCACCTATGAAAAAAATATGGGACATTCCATACGAAATCGGCAAAAAAATTGTGAAAATTGAACTCACATCTTTAAAAGTTTACAATTTTTTTTACAGTGAAACTTTATGATATACTGAATATCTGAACCGAATTTCAAGTCTTCGCTTGGTGTAATTAAAGAGTAATAGAGCTGTCAATTTATCGTATTGTTTTAAATAGTCTCTTTTATAAAATACATTTCTCGAAGTATGGCTATTCCCTCAACTTGAAAAGATAGTCACATTATAGATGATTTTATGCTCTATCGCCTGAAAATTATTATGTTAATATTTATGTTTTTCTGAAGGGCGTAAATGCAATTAATATGCAATTGACCTTCCTCACCAAAAATTTTATAAAATCAAAAAATGCCACATTATTACCTGAACACCAGTTAATTTTTTTGTAATTAGTATTAAAGTGGAGTCTTGAAAGGAAACTACCAAAAATAATTATTTTTCCTAAAATCTCCTATGTGTAGACTGCCCACAATACCTTTCGCGTGAGTGGAGATCGCTCGCTCGTACAAACAATGACGGAGCTACTTGGTAATAGTCCTTTGCGCACTTACAAATACTTTTTTATTGTTATTATCATCATTACGTTATTTGTATTATCATTATTACAATTATTACATCATGATCATCATCATCGTGGACAAGTGGTTACTCTGCACGCCTCCGATTCCAAGGTTTGCGGGTTCAAACTCGATAGGAATCAATGGCATTTTAAAGGCGTAACAAGTCTGAATGTAGCTTTCTCCAGAAGGAAGGAAATCCGTGAGTCCCGTGTCGTAAATTTATGGTACGTAGGAGAACCTTGCACTTGAAATAAATTGCTACATAATAAACGTCATTAAATATAACAATCTTTATTGATATATACAGTAGGCAGTTAATTTTGTGCTGATTTTGGCTAATGTATAGTTTAATTTAAATTACTAAGCACCTACAAATTCAAGCTGGTAGGCCTATTAAAAATATTTTCTAGAGAGTAGTTTTGTAATGTTTTGTACTTGTACCCTACACCAATGTCTGATGTTGAATATTGTAAGTAATGTTAAGCTATCGATAATAATTTATAACAATTTTCATGCTGTTACAAGTAATATTTAAGAGGTATAAATATATTTTATTGGCTTGGTATCACTTACTGATCTTGCATCCCCTACTCATGACATATATAAGATGATGTTAATATGCTCGATAATATTAGCTTTTATTATAAGCTAAATTATTATAGTATTTAATTTAATGTCTAAACTTCCCATTATTCTCCTTTTATAACACAAAATGTATACTTCTACGATTATTCTCTCATTCCAGAAACATTTAAGAAATTGTAAAATTATATATTAACACATAATATTGTTAATAACTATAGAATACTAATACATGCATAATTAAAATTATATTTAACTTCTAACTCACCATTCAGTCTTTGTAGATCTGCAAACTTGTGATTTAAAAACAATAAGATATTAATGATGTTTTTATTATTAATTTAACATTTCTCAATGAAAGATAAATTAAATTTGAAGAGAAAAATTTTTCGCCTAGACCGGGAATCGAACCCGGGACCCTTGGCTTTCCAGGCCAAGTGCTCTACCAACTGAGCTACCGAGGCGAGTTACGATCTAGACGCAAATTTTTCTCTTATATACGTTGTAATTCCCTATCGCCAAATGCTTTTGAAACCATTGTTTCTATCTTTGCAAATGGCGGCTTCTTAGTTAAGAAGACATTTATTGGAAATTTAACATTACTTTAAAAGCCAGTAAGGCCTCTAATGATGTTTTTATTATTAATTTAACATTTCTCAATGAAAGATAAATTAAATTTGAAGAGAAAAATTTTTCGCCTAGACCGGGACTCGAACCCGGGACCCTTGGCTTCCGGGCCAAGTGCTCTACCAACTGAGCTACCGAGGCGAGTTACGATCTAGACGCAAATTTTTCTCTTATATACGTTGTAATTCCCTATCGCCAAATGCTTTGAAACCATTGTTTCTATCTTTGCAAATGGCGGCTTCTTAGTTAAGAAGACATTTATTGGAAATTTAACATTACTTTAAAAGCCAGTAAGGCCTCTAATGATGTTTTTATTATTAATTTAACATTTCTCAATGAAAGATAAATTAAATTGAAGAGAAAAATTTTTCGCCTAGACCGGGACTCGAACCCGGGACCCTTGGCTTTCCGGGCCAAGTGCTCTACCAACTGAGCTACCGAGGCGAGTTACGATCTAGACGCAAATTTTTCTCTTATATACGTTGTAATTCCCTATCGCCAAATGCTTTTGAAACCATTGTTTCTATCTTTGCAAATGGCGGCTTCTTATATAAGAGAAAAATTTGCGTCTAGATCGTAACTCGCCTCGGTAGCTCAGTTGGTAGAGCACTTGGCCCGGAAAGCCAAGGGTCCCGGGTTCGAGTCCCGGTCTAGGCGAAAAATTTTTCTCTTCAAATTTAATTTATCTTTCATTGAGAAATGTTAAATTAATAATAAAAACATCATTAGAGGCCTTACTGGCTTTTAAAGTAATGTTAAATTTCCAATAAATGTCTTCTTAACTAAGAAGCCGCCATTTGCAAAGATAGAAACAATGGTTTCAAAAGCATTTGGCGATAGGGAATTACAACGTATATAAGAGAAAAATTTGCGTCTAGATCGTAACTCGCCTCGGTAGCTCAGTTGGTAGAGCACTTGGCCCGGAAAGCCAAGGGTCCCGGGTTCGAGTCCCGGTCTAGGCGAAAAATTTTTCTCTTCAAATTTAATAAGATATTATTTTAAATTTGACTGTGACACTTAAAATGACGAGATGCACTAAACATACTGATGTAAATCAACTGTCTGAACTTGAGAATTGTTGATGTAAAACAGATGTTTAAGGAAGACTTGCTGATGCTGCATTATTATCGTTTGGTAGGAAGTGGTGCGAGTATTAAAACATTCGGTTTTATTTGGAAGTGATATCTTATAACAATACTATTTCGTCGAAGTTTTCAGGGTACAATACAATACACTGAATAAAAAGTTATTTTAAGACTGAAATTAGTAATTATAACATAATAAAAATTTATACCATTTTATTCAATTAATGATGAAAGAGTTTTTATTATATAATATTACATTTAAACTGTAATAAAAAAATTGTAAAAAAATAAATAAATTTTTTTTAAAAAAGGGCAGAAGATTACAAGTATTTGAGAATAAAGTTCTTAGGAACATTTTTGGAACAAAAAGAGATGAACAGACAGGTGAATGGAGAAAACTACATAATAGTGAGCTACATGATCTGTATAGGAAGCCAGATATAATAAAAACAGTTAAGTCTCATAGGCTGCGATGGGCAGGAAATGTGGCACTTACGGAGGATGAAAGAGGTGCTTGGAAATTTCTAGTAGGAAAACCGGAGGGAAAACACCCAGTTGGAAGACTTAGAATGAGGTGGGAGAATAACATTATACATGATTTGAGGGAAGTAGATTATACAGGGGATAATTGGAAAACGTTAGCTCGTAATGGGATGTATGGAGAGCTAATGTCCGCGCTGCCATTAACCTACAAGTTCCACAGAGCCAGTGAGTGAGTTAGTTATAAATAATTTGTTTAATAATTCACAGTAAACGTAAGTAACTGAGCTGTTTACTTCTCACTTCAGCAATAAAATTTGATAAATAAATATCTACTGGGTAAGAATTAAAATATCGCCACTTTTATAAATTTACGGTACTGTTCCATTAAGCAGAACATATAATAATCTATTCGATTTAATGGCAGTTGAAAAAGTCACTGATGAACCTCTTTCAATAAAGTACGCGCGCGACCTTGGTCGTGAAATGAATCTGCTGCACCGTGCGCCGAGTTTTTTTACGAAAATAGAATAAAGAACATTTATATTGTCTGAACTATCCAACTCTCCAAAAGGGTGATAGCTGGAAATTAATCCGTATTACGTGAATAGTATCCTGTATTTTTTCCGTTTTCATTTTTTGATATGTACTGCAGTAAACCGCCATAAAACAGAAAATTGACACCGAAAATAAAAATATCCTAATTATAAAAATAACACTCTTAAACTACATGATATCACCTATATAAATATGTTTGAAACAAATTTTTGCTGTTTACTATTTCAGAAATATTAGTTAGTAAACGTTTTAGTTTATCATATTTACGATAATTTTAGATCATTATAACTACGAACCTATAAATGATAAAAATTAAATTTCTGTATTAATACGTTTATAAATGTATTCACTATATTTAGGGATACATAAAATTAAAAAAATAAATTGCAAGATTTTTTGCTGTCCGATTTGATATGGATTGTCCCATATAGGAAATTCACATGTCACCCTTGGGTACACAATAAATTCCAAAAGATATTTGAAAAGTTTAATATTAAATTAGCACCGTAAAATAACTACAGTTTAAATAAACTAATATATACCAACAAAAATAAAGAAACTGATAAAAATAAAAAGTCAGGAATATATAAAATTGAATGCATGGGTTGTGAAAAGATATATATATAGGAAAAACAAAAAGAAACCTAAAAATTAGAACCAAAGAACACATAAGAAATATTAAAAATGGGGAAATAGAAAAATCTGCAGTTGCTGCTTATGTTTGGTCTGAAAAACATAACATAAATTCAGACACTAAATTATTAAAACAGTTAGAAAATACAAAAGAGCTGAATATTTGGGGAAAATATCTATATTCAGAAGAACAAAAACAGAGTTATGAATTTTGAAATACCAATGGAGCGTGACCTTGTTTGGAGATTCTTTGGCGAACCACAAGATGGAGCTGATATCGACATCCAGGGTGTGCAACATAATACAACATAAATCATACCAGTCTGGACAAGCTGACGATAAAATAGAATTGTTTTGAAACATGTCCAAGAACAAATCAACATTAGGTGGAGGTGGAGAGTCATAAAATAAAACAAGTTAAAATATACCTTCTTAGGTAAGATCTGTCGTCCTCAACTTATAAAATATGTATTCTTTATGCCTGTAGGCTTTTCAGAACATCGTTCCATCTTCAGCGGGTCCTTGTTCGCTACAATATCTAGTATGATGGTTGATACTGCTGCAACCATCATACTAGATATTGTAGCGAACAAGGACCCACTGAAGATGAAACGGATGTTCTGAAAAGCCTACAGGCATAAAGAATACATATTTTATAAGTTGAGATTCTTTTTGCAGACGATTTAGCTCTTCTGGCACTTTCCAAAAATGATTTGCAACGATCAATTTATAATTTACAAAAAATAGGTGCCAAATTTAATATGGGAATATCAATTAACAAAACTAAAATTATGGCATTTCATGGGAAGGACCCCATACAAAGTAAAATCTGTCTCCAGAATAAAATTTTAGAGAGATCTAATCAATTTAAATATCTTGGATATTATCTCTCTATCTGGGATGAAAAGGATATTCCTGAAAAAATTACTAGTTATAATAAAAGCTTGGGAATTATTAATCAAGTTATGAAGCCATCCCTTGTACAAAAAAACACCAGATTACGTTTATATAACACTTTGGCTAGACCAGTGTTGACCTATGGTAGTGAAGCATGGACACTAAAAAAACAACATGAAAGCAGAATAACAGCTTGTGAAATGAGATTCATGCACAGAACAGTGGGTTACACCAGATGGGATCGGAAAAGGAACACCGATATCTTAAAAGTATTGAAGACTACGCCAATTTTGGAATATATTAAACAATACCAACTAAATTGGAAACACCATCTTGAAAGAATGAGTTCAAATCGGATCCCCAAAGCTGTTTATAATTATATACCAAGAGGAAGAAAATCACTGGACCGTCCTATGAAACGCTGGAGGGAAAATTTTCTATAGGATCGTAACAGGCCTTGGCCTAATACTTGGAAGGAAGAAGAAGAAGAAGAAGGATGACGGATCTTACCTAAGAAGGTATATTTTAACTTATTTTATTATACTATAGTTACCGTGTTTGATAAAACATGAAATATGAGGTAAGATGTTAAAATGACTCATTAATTTATTAATTAAGAACCTCATAATGTGTTTCCCAATTTTAACTTTGAATTATTTTATTTTATTAATATTGAGGTAAGATGATCAGACTAAAAATAATATAATTAATAAACACAACTGTTTCTTGAAACAGACCGCGCTTAAATCTTTTTTTTTTTTTCTTCCTGTTGCTTGATAATAAACATGGAGTTGTCCAATAAGGAGGAATTCATTATACACCATGAGGGATTGTGCTAATTCACTTTAATTTATGCAAAAACTGCTAACATGTGTTAGAAAGACTTCTATAAATTAACTGAAGCATCTGGACAACCTCAACCATATTAGCCTTCTTCTCATAGTGGATTGTAAGGAATTCATATTTATTATTATAAAAAATTAACTGGAAATGTCCAGCTATTCTAGTCTCTCCAAGAATTCTCTAAGAAGCACTCAATACTGCAATAACACTAGACTGCCTTGGCTATATTTTGTAAAACTAAGTTAGGTTAAGCCATATTTGAAACATCTCATTGATTTTATTGAACAGGTGACAGTAAGGAAATTTCTACGTACTATAAGTGTATAAGGCATCTTCGTGAATTCCATCCATAGTAATTCTGCCTGAGGGCAGGTCTTTCGCTGCAATCATAGCATTTTCATGCTATGCATTGCAGCTTTACTAGGGAATTATAGGTGTGGTAGCTTCCTGTTGCTTTTCACGCCGGTGAAGGGTGATGATGATGATGGCCGGATGATTTTCGGGGACCGTTGGGCCCTAAGTTTCCTGACATTTGTCTTATAGGTGAGGAGGAACCCCGAAAAAACCTCACCCAGGAGCCTGTCCCAACCGGGAATCGAACCCGGGCCCGCTGCGTGACAAGGCTCGAGACCACAGTGGTCGACTAAATTTAATAGTGAAAATTGATTATTTCTTTAAATCAGCCAAGGAAAAGTTTTAATACTGTATTCTAATTATTGTATCTTTTTGTCATGAAGTTTGATCCTGTTCTTTATTTGTTATTTTATAAGTCAATTCAGACTTTTGCAAATCTGGACAACTCTGAGCCCCATTTTATCCAGATTAATGAGGTTTTACTATATATAAAGAAAATGAAATTTTGTTGTAGCACATAATTCAGAAAACGGGAGTCTGCCATCCAATACAGCGCCATCGCAACAACCTCCATCATTATTACAACTGACAACGTCGCCTCCACATGTATCATCAGCAAACTCTGCCCCGACATCAGGCTCGTCACACCATCAACAGTCTTCGTCAGCGTCCGTATCAGTGGCAGGGACATCATCGGTCCATCACCATCATCAGCCTTCTTCAGGTGCAACACAACAGCAGCAGGGGCAAACCATGCAAACCTCAACACACCATCAACAACCTTCGTCTAGAGATGTGAGTTGGTCAACATTTCATTTTAGTTCAAAATTTGTTCATCAATATATTAAATGATGTAATGCCCTCGATACAGTGAAGTTCTCTGTATCCAGCAACTGTAAGACAAACTGACAATTGATTTGTCAAATTTGAGAATAAAGTTCTTAGGAAAATTTATGGAACAAACTGAGTTGAGCAGACAGGCAAATGGGGAAGACTTTTCATAGCAGTGAGCTACATGGTCTTATGGGAAATCAGATATAATAAGAACAGTTAAGTCTCATAGACTGTGATGGGCAGGACATATGGCACAAATAGGGATTGAAAGAGGGACATGTAAGCTTCTTGTAGGAAAACCAGAGGGAAAACACTCAGTTGGTGGGCCAAGGAGGAGGTGGAAGAATAATATTAATAATAATGATTTGAGGGAAGTAGATTATATGGGGATGATTGATAAACAGCCCATTATAAGGATGTATGTAGAGCTTATGTCTGTGCAGCCATGTATCTACGGGTTCAATATTGGCAGTGAGTTAATTAGGAAAATACATAATTGCCATGTTTTATGTATATTTATACACTACTACTGAATGATAAATTAATTTTTGAAGAGAAAAATTTTCACCCGAACTAGGATTTGAACCCAAGATCTAACGCATTAACCAACCATGTTGTCCGGGCATTGTTGATTACGGTTTACTATATTGGTGTACTGAGTTATATAAGACAGAAAAATTTCCATGAGAAGTGAGATGCCTAGATAGCATAGTTGGTTAACACTTTGAGTCCGGCGGTGGTACTAGTACCACGACATTTAAATGACACTGAAGCCGGAGAAAATTAAATCCCTCGGCATGCCTATGCCGGCAGATTTACAGGGGTGTTTTTCTGCTTCAGTGTCATTTAAAAGCCATGGTACTAGTACCACCACCAGACTCTAAGTGTTAATGCGCTAGTACATACATCTAGAGATCTTGGGTTCAAATCCCAGCATGGATGACAATTTTTTTCTTCAAAAATTAACTTATCATTTAGTATGAGTGTATAATTTGAACTTGTATAGGAATAAATCACTATGAGGTTTAATTTAAGAAAATTAAAATGTTTCATACCTCTCCTCATAATTAATCTTCTAACAAGAAAAATGCAGTCATCACAAAATCAGATAAAGCAATCATTTAGTAATTATGGATAGTAAAGATTATAAAAATAGAATGGACAAAGTTTTGAAATTTACAGAATACACTACGGAGGGTTGTTTCTGATCTCTGACAACAAATGATTTTTAAGTTTTGCCTTAAGAAAAGCCGTGTCTCCACCATCGAGCATGCTCTATTTGATGGCTCTTCACCCGAGCTATAGTTCGGCATCAGAGTTTCCACTGCAGAAGACTCTTACGCAGCACAGCCATGTGTAGAAGTTTCCACTCCTCTTTACATGCTTTCCAGAGACTGTCTATTTTTCGAGGACACCTGTTTCCCAGTGCCCTTTTGAAGAGTCCAAAGACATAAAGTCCATCGGTGATGCATCAGGAGACTTCACTGGGATGTTGCTGAATGGAATAAGCATGTATTTCAGCTCCCTGCTCCATTCTCTCCAGAAACGCCAGGCTTGAACCCGAAGTGTGACTGGAAGCCTTGTCTTGATGCACCTAGACTTGGATGTTTGTCTGTACCATAGAGAGCTGGGATTTCGGTCCGGTAAATTTGGGGTAAGAACTTCTTCCTGGTAGTACTGGGAGTTGATTTTGGCTTTTTTAGCTACTCTGTGAATGGTCAGTTTTCCATTGTAGCCATATCCAGCGATGACCATAAATCCCTTGGAGAAAACTTCCTCTGCATTCGGCATACCACTTTTGAAAATTTTTTTCACCCCTTTCTCTATAGTAAATTGCCCGGGGTTTGTTGCAGTCTTCTAGATAAACATGTGCTTCATCAAGTGTGACCAGTGAACAAAAATTTCCATTTTTCTCCTGCCAGGTGCTTTTCATAGAGTTTCCTGCTGTTGGTGCGGCGTTCGGCAATGTGACGTGGCAACAATTTATGAACCCTGCTTTTGTGGCGCTTCTCCATGTTTAAATCTTTGTTTATTATAGTGTTTACAGTTTTAAGGGATATTCCCAATCTGTTCGCAATCACTCTTTGTGTGGAAGGGTTACCACCAGAGATAAGCCTTGACATTTCTGATTACATCTGGGGTGCGGGTAGCAGCAGGTCTTGGATTTGCCCTTTATTTTTTCCTTTTGGGATTAATCCCAAGCGACCCTTTACCTTTTTATTAAGCACTGAGCTAATTCCACACTTTGACACCACAAAATTACATTTTTGCAAGTCTCAATAATCGCAGAATAACTATAATTAGCATCGGAAAGGGCAGTAATATACCCTTCCCAAAATGGGTCTATCTGTTTAGGCATTATGAGAGCAACACGTGTGCAAGTGTAACAGAAGCAGTACACTGACTGTTTTGATCACCTCGCACGCTCCTGTCCTGATGACTCACACTCCAACATCACAATCTACTTGGCAAATCGTTCTCAGAGATCGGAAACAACCCTCCGTATAATAAAATCCAACCCACTTCTCAAAAGTATTAAAGAAGTTGACAACGCCTTGAAAAACATAAATAATATTTTAACAAAACAAGAAAAATTCAAGCTTAAGGTTTGAAATCCTAGAAATCTACAAATGCATGGTCTCCCAAAAACTCATAAGGATGGAGACAAAATGAGGCCCATTATCAACAGTATAGAGTCACCTACATACCTAATATCCAAATGGTTATGTAATGAATACAAGAAAATGGAAGGATTTGATAACCTCTCAATAGATAACTTATTTCAACTGATAGAAAAATTAGAGAACACACACAATTAGAACCAACAGACAGATTGGTGTCATTTCATTGTTTCCCAGCGTTCCTAGAGAAACCACTATTAAAATTTTGGAAAAATGGTTAAACAAAAGCAAATTAGAAAAATAAAACATAAAGGGATTTATAATTCTAACCAAATTATGCACTGAACAAATGTATTTTCCATTAACGGAAAATTTTACACACAAAATTCTGGACTTTCTAAGGGAAACCCTCTATCACCCTTTTTGGCCAATTTATTTATGGGAAGTTTTGAGCAGATTTGATTTTCAAATTTTGGAGTAGATATGTTGACAATGTAATCGCTATTGTGAATCACAAACAAATAGAGGATGCTTTAAAGCTTTTAAACATTCAGAGTAGATTTAATATAATAAATTTGGGAATTTTTAACATTATGAGGTTTTATTGATAAGGATCAAATGAATCGTGAATTCTTCCTACCTCATACTTCTATGTTTTTTTTAAACACAGCACTGCAGTATCGGCGACCATCGTCAGCTGTTCTCACGACTGTCAATTTTTTCTTTTGCCAGTAATTATCTAAACTGCCATCTGGTGTTCTTTTGAAGGAGTCATTTTCTAAACTGCCATCTGGTGTATTTTTGAAGAACTTTGTAATCGAGCTTGGTTCGTCCGGAATCTCGAAGTTCATGGTTCTAGTATGGTTTTTTAAATATATATCTTTTCCCAAACTGTTAAATCCAAAGATTTAGATAGATAAGAATTAAATAAAATATTGTATTAAGTTTAGATAGATGTTTCAAAAGTTTTGCTTCTTTTTCAATTCTGCGATTCTCTGATGAACTATGTGCCGCTGTAGCTGATTTTTCAATTTCTCCATTCTTTATGTTTCTAAAGTGTTCTTTTTTTACAAGTTTCCAAGTTCCTTTTTGTTTTTCCTATATATATATATCCTATTGTAATCTTTGCAATCAATTTGATAAAATCCAGATTTTTTGTTGTCTGGGGTGTTAACTTTATTATTAGTTAACAGAAGCTTACCCAGGCTGAATTTGTTAATTGGAGCCAATGTTATATTAAATTTTTTGAAATTTATTATGAACTTCAGGATGGTAAGTAAATTTCGTGAATTTTTCATCTTTCTTGGAATCATGTTATAGGGTGGTGTATTCCTGTAACCTTTTCTGTTGTTTAAATTTCTTTAATTTATTCTTTATTATGTCTTCATCAAAACCATTTATTTTAGCAATATGTACAATATGATTTATATTAATATTTAATTTTAGGAAGTTATATTTTGAGGTTATTTTAATTATATTATTTTTGGTCTGGACATCTTACCTCAATATTAATGTTGATTTGTTCTTGGACATGTTTCAAAACAATTCTGTTTTATCGTCAGCTTCCCAGACTGGTTTTATTTATGTTGCATTATGTTGCACCACCTGGATGTCGATGTCAGCTCCATCCTGTGGTTGGTCAAAGAACCTCCAAACAAGGTCACCCTCCATCGGAATATCAAAATTCATAACTCTGTTTCTGTTCTTCTGAATATAAATTTTTTCCCAAATAGTCAGCTCTTTTGTATTTTCTAACTGTTTTAATAATTTAGTGTCTGAATTTATATTATGTTTTTCAGACCAAACATGAGCAGCAACTGCAGATTTTTCAATTTCTCCATTTTTAATATTTCTTATGTGTTCTTTGGTTCTAATTTTTAGGTTTCTTTTTGTTTCCCTATATATATCTTTTCACAACCCATGCATTCAATTTGATATATTCCTGACTTTTTATTTTTATCAGTTTTTTTCATTTTTTGTTGGTTTTTATTAGTTTATTTAAACTGTAGTTATTTTTTGGTGCTAATTTAATATTTTGGTTTTTATTAGTTTATTTAAACTGTAGTTATTTTTTGGTGCTAATTTAATATTAAACTTCTCAAATATATTTTGAAATTTATTATGTACCCAGGGGTGATATGTGAATTTCCTATATTTTTTCATAGGTGGTTCTTCTTTTTCAAGATTACTTCTGTTTATCATTTTTTGTTTTTTATACTTTTCTATCATTTTACTGGACCATTTTTAATCCAAACTTATTTTACCTAAAAATTAGAGAACCAAAGAGCACATAAGACAATATGGAAAAAGGGAGGAATAGAGAAAGGGAAAAATCTGCAGGGGCTGCTAAGGTTTGGTCTGAAAAAACTAATATAAATTCAGACAATAAATATATTATATTAAACAGTTAGAAAATAAAAAAGAGATGATTTACCCTATTGGGGAAAAAAAATTTAATATTCAGAGAAGAACAGACGAAACAGAGTTTAGAATTTTGATATTACGATGGAGGGGGTGACCTTGTTTGGAGGTTCTTTGGCCAACCACAGGATGGAGCTGACATCGACATCCAGGTGGTGCAACATAAATAAAACCAGTCTGGGAAAGCTGACGATAAAACAGAATTGTTTTGAAACATGTCCAAGAACAAATCAACATTAATATTGAGGTAAGATGTCCAGACCAAAAATAATATAATGATTATATTCATTATCAAAATCTTCTACGTTAAGTGGAATATTTATTAATCTGTGTAATAGACTATTGAAAATTGCATGTTTATGTGAAAAATGATTAAAACCTGAAGATTTTATGTAGTTGTCCGTATGAGTGTCCTTTCCATAAACATTAAATTCAATTCTTTGCTGTTCATTTTTTATAAGTATAAGTCTAAAAATGGGATCTTATTAACTTGTTCAATGTCAGTAGTGAATTTTACTGACTCAACTTGAAGATTAAGCAATTTCAATGCATCTTGAATGTATTTTGCATCAATTACAGCTACGAGGGCGGATCGGAAAGTAACGCACAATAATTTTTTTGTGCCTTGGTATTGCAGCTAGAATGTTGAACTTTCACAGAGATATAGTTTGAAGTTTTCACTACAGATGGTATTTTTTTCTCAGGTGCACCTCTTGCGAGAGAAGCTTGAACTATGCAACAAAGATGGCGCGCATGCTACAGTCGTCCACCTGTGAGGGACGGATCGGATCGGAAAGTAACGCACAATAATTTTTTTTTAAAAGTTTAATAGTAAAAAAAAAGAAAAAAATCACAAATGAACTTACATCTTTTACCTACTTTTCGACATAGTCACCAACTTTCTCAACACATTTTTCCCATCGTGTTACCAGTTTCAATATGCCCTGTTCGTAGAAGTCCGTTTGGTTGGAGTGTAGCCATCTGCGCACTGCTGATGCCTGCTTTGTTTTGGGCGTGTAGTGGTACGCCCACGACTCATCACCTGTGACGATTCCTTCCAGAAAGTCATGTCCTTGTGCGGTGTACCGCGTTAAGTGGTCCAAGCTTGCCATCATTTGCTGGCCCTTGTGGTCGTCTGTCAGGTTCTTAGGCACCCAGCGAGCACTAACTTTACAGAAGACATTGCTACGGTCCATACAATCATCCCCATACACGCCACGCATGTCCCTGTGAATTTCACTGGGTTTATGCCCTTTGGCCCACAAAAATCGAACAACACTTCTCTGTTCCTCACAGGTGGACGACTGTAGCATGCGCGCCATCTTTGTTGCATAGTTCAAGCTTCTCTCGCAAGAGGTGCACCTGAGAAAAAAATACCATCTGTAGTGAAAACTTCAAACTATATCTCTGTGAAATTTCAACATTCTAGCTGCAATACCAAGGCACAAAAAAATTATTGTGCGTTACTTTCCGATCCGCCCTCGTATAATATCATCCACATATCTATACCAACACTTAAAAATCAAAGGATAAGCATTGGCGATATGTGATTGAAGATACCCCATAAATAAATTGGCTAAAAATGGAGAAAGTGCATTTCCCATTGCTAATACAGAAATCTGTTTATAAAATTTTCCATTGAATGTGAAGAAATTGTTTTCAATACAAATTTTGAATATTCTTTAATGATTGATTTCTGCTTTTAGTTTTAGTCCCATGCTACAATTTATCAAAATGGCTAGCCAAAAATTTTAGCAAACTACCTCAACTTGGAAATAAGAGCATAAAAAAATGCCACTTAATGTAGAAGATTTTGATAATGAATATAATCATATTGTACATATTGCTAAAATAAATGGTTTTGATGAAGACATAATAAAGAATAAATTAAAGAAAATTAAACAACAGAAAAGGTTACAGGAATACACCACCCTACAACATGATTCCAAGAAATATGAAAAATTCAAGAAATTTACTTACCATCCTGAAGTTCATAATAAATTTCAAAAAATGTAATATAACATTAGTTCCAATTAACAAATTCAGCCTGGGTAAGCTTCTGTTAACTAATAATAAAGTTAACAAAAAATCTGGATTTTATCAAATTGATTGCAAAGATTGCAATAGGATATATATAGGAAAAACAAAAAGGAACTTGGAAACTCGTAAAAAGAAGAACACTTTAGAAACATAAAGAATGGAGAAATTGAAAAAGAAGTAAAACTTTTGAAACATCTGTCTAAACCTTTGGATTTAACAGTTTGGGAAAATATATCTATTCAAAATACCATTAAGTTATGTATATAGGAATTAACACTATGAGGTTTTTTAGTATTGTTTATTTTTTATTATTTCACTCACCTCATACTTCATAACTTCTTGCAGACCTAGGTTTCATCACAACATTTGTGACATTCTCAATGCTGTATCACGTTCACAACTGACGTCCAACGGCCTTCTATCCTGCGGGCTGACCTCTGCGCCATCTGATGGCTGACCGACGAATTTCCTAATCAGTCCTCTCTCCTTATAACCGGGTATTTCAAAATTCATAGTTGTATTTTCATTCTTGCATATGTAAATTTTTTCCCAAATTTTGAGTTCCTTCGGTTTTTCCAATTGTTTAAGTAATTTTGTTTTGGTTTCTATTCTATGTTTTTCTGACCAGGCATGTGCAGCTATTGCAGATTTTTCGGTTTCTCCATTTTTAACATTTCTGAGGTGTTCTTTTAATCTTGTATTTAGATTCCTTTTTGTTTTTCCTATGTATATCTTTTCACCTTACAATTAATTTGATAAATTCCCGATTTTTTGCCATCTTCAATCTTTTCATTTTTGTTGGGTAATTTAATAAAAACCAACAAAAATGAAAAGATTGAAGACAGCAAAAAATCGGGAATTTATCAAATTAATTGTAAGGTGAAAAGATATACATAGGAAAAACAAAAAGGAATCTAAATACAAGATTAAAAGAACACCTCAGAAATGTTAAAAATGGAGAAACCGAAAAATCTGCAATAGCTGCACATGCCTGGTCAGAAAAACATAGAATAGAAACCAAAACAAAATTACTTAAACAATTGGAAAAACTAACTCACAATTTGGGAAAAAATTTACATATGCAAGAATGAAAATACAACTATGAATTTTGAAATACCCGGTTATAAAGAGAGAGGACTGATTAGGAAATTCGTTGGTCAGCCATCAGATGGCGCAGAGGTCAGTCTGCAGGATAGAAGGCCGTTGGACGTCAGTTGTGAACGTGACACAGCATTGAGAATGTCACAAATGTTGTGATGAAACCTAGGTCTGCAAGAAGTTATGAAGTATGAGGTGAGTGAAATAATAAAAAATAAACAATTCAAAAAAACCATACTAGAACCATGAACTTCAAGATTCCGGATGAACCAAGCTTGATTACAAAGTTCTTCAAAAATACACCAGATGACTCCTTCAAAAGAACACCAGATGGCAGTTTAGATAATTACCGGCAAAGGAAAAAATTGACAATCGTGAAAACAGCTGATGATGGTCACCGATACTGCGGTGCTGTGTTTAAAAAAACATAGAAGTATGAGGTAAGAAGAATTCACGATTCATTTGATTCTTATTCAGAGTAGAACTATAAAATTTACCATGAAAACTGAAATTGAAAGACAAATCTCATTTTTAGATTTTAATTTAACAAGAAATGGAGAAAACAAGATAGAATTTGGAATGTACAGAAAGAATACACATATAGATAACTATATTAAAGCTTCAGGATTCAACCATTTTGCTCACAAAGGGGCTATGTTCAATAGTTTGATATACAGATTGGTAAATTTGCTTATGAGCAAAGAAAATTGTGAAAAAGAATACATAATTAAGGTTGCAACGGATAACGGTTATGAAGAAAATATGGTATACAAGAAAATAAACAAATTTAAAAGACAAAAATTAATTAATGAAAGCACACTTATAAAACAAACAGAAAAAATAAAATTCAAAAAATTTATTAAAATTCATCGGAGAACATATTGTTTAAACAACTCACCTCATAGGATTCATGCTTCCATGATATCGCGATTTCAAACATAGTCATGTTCATCTTCAGCCATAACTCCAACTATTATATATATCAAAAAATTTACTTACCATCCATTGGAACACCACAAGTTTCAACAAATTTTCAAAAAGTTTAATATAAGAATGGCACCGAAGAATGAATACAGCCTAAATAGGATAATGAAAACCAATAAAAATAAAAAAAATGAAGGAAAAAACAAATCAGGAATTTATCAGATCAAATTTATATAGGAAAAACAAAAAGAAATTTGAAAACAAGGGTGAAAGAACATCTTAGAAATGTCAAAAATGGAGAAATGGAAAAGTTAGCAGTAGCTGCTCATGCTTGGTCCGAAAAAGTCTAATTGAATCAAAAGCTAGTCGAATTAAACAAATAGATAAATAAAAGTAGAATATACCTCATAGTGAGAATTCCTAAAATAAGTAAATAAAAGTAACTCATGGTTTGGGAAAAAAATTCACATTCAAAAAAACAAAAAACTTCTGAACTTCGAAATTCCTGCAAATTCTGACCTGATCCAGAGGTTTATTGGTCCACCAACAGAAAGAAGAAGAAGAAGTGGTTCTTCCAATCGACATAACATCAGTCAGCAAAATGGTACTGAGGATGGGTTCGTCATGAACCCAAAATCGTAATCTAGTTAGATTAATTCACTGGGGAACAGTGATTTTGGTGCCTTAATGTTTTCACCTATTTATGGGTATATTTGGGTCACTGATTCCAAAGATGATTTCAGTTTCGTCCTATCAGCTCTAGTTTTTGAGATAGAGTTTATTCAAATTATATACCAGTTCAAAAATACTGGTCCACATATACAACTATATTACTCGCATACAATTAAATACAAAAGAACAAATACTTTCTTTTTCATGAAACAACTGTATCTATATAACTACCATAATTTATTTACACATTAGTCTCGTTAGAATCATTAATTTTCCTCCATCAGGTCGCAGAATCCCCGTTTCTGTGATTTCCTCCGATGCAATGATCTTGGACATTCTCGGTGGATGCTCCAACAGTAGTCCGCCATCATATGTATATCCCACCGTCCACGATACCTTTCTTCCATTGTACTTAATTCCTGGTGAAAACGCTCACCCTGTTCCTCACTTACATCTCCAAGATTGTCTGGAAATCGATCCAAATGACTGTGTAGGTAGTGTAATTTGATGCTCATGTTACAACCTAGTGCACAAAAAGCAGTGAGCATATTCTCCACTAGTTCATCACTATTAGGAGACTTATAGTTTCCAAGGAAATTCTTCACTACCATACAGAACGAAGACCATGCGGCTGCTTCAGTATCATTCATTGAGTCTTGAAATTGATGGTCATTAATAAGTTGGCGGATTTGTGGTCCATCCAATATACCTGCTTTTATTTTTTCCTTACTCAGTGCAGGAAATTTTGTACATATGTAGCCAAAACATGTTCCATCTCTATTCAACGCCTTGATGAACTGTTTCATTAAACCAAGTTTAATATGCAGTGGTGGCAAGATGATGTTGTTTCTGTCAACCAAAGGTTCTGCAACGATGTTTTTTTCTCCAACGGTCATGCTTTCTCTAAGAGGCCAATGCCTTCTCACCCAATGTTGATCTTTGGCTCTAGAGTCCCATAAACATAAAGCATGGGTATTTGGTGTACCCACCTTGTTGTCCTAGAAGAAAATTCACCATCTTGAGATCGACACACATTACCCATTGGTGATCACGGTAAGAGATCTTCTCTAGCACTGTAGCTATTGTATGTTGATTTTCACGCATAGAAACTGAGTGACCAATTGGGATTGACCTGTATATGTTCCCATTATGCAAAAGAACACATTTTAGGCTGCGTTTGGAGCTATCTATAAATAACCGCCATTCACTTGGTGTGTATTTTCTTACACCCAGCTTCATTAACAGTCCTTCAACATTCATACAAAAAACAAATTGATTTTCTACTGTGAAGAATGGCAGGAAGTCTGTTTCTCTTTTGCGATAGACTGTGACCTTTGTTCCCGGTAACAGACATTGTTTCTCTGCCAGCCTGGAAGCTAACAACTCAGATGACTTCTTTGGAAGACTTAGATCCCTTATGAGGTCGTTCAGTTCCGCTTGACTAAAACCGGATGAAACTGATGAAGGTCCTGGGAAATCGCTGTCATTTCCCTCAGAATAGCTTTCAGTTGAATCATCCTCTTCTTCTGGTGACTCTGGAAGACTGGTAAAAATTGGAACAGGTATCTCCTCTGAATGTGGAACAGGGCGTCTTGCGGAGCGTAGATTGGGATATACCCATCTATTCCGGTTTTTGCTATTGATGCCCTTTACATTGACTGAACAAAAATAGCAGTCATCACTATGGTTAATTTGTTCTCGCCAGATCATTGGTTCCCCAAATTTCAAGCATTTCCGTTTCCATTTGTCCATTGTCGTAGATGCTCTGTGCACGTTTTACATACAATGTGAGGTGCCCAAGGCTTATCTTGATCTCCCAGTTGTACTTTGAAATAGGCCAAATAAGCTCTTCTTACAAAGTCAGTTATAGGTTTTCTTTGTTGAGTGAATGTGTACTCCCCACAGATGAAACAAAACACATCAGGATTATTCACACATTTCTTCGTGTTGAAGCCATGTCAGTCTAGAAAAAGGATAAACAATTGTCAAATTAGTAAAATTACATATGCAAACGGCAACAACAACATGAATATAACTTGGATTAAATCAATTAGTATTATGCAAACAATCGATTTACAATGGTGGTACATAAGAGCAGTATCATCAATATCTTGCAAACTAGAGCTGCTGCAACAAAATGGATGACATTTTTGGAATCAGCAGTGCCGAAATACCCAGAATCAGGTGAAAAATTTCAGGCACCAAGAAAAAAATATTTTTTTGTTCCCCAGTGATTTATGAGTAGAGGTATGAAACATTTGAATTTATTTTAATTTAAGGTTATTAAACCCTTGCTTGGAATTAAATTTTATGCATGCCTACTGTATTCATATTTAAAAGTCAGTGGTTCACTCAACTCAGATCGTTGTGGAAGGGGTTCGCAAGTCGAAAAAGGTTTTGAACCACTGCCCTAACGTAACTGTCCCAAATAAAGTCATAATTTCAAATGCTTGAACATTAGAGGAACTTGAAGAAAATATTCAAACTTTGAACTTAGCATTCTTCCCTTATTAATATTTTTGTATCCAATTAATGTTTTAAATTCCAAAATAACTTCAAAAATTAAGACAATAACCCAACTAATTTAATTTTTAAAATTATAAAACTCTATAGGGTCTTATCGTCCCATAAAATTAATAAAGATCCAAAGTTTCACCATCTTCTAATATTTGATGGAGAAGGAAGATCAATTAAAGCGTTGTTCAGGAATTGGATAGTGTGTTTCAAAATCTTCGCCAGTTCATTAACCTGAAGCTGAAGGAGATAATTTTCAAAATATTTTGTCATAAGGTTAGGAATAAACAGCACAAAAATTAATTTTATTCCATTGCAATCTGTAATAATTTTCACAGCTACTTAGATTTATTTGGTGAGATTACCATACGAGATCCATGCAATGAGCGGTTGCCAGGCGCTGGGGTTGCATCTTAAAATGAAGACCCTGTACATATACATTTTTGTCGTGGTCAGTTTTGATGTCTACTAGATATGAGCGGTGAAAACTGAAAAAAAATGTTTAATATCTTTTCATGAATTAATGAGTCATTTTTTACATCTTACCTCATATTTTATGTTTCTTTAATCACGGGAACTAATTTTCAAGAGAACCATCTCTCTAATTTTCAACTGAACTTATGACTACCGGATTTCTGTTGGAATCTCCATCAATAACGTTCCCATCTGGTGTTGATTTGATGAACTTCGAGATGGGGTCATATTCATCAGGAATCTTGAAATTCATGGATCTAAATTTGTTTTCTGAATATATATCTTCTCCCAAATTGTCAATTCTAAAGGTTTTTCCAAACGTTTTAAAAGTTGGGTCTCCTTTTCTATTTTATGATTCTCCAACAAACTATGTGATGCAATAGCTGATTTTTCAATTTCACCATTTTTAAATATTTCTAAAGTGTTCCTTTGTGCGAGTGTCCAAATTCCTTTTTGTTTTTCCTATGTATAATTT
Organism: Diploptera punctata; assembly: GCA_030220185.1. Classification (NCBI taxonomy): domain Eukaryota; kingdom Metazoa; phylum Arthropoda; class Insecta; order Blattodea; family Blaberidae; genus Diploptera; species Diploptera punctata. Next base: position 312,072 of record JASPKZ010007266.1, read on the forward strand.
ACTGCAGTCCTTACAATTAATTTGATAAATTCCAGATTTTTTGCTATCTGGGGTGTTCAATTTCTTATTAGTTATTGCCAAGGCTAAATCTATTTATCGGTGCCAATGTAATATTGAATTCCTTGAAAATTTTTTGAAATTTGTTATGCATTTCAGGATGATTAAGTAATTTTCTTAAATCATTTTCCTTTCTTTGAATCAGATTACAGGGTAATGTACTTTTTAATCTTTTTTTTTAAATGACTCATTAATTTACAAATTAAGAACCTCATAATATTATTTCCCATATTTAATTATGGAATCTTTTCATGAGATAATTTTTATAACTTCATTCCTTCAGAATTCACAAAAAAGTAGGATTAATTGTGTTAATTTTTATCAGCGTAAGACAAAATATTTCTGTTAAGTTTAATAATAGTTGAACTAATTATATTATTTTTAGTCTGGACATCTTAGCTCAATATTAATGTTGATTTGTTCTTGAACATGTTTCAAAACAATTCTGTTTTATCGTCAGCTTTTCCAGACTGGTTTTATTTATGTTGCATTATGTTGCACAACCTGGATGTCGATGTCAGGTTGTGCAACATAAATAAAACCAGTCTGGAAAAGCTGACGATAAAACAGAATTGTTTTGAAACATGTTCAAGAACAAATCAACATTAATATTGAGGTAAGATGTCCAGACTAAAAATAATATAATTAAAATAACCTCAAAATATAACTTCCTAAAATTAAATATTAATAGTTGAACTAGTTTATAAAGTACTATTTTAAAGATGTTTTTTATTATTGATTTAACATTTCTCACTGAAAGATAAATTATATTTGAAGAAAACAATTTTTCTCTTCAAATATACTATTTTAAAGTTTATTTTCTGTAACTAGTGAACACAAATAGTTTGTTAAATGTAGATTGTGTGAAATTGGTCCAATAATATATTCTACAGTACGATATGAAGAAGATGAATGAATTTTTGCAGATGTCATCAGCGTCGCAGGTTGGAAACATTTCGTCAGGCAGCCAGCTGGTCTCAGCATTGTCCCAACAAGCTGCAAAGCAGCAACCAAGTCTGGTCAACTCAATGGATCATCATCAACATAATAACTCTTCATCTCCTCCCTCATCTGTAAGCAGTGCGCCATCACCTCTCCCGACAGCGGGCACAACAACGCCATCTCCTGCCCAACAACAGCAGTCAACGCAGCCCACACATCAGGGTTCCATTGTACCCACATTAAATGGACCCATTACGTCTAAGGTGAAGTACATCCACAAACTTCAGTGCAGAAACATATGGTGTTTGCAGAGGTCTGTGCAAAGTGTTTAATAAGGCATTTCCATAATTCCAAATTATTGAAAATAAATTTGATAAGCCTAATGCCAGTTGTATTAGATAAGAATGATTAATGTTAGTAATAATAAGTAAAAGGTTCGCCCGAGTGGGCATTGATTATATTTAATCTTTGTTACATTCGTTCAGTGTTTTTGTGTTCTTTGGGCACTTCAGTATGTGGTACCGTTCACATCTGTGACCACACAAAACACATTTACATTTTTCATTTGGGTCATGGTACTTCTTGTTTTCACACACTTTGTGATGAAAACCGTGCACAGCATAACGTGTCACAACATGTCGCTGCTCCTGGTTAGCTTTTGTCCAGTTCCTCTCTATCATGGCTCCCGTAGCATAGAAATCAAGGTCTATCTCCCTCTTCTTCAATTTGCTTCGGTGTACAAGTTCTGTGTATGGGCCGGTAGTTGGTAGAAGGTGTTTCATCCTCAGATCTTCTACATAGAACGACTCTCTTGCAAGTTCATATACAAGTCTCGACGGGGTTGTTTTCCCCTCCCTTAGAGCCACTTTAAGGAAACGTATAATAGAATTCCATTAACTTGTTTGGGAAGCATAGGGTTTTAATGAAAGTTCACATCTTACCTTGATCCACGTACTTACACTTCAGATTCTTTGATAAATCATGAACTAGATATCGATATATGTCTTCTGTCATGATTCTCACATGTGTTCATAGTTAATCAACATTTTCTGAAGTCAATCAAGTCTCTCTTGCCTTTAGGTTTGTACAGTATTACCTTGCTTTTACAACATATCCCGCCTTTTACAACATTCTTTAAAGGTCCCTTTAGTTTTTCTGTTTATAATGTATTAAAATCCTTAATTTTACATATCTGCAATTTTATTTTCCCCACCATTTATGTCGCATCACATTGATCTTCAGCATAAAAAAATCAAAGATGGAGACTCAGAGATAATTGAACAAGTCATAACAACGGTTCTCACCAAAGCTATGTATGTTAACGCTTGTACTCTTTGCACTAACTAGCATTCATTCATGATCAAAGATATTCAATTTATTTGATCGATTAGCTCACTTCTGTACAATTGATAAAGAGCATTGCAAGTTCATTGAGCCAACGAAGCTGGCATCTGTACAATCAATAAAGAACAGCATGGTCATTGAGTCAAAAAAGCTGGTTTAGAGTTGGCTGCAATTAAACTCGCATCCTACTTTGGCAAAACAAAAGTTTTTAAATCTCTCAATAAAGATTTGAAGTGCTGCTTGCTGCACCTATATGTGTGATTTATTTTTGGACATGAGAAATAATATTAAATATGTACATTGTTAGTTAAGGCAATATGCAACAAGTCGGAAGGTTGAGAGTTCGAATTCCAATAGGTTCAGGATTTTTAAATTGGTCTGTATCTTATGGTGGCACCATGACCATTAAGTTGAAATGAGTATCAGTTGTATGTTCTGGGGGGTAAACCTGCTGTCACGCAGAGGTGACATTATGCTGATTGTCTAGAAAGCTGCAAGTCTTTCCACACTACCCCAAATGGCTCCTAAGGCCTGTAGTGGGATCACTTTACCTTTACCATATTTATTGGGATGTTAAATATAATTCTAAAACTATAAGGTATTTTGGGTAAATAAAAGGATTTAAAATTATAGTTCAGAATTGTCGAATGATGTTAATGGACCTGCAATTATTATATGAGGGCGATTCGGAAAGTACGTCCCAGAATTTTCTGTTATACTAAAGAGTGGTTGTAGAATTGCCATCTTTGTTCCACTGTATAGCTAGGTTCAGTACGCTCTAAGCCATAGTCACCCAAACTTATTTGTATCACAGGCCAAATGGAAGAAACATCAAGGTGGCATGGACCATAGGACCTATATAGCTGTTGTGATTATTATTACTATTATTATTATTCATTTATTTAGTGGGTTTTACACCATCTTCCTGTCCCCAATTAATCTACTGTCATTCTCCTTCACATCTCTCTGTCATTCCAATCTCCATCATCCATCCTTTTCCCTCACGCTGCTCAAAACACCATCAATTTGGCTGTCCTCTTCTTCTACCAACTGGCACCCATTCTAGTATTCCTCTTGAGAATCTGTCTTCCTTCATTCTTTTTTTCATGACCTTTCCACTTTATTGTTTGTTGTTATTATTATTATTGGGCCTATTATTACAAGCATGTGTAAATTTTCTTCTTTTCTTGTTATGCCGTTATAACACATTTCTCAAGTTCTGTTCCATTACTGATAGACAAATATTATAGGCCTAGCATGGTGGACTAGTGGTTATGATCCTTGCCTCTGGTTCCGAGGGTCGTGGGTTCAAATCCTGGTTGCAGTCAATGGAATTTTTTTTAGGATGGAAAAATCAAAGGAGCAAGTCCTCCAGAAGGGACTTCAAGCCATAGATCCTGAGTCTGAACATTGTCAGGCTCGTAAAAGATCCTTAAGCCTGAACAAAGAAGCCTCTAAAGCAAAATTTACCAATCTCAAACATCCTAGTAATATCTTAGTTGCCTGCTAGATGTCTCATTGAATTTGTGTGTTGACCATATACCACTCATGACATATTTGGGCAAATAAGGTAATTAAAATGAACTTGGTCTATTAACTCCTGACAAAGGAGAGGCTATGGCTCAACAATGGGCTACGCCTTTAATCACACTCTTAGCATATTTTAATTTATTAAAATGCTACAGGCCTTTAGGGGCCAGATAGAAAGAGATGGGGAGCTGTATCTGAGCCATAGTTTGGGCATCCCTGCTCTAGGCAGTATAATTGTATTTGACAATTTCTCTCGTTAGCACAGACATTTAAAATGTCTGCAACAATAGAAGCTCCTGCCTAGTGTTAGGTACATGGAATAATAAGGTTTCTGTGGACAAAAAATTGACAGCACCAGCAATTCATCATGAGATTACTGCAGCTTATGGGACCGAACTGATTTGCAAAAATTTCTCTGAGAGTTCAAAAATTCAAAAAACGGGAATTCTCGCTGACCACAACATCCACTGTTGAAATAAGTTCATCATTCACAACATACGATCAGCTGCTTCGTTCTTCATAATTGACATTAGTGCTTCCATCTCGAAATTCATAACACCATAGTTGAACAACAATACTCATATTGTTTATTTTTTATCATTTCACTCACCTCATACTTCATAATTTATAGCAGACCCAGGGTTTCTTCACGTAATTCGTGACATTGTCAATGCTGCGTCATGTTCACAACTGACGTCCAACGGCCTTCTATCCTGCAGACTGACCTCCGCGCCATCTGGTGGCCGACCGAAGAATTTCGGTCGGCCACCAGATGGCGCGGAGGTCAGTCTGCAGGATAGAAGGCCGTTGGACGTCAGTTGTGAACATGACGCAGCATTGACAATGTCACGAATTACGTGAAGAAACCCTGGGTCTGCTATAAATTATGAAGTATGAGGTGAGTGAAATGATAAAAAATAAACAATATTAAAGAACCTCATAGTGTTATTTCCTATCTACATAACTTAACAATACTCATAATTAATTAAAATTAAAATTAAAAATTTAATCCAGAAACGACATAATGTACCTAATCAAAAAATTGAAAAAGATTGCAATAGAATTGAATCAATCAACAAAAAACAAAATTCAAATGACAATAATAATGTTGTTAATCTTTCAGAAATAGAATTGACCGAAGAAGAAAATAAATTATTGAATCTTGGACTAAAAACTTGTGTGAATTTCTCAAATAAAATAGAAGACTACGTAGCTGACATTGAGATTGCAATTTCAAATCTTAAAGTTGAAGACAAAATTATAATTAGGAGAAATTGTGAAAACATTTTTGAAAATATAAATGAAAAACCAAAAAACAATAGAGCCATTAAGAACATGAAAATATTGAAGAATATCAACAACTAAAAAGCAATAATTTCGAAAGCCGATAAAGGAAACAAAATTGTAATTTTGAATAAAGACGATTATATAAACAGAATGAACCTTCTCTTAAATTCAAATGAATATGAAGAAATTACATGCAATCCTCTTCCAAAAGCAATAAAATCATTTACTAATACAATAAAAAACATCAAATATGCCATCAAAGAACAAGATAAATACAAGTTGAAAGTATCAAACCCACAGATTCCAAAATTGTATGGGCTCCCAAAAATACATAAAGAGGGAAATAAGATGAGACCCATTATTAATAATATTGGTTCACCTTGTTACAATTTGGCAAAATGGCTTACTAAGAAATTTAATGAACTACCAAGTTTCGACAACAAAAGTATTGAAAATTCAATTGAATTAGTTAATGAACTGAATAATATCACATTGGATTGTAATGATAGATTGGTTTCTTTTGATGTCATTTCTTTATTTCCGAGCGTCCCAATTGGGAAGATGTTAAATATTTTAGAAAAATGGCTTATTTCCTTGAAACTACAAAGAGAAATAATTAATGAATATTTGAATCTTACAAAACTTTGTATCGACAACAATTTTTTTTACCTTCAATGAAAAATTTTATAAACAAATCTCAGGTCTGGCTATGGGAAACCCACTTTCACCATTTTTGGCAAATTTATTTATGGGTTATTTAGAATGTCATATCACCAATGCTTATCCCTGGATGTTCAAATGTTGGTATAGATATGTGGATGATATTTTCTCTGTGATAAATTCTAAATATATTGAAGATGCATTAAAATTACTCAACCTCCAGGATGAATCTGTGAAATTTACTATGGAATTAGAAAATAATAACCAAATCCCATTTTTGGACCTCTACATAAGAAGGAATGAACAACAACAAAGAATTGAATTCAATATATACAGAAAAGATACTCATATTGACAATTACATAAAGTCTTCAGGTTTCAATCATATTGCGCATAAGCATGCAATTTTCAACAGTTTGATATATAGATTATTGAATGTTCCACTAAATGAAGAGGATTTTAAGAAAGAATACAATCACATTTTGGACATAGCTAATTTAAATGGTTTTGGAAAGGAAATAATTATAACTAAATTGAAGAAATTCAGACAACAAAAAAGATTAAAAGAATACACTACCCTGCAATCTGATTCAAAGAAAGGAAAACAATTTAAGAAAATCACTTATCATCCTGGAATACATAACAAATTTCAAAAAATTTTCAAGAAATTCAATATTACATTGGCACCGATAAATAAATTTAGCCTTGGTAACTTATTAATAACCAATAAGAAAATGAACACCCCAGATAGTAAAAAATCTGGAATTTATCAAATTGATTGTCGAGATTGCAATAAAGTATACATAGGAAAAACAAAAAGAAATTTGGACACTCGCACAAAGGAACACTTTAGAAATATTAAAAATGGTGAAATTGAAAAATCAGCTATTGCAGCACATAGTTTGTTGGAAGGTCATAGAATTGAAAAAGAAGCTAAACTTCTAAAACATTTGGAAAAACCTTTGGATTTGACAGTTTGGGAGAAAATATTTATACAGAAGAACAAATTTAAATCTATGAATTTCGACATTCCGGATGAACGTGACCTCATCTCGAAGTTCATCGAATCAACACCAGATGGCAACGATATCTCGAAGTTCGTCAAATCAACACCAGATGGCAACGTTATAGAGGGAGATTCCAACGAATATCCGGTAGTCATAATGGCGGTTGAAAATGAATGACAAGATCATTTGAAAACTATAGTTACCGTGTTTGAAAAACATGAAATATGAGGTAAGATGTTAAAATGACTCATTAATTTATTAATTAAGAACCTCATAATGTGTTTCCCAATTTTAACTTTGAATACTCTTAATGTCTTTTTACACTTCAGTAATCTCTCATTATGAATTGCTGCTGCTGTCAGTTTTTTTTTTTTAATTGGCGGGAGCTATTTATTCTATTTATTGTTGGAGACATTTTAAACGCGTCTTAATAAGAGAAATGGTTGAATGTAGCCTACAATTATACTACTGAATCCAGCTATGCAGTGGAACAAGAATGGCGATTCTACTACCACTCGTTTGCATGACGGACAATAATGGAACTTATTTTCAAAATCACCCTCATATTGGTAGTTATTCATACAGTTCATAAGAATTAAATTAATCGTGATTATTTCTTACCTCATACTTAATCACAAGTAATCACGATTAATTTAATTCTTATGAATTGAACCTCATAATGTTAAAAATTCCCAAATTTAATATATAAATTCATACAGTTTCTTAACTGGTTTACATTCATAATTGTTTCGATAATATTATTGTTGACAGTAAAAATGCTTTCAGAATTTTCAGAAATTTTTGGGGAAAAAGACTATTAACAAGGTATAGGCATAAGTGGGAGAATTATATTCAGATGAATCTTAACGAATTTGATATCAGAGATGTAAACTGGATTCAGTTGATCAAGGGAGACACTGAACCTGACTAAGCTAATAGTTAGTTTAGCATTCCAATTAGTCCGTCTTGATGAACTAGTGGTTATCATGCTTATCTCAACTTCAAGGGCAACGGGTTTAAATCTGGCTAGGGTCAATGAATTTTTTCAGAACTTATAAATGCTGAGTTAAAAAAAATAATGTGGGTATTTGTGTACAAGACATATAAGTCTGTAATGTATATAACTGAGTTAGAAATAACTTTTAATATCTCACCTCATAAAATTCTGTAATTCTCATTTCCGTTGAAAGTTCAATAGTCACAGTTTTGGTTGAGGATAGAAGTGATGGCTTTAGAAACCAGTCCTGTGAGAATCACGGAGTTTTATGAATTGAAAATGGCTGACCGAGAATTAAACTTGAACATCAGATTTTAACACATATTTTAGGGGTTTAAGTAATAATATTAAAATATTCATGTATTTAAGAGAAAGAAGATGAAAAAGGATAAATTGAGTCATTTTTTAACATCTTACCTCATATTTTATGTTTCTTCAAACACGGGAACTAGTTTTCGAGAGAAGGTGTTTAAAGAAACATAAAATATGAGATAAGATGTTAAAAAATGACTCATTAATTTACGAATTAAGAACCTCATAATGTTATTTCCCATATTTAACTATGAATGAAAAAGGATGATTGATATTAAATTTATCAAACTGCTGGAGGACAGAACATTGATCATGTAACACCTGAAGATGTAACCACTAAGGTTACGAAACTGGTCTAAATAGAAGATAGGTTATGAGGTGAAGTGTAAAGAATTTAATTTTAAATTGAACCTCATAGTGGTATTTCCTATAATAGTTCAAAGTAATAGTAGTAATAATAATGATAATAATAATGTCTCTAAGGAATTACAATATACTTCTATAATTTAAATTTCATTCCACTCCATTTTTTAAATATAATTTTAAAAGAGCGTGAATTTTTGTTAGTAAAAGTAAACCCTCTAATTGTGTCTAGGGTAAATGCAAGTCAAGGAATATGATGAAGACCTTGTTAATTATTAAAGATCTGCTACATATGATGATGTCAGCTGACTAGACCTGTCAAATCATCACAGGGGCAGAAGAAATTTAAAAAAATGGATGATATGAGTGAGGAGAAGTATTGGAATGAATTTTTTTGGCAGAGGTAAACAGAGAAACCTCAAATTAACATGTCCAGACCCAGATTCATTTGTCATGAACCCCATATGAAGTGACATAGATATGAACTTGGGATCCATATTTGATGGGTGACTGTTTAACAACTTACGCCATGCAGCCATCTCTGAATTTTATTATTAGGGCTAATTTGAAGAAATAGAAAACTAAACATATGCACATTCAACAATAACAATCAAAACGATGAAAGTCTTTATGCTAATTATTACTATGTGTGTTAAGGGATTATGCTATGAAATGGAAATTTTAAATAAATTATTATTATTAATCTATTCGAAATGACAAATTTAGGCCAGTAATCAAGAACCAAACTTATGCGAAGAGCGACTGTCAGCTGGTCTCTCCAAGGTTAATTATGTGAGTCATGCAGGACCTACTCTAGCTGACTCACTATTAAACATCATGTGCTAACAAGATATCTATTTTTTTTAAATTCTGGGGAACAATTGAAAGTTTATGGAAGATGGAGATGGCATGGTCTAGAGAGCTTGGTTCTGAATATTGGCCTTAAAGTCATAGGCTACACCTAACTCTAATGGACTTAAAAGTATTACCAACCCATTTATTAAAAAATATATTTAAAATGCACTTATAATAGGTTATTCTACTTACATTTATCATTTCTTACATAAATATATTATTTTCACATTAAAATTACATTTCATTAAAATACATACATTGTAATTTAACCATTATCTATGAGTTTATAACATAAATACATATTATTCGTATTCAGTTCTGTGATATATTAGAAATAAGGCCTTGAATTATTATTTTTTTAATTCTTTATATATTATGAACTTATATAAAATGTAAATAGTGAATGCTGGCTTTTCCATTCAGTAACTTAAATAGTTGGCTGCTGTGTGTACAGAAAGCCACCAGTACTTCAAATATATTGCCAATATGATTGATTCATTAAAATTCATAGGAGAACATATTGTTTAAACAACTCACCTCATAGGATTCATGCTTCCATGATATTGCGATTTCAAACACAGTCATAACACAGTAATGACTGTGTTTGAAATCGCGATATCATGGAAGCATGAATCCTATGAGGTGAGTTGTTTAAACAATATGTTCTCCGATGAATTTGAATGATTATACCTCATAATGTTTACTTCCCAACATTAATTTAATATGATTGATTCAGTTGGTAAATCCAGTGTAGCAATCGGGTAGTTAGTGGAAAGGATTGTTTTTTAGTTTACTGCTCCTGGCCTATCCATAGTTTATCAGAAAGTTTATACAACCAAACCTTAATAGTAGATTTCAATAAATTTAATAATTCTAAATTTATACCTATCTTCTATTACCTATTTTTATGTTTAGGCAAAAGCATGAAAATGTTTGAGATATTGATGCTAGCATACCTGGTTCAGTTAAGATTATTGATAATTTTTATTACTTAACAGGTTCCTGAGGGTATGTCATCTTTAAAAGTGATAGCACAGCAAGTAATAGATCGTGCTGGTCTCGAGATACCTCCGTCAGAACCAAGCAGAGGGCTGTTTGACAGCAAATTGCAGCAGCAACAACAGCAATCTGTAACGTCAGAAGCGCACATCCCTCCACTGCTGGGCGTAGCTCCACTGGGTCCGGTACCACTCCAGAAGGAACACCAGTGCCAATTCCAGATGATGGAGGCGGCATACTATCACATGCCGCATCCGTCCGATTCTGAAAGATTGCGGAACTACCTTCCACGCAGTCCCCTCCCCACGCCACTTTATTATCATCAGGTATTAATTTATTTTAATTACCAGCTCAATTAGCATAGCTCCATTTCCCAGGATTTTAACTGGCAAATACTCAGTTTTATAACTCTAATGTACCTATCATAAGGTTGTATAAACCTCACTACAACTTTGTACTAGTTTATGATTTATTAGGGTACTTTCTTTTTATTAAAACAGTCTGTGTACAAATCCTCAAAGTAAAGTAAAATTTAATAATTGAGTTTGTATTTTTTTAACATTCTTACTTCGTATGATTGTTTAGTTGAACATATGTTTCAAGGCTGTTGCCCCATCTTCAGTATTGCACAAACTGATTTTTTCTTTTCTTCAAGTTGTCGGCCCTAGATCTGTGTTCCAGGAACTTGAAGAAAAGAAAAAAAATCAGTTTGTGCAACACTGAAGATGGGGCAACAGCCTTGAAACGTCTACCCAACTAAATAATCATATGAGGTAAGAATGTAAAAAAAGTACAAACTCAGTTATTAAATTAAACCTCATATTGTTACTTCCTAATGATTTTAAAATAAAAGTAAAATTTGTCTATATAGACCTAAAGATAAAAACAGAGGGAGACTAACAACGCAAGATTTTGTGTGAAGTAAGTCAAACCTTTGTTCAAGCTTATGATAGGTATGTCAATAGTGCCATCCTCCACAGATATCAACGGGAAAAGTAAAATGCATTGCTGTGAATGCACCTATATGCAAGCATTTCCCCAAGTCTGCCAAACTACACTTAGCCTCTGGAGACTTTCTTTTTATTCTAAGTTGTACATAGTTCAGTAAGGTAAATTAATTAAAAATAATCAATTTTGCTGACTTTCTTCAGACCACATGCTATTCATTACGTTCGTTTATTTCTTCTTCTTCCTCCTTCCAAGAATTAGGCCAAGGCCTGTTACGATCCTATAGAAAATTTCCCCTCTAGCATTCATTTATTTCTTATGCTATTATTACAGTAGTTCAGTGTGATAAATTATTTTATGTATTTTTTGCCCCAATTGTTTGGAATTAAACAATACTGCATTTTATGGAGGCAATATTGGAATTCTCCAAAGCTAAAATAATCCTTCGTTCATTATATTTGAAGAGAAAAATTATAATGTATGAATGAGTTATTTCTCATCTTACCTCATAGTTTATGTTTTCTTAAACATGGCAACTGCAGTTTTCAAGAGGAACATCCCTCCCATTTTCAACTGACATTATGACTACTGGATTTTCGTTGGAATCTCCATCGATAACGTTGCCATCTGGTGTTGATTTGTTGAACTTCGAGATCAGGTCCCGTTCATCGGGAATGTCGAAATTCATGGATCTAAATTTGTTCTTCTGAACATATATCTTCTCCCAAACTGTCAATTCTAAAGGTTTTTTCCAAATGTTTTCGAAGTTTGGCCTCTTTTCCAATTTTATGACTCCAACAAACTATGTGCTTCAATAGCTGATTTTTCAATTTCACCATTTTTAATATTTCTAAAGTGTTTCTTTGTGCAAGTGTCCAAATTCCTTTTTGTTTTTCCTATGTGTACTTTATTGCAGTCTTTATAACTAATTTGATAATTTCCAGATTTTTAACTATCTGGGGTGTTCAATTTCTGATTGGTTATTAATAGATTACCAAGGTTAGATTTATTTATCAACAGCCAATGTAATATCAAATTTCGTGAAATTTTTTATAATTTGTTATGTTTTTCAGGATGATGAGTAATTTTCTTGAATTGTTTTCCTTTCTTTGAATCAGATTACAGAGTGATGTATTCTTTTAATTGTTTTTGTTGTCTGAATTTCTTTAATTTATTTATAATTATCTCCTTTCAAAACCATTTAAATTACCTATGTTTAAAATGTGATTGTATTCTTTCTTAAAATTGTCTTCATTTAGTGGAACATTTAATAATCTATATATATTAAACTGTTGAAAATTTCATGTTTATGCGCAATATGATCAAAACTTTTGATTTAACTATGAAGAAAAATATACACTCAGATTGGGGTTTGAACCCAGGACTTTTGCAGTCTAGGTGAATGCTCTACCAACTAAGTTACCTAAAAAACTCAAATCTAAATGCAAATATTTCTCTTATATACGCTGTTATTCATATCTGCCAATGGGGACTACTTCAGGGAATCTATGATAAGGGTTTAAAGATAGCACATGTTCGTAGGAACATTTAATGTTAGGACATTATACAGTAGTAGTGGGATACTGGAAATATTAACACAGAAATTTGATGAATCTCCTTTGAATATAGTCACCTTGCAGATAATTAGATGGCCAGGAGAAGGTAATCAAAAGTCAGGAAACTTTATGTTCAAGAGAGATGGGCTAGTGAATCGAGAGATCCTCATAGCAGTGAACTACATGATCTCTATGGGAAATCAGATGAACTCAAATGCATTAAGAAGTCTTGTAGCCTGCAATGGGCAGGAAAATGTAAAAATAATATCAAATTAATTTCTGTAAACTATTTTATAAAGTTTGTTTATGATTTATGCTTCTGTGTGGAATGTCAAATGTTGCAATATTCATTGTAAATAATTTAATTTTTATTTATGGTAACATTTTTTTTTAATACATTGTATATTCAAACAAAGTGCATCCTGAAAAAACATTGTTTATCACAATTCTGTACAAAACAAATAAATAATTTTGATAACAAAAATTACTTCTCTAATAAATTATGTAGGTACTTCTCTAAACTCATGCAATGGGATCTTGATGCCTTGAACTTACAAGAACTCTTGCAATTAAAACAAGAGTCTGTTTTACTGTATGAGAATACAAAACATATAAACAATTTTGTTTAGTTGTTTCTTGACTCACCTCATACTTCTTAACTTCCTCGCATATCTAGATTTCGTCACTGTATTTGTGACATTCTCACAACTGTGAACGTGAACAGCATTGAGAATGTCACAAATACAGTGACGAAATCTAGATATGCGAGGGAGTTAAGAAGTATGAGGTGATGGTGAAATTAAATGTTTCTTATATATGAGGAGAGGTAAGAAACATTTAATTTCACCATAAATTAAACCTCATAGTGATTAATTCCTATAAAAGTTAAATAAAAAAAAGTATGAGGTGAGTCAAGAAACAACTAAACAAAATTAAAATAAACCTCATAGTGTTATTTCCTACTTACTTAACATATCAACAAGTTTTAATAAAGCCACAAAGAGAGAAACTGAGGAAACAATACATAAAATATATAACTCATACTAATTTGAGGAAACAAGTTGATAGAAAACTGCTTATTGCTCACCAATGTACTTACAATCTCCCAACAGTATGCTTTTTCTCTGAAAAAAGAGAAAGCAGTGCAATGTATAATATGAAACTTGAATAGGTTGTTAATAATTTTTTAAAACAAGTCATATCTCACCTTATATTTCGTGTTCGAGCAAGGAGTCGTAAAGTTGGCTAAGGAATGGGAGGAATCCCTCCCATAACCGTGGTCTGTGCTTGAAGAACACGAAATATGAGTTAAGATACGACTCATTTTTATTAAATGTTAACTTGAAAATCTGATAATGTTATTTCCCATAATTAAATTATGAATGGGTTGGTTGTGTCAAAATGGGAACTTCTTGTTTATTTTTTATTTTACTCACCTCATACTTCATGACTTTGAAAATTTTAGAAAGGAAACAAATTAGATGATGATAGCATTAAAGAATACATAAAATTAACAAAATTATGCTTAAATCAAATATTCTTCGCCTTTAGAGGAAAGTACTTTAGACAAAAATCAGGACTTGCAATGGGAAATCCATCATCACCATTCTTAGCAAATATGTTTATGGGGAACTTTGAATGTCATGTAACCAAAGCACACTCTTTGATGTTTAAATTTTGGAGAAGATATGTAGATGATATCATAGCAATAGTAAAACAGAAACAATTAGATGTCATTAAACTGTTAAATATTCAAAATAAAACAATCAAATTTACAATGAAAGTAGAAAATAATCATGAAATACCATTTTTAGACCTTAAATTGATTAGGAATGAGGAAAAAAAGAAAATAGAATTTGGAATCTACAGAAAAGAAACTCACATTGACAATTATATAAAAGCTACTGGATTTAACCATTTTTCACACAAACAGGCAGTATTTAATAGTTTAACACACAGACTTGTGAACATCCCCATGAGCAAAGAAAATTACAATAAAGAGAAAGAACACATCATAAAAATTGCGAAGGATAATGGTTTTCAAGAGAAGATGATACACAAGAAAATAAATAAATTTAAAGAACAAAAAATGATTAATGAAAGTACTCTTCAGACATAAAAATATTGGTAAAAAATTCAAGAAGTTCACATACCATCCTTTAGTATTTGACAAGTTTCAAAAAATCTTCAACAAATTCAACATTAATTTAGCACCGAAAAATGATTACAGCTTAGGTAATTTAATAAAAACCAACAAAAATGAAAAGATTGAAGACTGCAAAAAATCGGGAATTTATCAAATTAATTGTAAAGATTGTGAAAAGATATACATATGAAAAACAAAAAAAGAATCTAAATACAAGATTAAAGGAACACCTCAGGAATGTTAAAAATGGAGAAACCGAAAAATCTGCAATAGCTGCACATGCCTGGTCAGAAAAACATAGAATAGAAACCAAAACAAAATTACTTAAACAATTGGAGAAAAACCGAAGGAACTCACAATTTGTGAAAAAATTTACATATGCAAGAATGAAAATACAACTATGAACTTTGAAATACCCGGTTATAAGGAGAGAGGACTGATTTGGAAATTCGTCGGTCAGCCATCAGATGGCACGGAGGTCAGTCTGCAGGATAGAAGCCAGTCGGACGTCAGTTGTGAACGTGACACAGCATTGAGAATGTCACAAAGGATGTGACGAAACCCTGGGTTTGCTAGGAGTTATGAAGTATGAGGTGAGTGAAATAAAAAATAAACAATATTAAAAAACCTCATAGTGTTATTTCCTATCTGCATAACTTCTTACTTATTTTTTCTTTTCTTCTTAAGAAGATTAGCATATCAAAGGTTGGATAATGTTGTGCTATATGTAAACTGCTTACAACTCAATGGTATTAATATGCTGTTAGTTTATGCTGATGATGTAGTACTATTGGGTGATAGCAAAGAGATACTAAAGACCAACACACACACACACACACTATTAAGTAACCCTAAGAAATTGGGAGTGGAAGTAAATGTCAATAAAACTAAATATGGTCACACATAGAAATACATTATATAATAGAAATGGACAGCTAGTGACAAATGAGGGAAATTTTGAGGAAGTGGATAAATTCAAATACCTAGGAACAATCACAAATGGGAATGAGATGCACAAAGAAACTAAAGATAGGCTCAATTCTGGAAATGTGTCCTATTATGCATTATAGAGGTTCTTGACGTCCCAACTCCTTTCAAAAAAACGTTAAACTGAAAATGTATAAAACTCAATGTTTTTATTATTCATTTCATACATCTCATTGGTGGATAGATCATATGTAAAGAGCATATTTAAAATGCTCAGACCAGGATTTGAACCCGGGACCCTTGGTTCTCTAGACCAAGTGCTGTACCAACTGAGCTGCTGGAGCAAGTACCGATCTAAATGCAAATCTTTCTCTATATACGTTGTAATTCCCACCCACCAAATGCTATGAAGCCTTTGCTTCTATCTTTGCAAATGGCGACTTCTTTATTAAGAAGACATATATTTTGGAATTATACATTACATTATAAATGCCAGTATGGCTTCTTTCGATGTTTTTATTATTCATTTCATACATCTCAATGATGGATAAATCATATTTAAAGAGAAAACTTATACACTCAGACCGGGACTTGAACCTGGGACCCTTGGTTCTGTAGACCAAGTGCTCTACCAACTGAGCTACCGGAGCAAATACCGATCTAAACGTAAATCTTTCTCTATATACATTCTCTTTAAATATATAAAACTATTATTCTACCAGTTACACGAATGTGAAACATGGATTCTTACTTTAAGGGAGGAAAGGAGATTACGAGTATTTGAGAATAAAGGTCTGAGGAAAATTTTTGGACCAAATTGAGATGAACAGACAGGCAAATGGAGAAAACTACATAACAGTGAACTATGTGATCTTTATAGGAAGCCAGATATAATAAGAACAGTTAAGTCTCGTAGACTGCAATGGGCAGGGCATGTGGCACAATTAGGGAATGAAAAATGTGCATGAAAGCTTCTTGTAGGAAAACCAGAGGGAAAACACTCAGTTGATAGACCAAGAATGAAGAGGGAGAATAATATTAATTATGATTTGAAGTAAGTAGATTATACAGGGAATGATTGGAAAACATTAGCTCAGGATAGGGATGTATGGAGAGCTTATGTTCATGTGGCCATGAACCTATGGGTTCAATAGTGCCAGAGAGTTAGTTTGTTATATATAAACTGCATTTGTGTTACTATCATTGAGATTTGACAAATTAACTAGTAATTTTTAAATGTATGTCGTGTATCATGATTGGTTTCAAAGATTAATCACCGCAGCAAAGTCATTATGACTCATTCATTTACTGTATAGTATAAGACATATTCACAAAGGCTTTTGCTATCATTGTTTTTGCCTGTTTTGTTGGTTGGTTGGTTGGTATCTAATGTCGAGCACTTGATAATGAAATCATTCGCTCTCTTGCACTCCAATATTTAGCAGAAAGGCTGGTCTCTTCTACAAAAGCTGGACAACGGAGGAGATGGTTTCTTTCCATATCTTCATTTAAATTGCAAAAAGGGCATTTAGGTGAATCTGTTATGCCAATTCTGTGTAGGTGTTTATTCAAGCAGTCATGTCCCGTTAGCAGTCTGAATGTTGCTACTGCAGATTTTCTTTATAATGTAGTAATGTCATAAGCTTGTAGATTTTCCCATTCCTTTCCAGATGTTTTGGTGGTGTATTCTTCTCTAAGTTTATTGATGTATTTATTTGAGATAATTCTTTTGATAGAGTGAAAGGAAACTGGAGCAGAAGTTGGGTTTGAAACAATTTTGCTACCCTTCTTGGCTAGAAAATCGGCTATTTCATTGCCTGTTTTGTTGGGATGTTTATTCAACAGTGATGACCAGTGTAGAGTCTGAAAAGAGGTGTCGTTGTTTATCTTGGCAGATGTTTTGTGATGTTAATATTATTCATTTTTAAACATCTTAATGATGGACGAATTATATTTGAAAAGAAAAATGTACACCTAGACTGGGGTTTGAACCACAGGACCTTTGACTCTCTATGTCAATGCTAAACGCATTTAGATTCGAGGCGTAGGTAGCTCAGATGGAAGAGCATTGACATAGAGAGTAAAAATATGCGTCTAGGTTGGCGGCCTAGGTAGTTCAGATGGAAGATCATTGACATAGAGAGTCAAAGGTCCTGGGTTCAAACCCCAGTCTAGGCATATATTTTTCTTTTCAAATAGATGTTTTATGAATTATATTTGAAGAGAAAAATTTTCCCCTAGACTGGGACTCGAACCCGGGACCCTTGGCTTTCCGGGCCAAGTGCTCTACCAACTGAGCTACCGAGGTGAGTTACGATCTAGACGCAAATTTTCCTCTTATATACGTTGTAATTCCCTATCACCAAATGCTTTTTGAAACCATTGCTTCTATCTTTGCAAATGGTGGCTTCTTAGTTAAGAAGATATTTATTGGGAATTTAACATTACTTTATAAAGCTAGTAAGGCTTCTAATGATGTTTTTATTATTGATTTGATTTAACATTTCTCTTCAAATATAATTTATCTTTCATTGAGAAATGTTAAATCAATAATAAAAAGATGTTTTGTGGTTTGAACTGTTACAGGAAATATCACTATGGGGTTAAATTTAAAATAAAATTCTTTTTGCCTCACCTCATATCCTGTCATCTAATTAGACAGGTTTTGTAATCTTAGTGGTTACATCTGCAGTCAGTAATTACGTGACTAAAGTTCTCTTGTCCAGGAGCATTGCTTCTTACTCCATCTGTTGGTCGACCGATGAACTTCCCAATGAAATCAACTTTCCTGGGAATTTCAGAATTAATTAATTTATCTTTCTTGGTTTTTTGAATGTGGATTTTTTTCCAAAACAGTGAGCTCCTTAGGTTTTTATATTTGTTTTATTAAACTAGCCTTTCTTTCAATTTGATTTTTTTCTTACCAAGCATGAGAAGCAATTGCTGATTTTTCCAATTCCCCATTTTTGACATTCCAAAGGTGTTCCTTTACTCTGGTTTTCAAATTTCTTTTTATTTTCCCTTTATAAATTTTATCACAATCTCCTCATTTATCAGATTAAATGTGGAGATTGTGATAAAATTGGCCAATCCAATATTTTAATTTGGTGGTATA
This sequence comes from Diploptera punctata, assembly GCA_030220185.1. Lineage (NCBI taxonomy): Eukaryota > Metazoa > Arthropoda > Insecta > Blattodea > Blaberidae > Diploptera > Diploptera punctata. The sequence continues at coordinate 331,116 of JASPKZ010007266.1, forward strand.
GTCATATCTGGCTTGAAACCCTTCAATTAAAATTTGGGTTAGTCCAATTTATGGCAGTTTATATTACTAAAATTTACAAAATCTATGCATTTACAGATAGTGGTAAACAAATTTATAATTAAGGTAGAATATTTTTGTCACTCACCTCATATTGTTCTTCTTATTTGATTATAAACTAGTTTCGGAACATAGTTTCTGTCCCATCCTCAGTATCTTCACGACCGTTGTTCTGTCGTCTTGAAGAGCTGTCATTCTCTCCTTCCACTGGCTGACTGAAAAACCTCGAAACCAGGTCATTCTCACCGGGAATTTCAAAGTTCATTAATTTCTTCTTTTCGCCAACTAATTAAACTCATTAGCTAGATAATTAGAAAGTCAAATATTCGTAGATAGAAAAATAATATTGCTGTTAACTACACAAAGCTATAATGCTTGATCTAGAGAATGCCTGTAACAATCATTAAATTTGCCATAATGGTTTCTAACATTCTAAAAAAAAATTGATTTGCTCAGTTAATATATATATATATATATATATATAATATATATATATATACACACACAAGTGTTGAAATTAAAAAGAATATAAGACATTAATTTAAGTTAAGTTGAAATATTAGGAAAGGTAGTAATGAAAAGGGTTTTCACAGGTTCCACTGCCGCATTCGGATACAGTGGAGTTTTTCCAGCGATTGTCGACGGAGACTCTCTTCTTCATCTTTTACTATATGGAGGGGACCAAGGCACAGTACCTGGCAGCCAAGGCCCTTAAAAAGCAGAGTTGGAGGTTCCATACAAAGTACATGATGTGGTTTCAACGCCATGAGGAACCCAAGATCATCAACGAGGAGTATGAACAGGTATGTATATGAATTTCAAACTCCATTATACATCAGATCCTTGGCTACCAGCTGATTATTCATCCTTGTGCTACTCAGACTCCTTTTTATGAAAGATTAATGAGAAGTGACATCATAAGGTAAACCATCATTGAAGTAAAAACATGAATAAAAATCATATTTGAAGAGAAAAATTATATGCTCAGACCGGGACTTGAACCCGGGACCCTTGGTTTTCTAGTCCAAGTGCTCTACCATCTGAGCTACCTGAGCAAGTACCGATCTAAATGCAAATTTTTCTCTATATACGTTGTAATTCCTGCCCGGTCTGAGGTATAATTTTTCTCTTCAAATATGATTTATCCATCATTGAGATGTATGAAATTAATAATAAAAACATAAAAAATCATTATGCTTCACCTCATTTAATTTAGTTAAGAGTGAGGTAATTAACGGGGTATGGCACATGGTTCCTGATGTTCAGTGGTTAACTGATTTACGCTGCACTCTGTATATTATCAGGGAATTAGAATAGAGAAGAAAGGTTGTTAGGCTAGAACAAATATAATTTGAAATAAAAATGGGGATATGGTACAGATTCCAGCAGTACAGGGTGGACCGCTCGAATGGACCTAATTTCAATTGCTTGTTACTGGCAAACGGTTGAAGATAGAAACTTAAAACAACGTTCATATTACAGAAAAACTCACCAAGTTTTGATATCCAGATCACCACATCTCTATATGAGCCCCAGCAGTCACTGTGACGATATCAAAGCGATGAACAATTTCTTGCCAAGTACGTTGGAGTATGTCTTCTGGAATGTTCTCAATAGCCTCTATGATGCGCTCACGAAGATCACGAAGGTCTTTGACTGGGGTGGTGTAAACTTTATCTTTGACATAGCCCCAGAGAAAGAAATCCAGTGGTGTTAAATCGGGAGATCTCGGGGGCCACGCGATTGGTCCTCCCCTACCAATCCAACGGCCAGGGAAAATGTTGTCCAAAGTCGTACGAACTTCATTGGACCATGGGGGAGGAGCACCATCTTGCTGGAAAACGATGTTAGGCTGCAGTTGTTCAATTTGTGGAAAGAAGAACTGCTCCAGCATGTCAAGATATGTGGTACCACGAACAGTTTTCTCGGCGAAGAAAAAAAAACGTCCAATGACCTTATTATGTGACAAACTGCACCAAACATTCATCTTCGGACTATCACGAACATGCTCTTGAATAGCGTGAGGATTCTCCGATCCCCAGATCCGCACATTATGCCGGTTTACCTTGCCTGACAAATGGAAAGTGGCTTCGTCCGAGAAGAAAATCTTGGTCATGAAGTCAGGATCAGCGCCGAGACGGTCCAGCATCGTATTGGTGAATTCCACTCGTTTCGGCATGTCATTCGGCTCCAGACGTTGCACTAACTGCACTTTATATGCGTGCAGTTTGAGGCGTTTGTGGACAATCCGTTGTAATGTCGATTTGGTATTTGAAGTTCCCGCGAAGCTCTTCTTAATGACTTCCGGGGGCTTCGCTCAAATGCGGCTTGAACATTTGCTACCATTCATCGGATGCTCTGCGACCACCACCATGCTTCTTCAACACAGATCCTGTAGCTAATAATGTATCACGCCACTTCTTTATGCTTCTAGCAGTTGGAGCATCACGGTTAAACACACGCCGGAACTCCCTTTGAACTCTAATGATTGATTTAAACTCCGCATACCACAAAACAGCTTGCGCTTTCATCTGCGGAGTCGCCATTTTCACAAACAATTAAATCTAAGAATGAGAAACGTATCTTTGTGCCATCTACCGACAGGATTCGAAACTTGGTGAGTTTTTCTGTACTATGAACGTTGTTTTAAGTTTCTATCTTCAACCGTTTGCCAGTAACAAGCAATTGAAATTAGGTCCATTCGAGCGGTCCACCCTGTATATTAAATAGATAGGAAAAGTACCTTAATCAGTTATATAAATGGATTGCACACAAATGTGCAAAGGTGATAACACAGCACTTTAACAATCACTAACACTTTAGCTTTGTCTTGCATACTCACTAATTGTTTTTGTTCTTTGTTTACATGTTTCGATGTGATATCTTTCGCATTTCTGTTTACACACTTCACATATGCATGATATCTTCGGGTCATGGAATGTTTTATCTCTACACATTAGGTGGTGGAATCCATGCACGCTTAATCTTATAATGTGTCATATCTGGAAATTTGCTTCTGTCCAGTTCCTGTCTATCATCGCTCCGGTCCTGAAGAATTCTGGCCATACTTCCTCTCTTTTTCTGCATAGTCTTTGTAGCGCATGTTCATAGGGTTTTGTGGTTGGTAGTAGGTAGGCTGTTTTCAAGTCCTCGATAAGGAAAGTATCCCTTGCCAATAGGTACACTAGACGGCTTCTTGTCATTTTGATACTCCTATTGCTCTTTTTATGTATGTAGCTTTCACTTTTTCCAGCGTGTTTAGATTAGCTTCTGTAAGATGTGACCATATGATTTCTATCCCGTAAGTTATTATTGGGAGGATCTTTGCATTGAATAGTTTCATCGCTGATTCCAGGCTTAGAGCTTGTATATTGCATATATCATTTATTGCCATTATTGCTTGCGTTGATCTTTCTGCTAAGTGTTTTGTGAAGCTTCTTCCTCTGGGTTGTAAAGAAATGCCTAGATATTTAAATTTCTTTACTATTTTGATGTTATCTTTGTCCAGTTTTACTTCTGTTGTGGCAGGGATCTTTCCTCCTTTTCGGAACACCATCATTTCTGTTTTTGCTTTGTTTATATAGAAGCTGTGGGTTTTACACCATTCTTCCGTAGTTGTTATGGCGTTCTGAAGTTTTACTTGTATCCGTTGACCCGATTACGATGTCGTCTGCGTATGCATGTACAAAAATTTCTTCTCCTAGGTCTTCTAGTTCTTCGGCTGCCATTATGAATAGCAGTGGGCTCAATGAGTCTCCTTTCAGTGCCCCATCTCTCTGCAGTATAGTTTTTGATTTTAAGAGGCCATCTGATATAACTATGCTATTTTCTTTCATTATTGATGTAACGATTTGGGTCCATGTGTTCCTCCTTTCCTAGGATACTTTCTAGTTTGCCTATTATTAATCCTCTGTCCATTAGATCGAAGGCTTTCGTACAATCTACGAAGACAGTGTACAACTTGTTTTCTATCGAGTGCTTCCTCTATGTTTTGAAGAAGGAGTTACACTGCCGTTTGAATTGATCTCTCTTTCCTGAATCCAAATTACGCGTCAGGGAGACTTTAATCAGTTATTAAATGTGCATGCAGAAGAGGATATTGAAGACGATAGTTTACAGACAGCGAAATGTTGGCCGCAGAAACAAGTGCATTAGAGGTTGAAATAATGATAGAAAAATTGAAGATGTATAAACCATCATGGTTCAAATGGGATCCCAGCAGAACTGATTAAATCAGGGGGAGAAAAATTGATGGACAAGATATGTTGGTTGCTGAGTATCATTTGGGAAAGAGCTCTTCCAAATGAATGGAAAGAATTGATCATTGTACCAATCTATAAGAAAGGAGATAAAACTGATTGCAACAACTACAGGGGCATCTCATTACTCCCAACTTTATACAAAATCCTAACAAATATATTAGTAAGCAGACTTATTCCCTATAATGATGACATTTTAGGAGATCATCAATGTGGATTTAGAAGAAACAGGTCTATAACAGGTCAAATTTTTGGTATAAGACAAATGTTAAAAAAAGAAATGGAAATATAATGGTACTGTACATCAACTATATGTAGACTTCAAAAAGGCATATGATTCAATTAGAGGGAAAAGTTATATGGTATTCTTCTGGAGTTCGTAATTCCTAAAAAGTTTGTTAGACTTATTCAAATGTGTCTTAATGGCACAAAGAGTAGGGTGCGGGTAGGCAAACAGTTTTCGGATACTATTGAAATTCCCAATGGGTTAAAGCAAACAGATGCACTATCTCCTCTACTATTCAATTTTGATTAGGGCATGCCATCAAATCCTTACAGGATGAAGAAGTCCTAAACTCAATGGTATTAATAAGCTGTTAGTCTTTGCTGATGATGCAATGTTATTAGATGATAACAGGGAGATACTAAGGGCCAATACACACACTCTTTTGAGTAACACTAAGAAATTGGGACTGGAAGTAAATACCAAAAAACTAAATATATGTTCACACATAGAGATACATTATATAATGAAAATGGACATCTAATGACAAATGAGGGTTATTTTGAATTGAAGAAGTGGCTGAATTCAAATACCTAGGAACAGTAATTACAAATAGGAATGAGATGCACAAAGAAATTAAATGTAGGCTCAATTTTGGAAATGCATGCTATTATGCATTACAAGGACTCTTGTCGTCTCAACTTCTTTAAAAAAAAATATTAAACTGAAAATATATAAAACTGTTATTTTCCCAGTTATATTATATGGATGCGAAACATGGACTCTTTAAGAGAAGAAAGAAAATATGAGTATTTGAGAATATAGTTCTCAGGAAAGTTTTTGGACCAAAGAGAGAGGAACAAATAGGTGAATGGAGAAAAGTACATAATAGTGAGCTACATGGTCTTTATAGGACGCCAGATATAATAACAGTAAAGTCTCGTAGACTGCAATGGACAGGACATGTGGCAACAAATGGAGAATAAAAGAGGTGCATGGAAGCTTTTTGTAGAAAAACCAAAAGGAGAATTTCCAATTGGTAGACCAAGAATGAAGTGGGAGAATAAGACTAGCCATGATTTGAGGGAAGTAGATTATAAGGGAATAATTGGAAAACATTAGCCCAGGATATGGATATATGAAGAGCTTATGTTAGCGTGGCCATGGACCTATGGTTTTGGTAGAGCCAATGAGTTAGTTATGAGGTGATATATTTCCAAAATGCATCTAGGTGAGAGGTGTCTTATTTTAGGAGGTGGAATGTAAAGTTTCTGATTCTTGCTCTGAGCTTAACTATTTATTATTTCAAATGTAAAATTTACACCATGCTACGACTAGTGCACTAGGAGACCCTTGGCCTCATATCTACATGTATTAATTACAAAGGTGGACAAATGTCCAGCTAGTATAGAGGTGTCATATTGGGTCCCCCAGCCATTGTAGTTGGTTTTCTCTAACTAGAACTGCTACTTATTTTAGCTACCCAAATTCCACAGGATACTGGGTGAACACCTGTCCCATACTGGCCGAAATACCATGAGAAATTTTAAAATCATTAGGAAGTAACATTATGAGGTTTAATTTGATAATTGAGTTTGTATTTTTTTTATCATTCTTACCTCATATGATTGTTTTCTCGGACATATGTTTCAGGGCTGTTGCCCCATCTTCAGCGTTGCACAAACTTTTTTTCTTTTCTTTAAGTCGTCGGCTCTGGCTCTGTGTTCCAAAGAACTTGGTAATAAGGCTCCTTTCTCCGGGAATTTCAAAGTTCATAATTTTCTCCTTGTTTCTTTATAAATATTTTTTCCCATACCATAAGTTCATTGGTATTTCATAACTGTTTTAATAATTTTGTATTTAGGTCTGTTTTGTGTTTTTCTGTCCAAACATGAGCCACTACTGCAGATTTTTCTACTTCTCCTCTTTTTTTACATTTCTTATGTGTTCTTTAGTTCTAATGTTTAAGTTTCTCTTTGTTTTCCATATGTATACTTTATCACAATCTGCACATTTTATTTTATATATTCCTGATTTTTTATTATCTTTAATTTCTTCATTTTTCGATGTTCTTATTATTAATTTCATACATCTCTGTTACGCCTACGGTAGCTATTTTAGGGCATAAAGGACCTTTGGAACATGGATTACTAGTGACGGTAAGATAGCGTGTTTTACCTACGGATTATGTTAGCCGAGCGGGATGGCTGATGACTTTATAGTAGAGGGTATTCGAGACAAATAAATAAATAATTAAATAACCATCTATATTTAAAAATTATAAGAACAAATAATTACAAATAAATAAATTAACCTAACTTAGTCTTAAATAACCATCTACATTTAAAAATTATAAGAACAAATAATTACAAATAAATAAATTAACCTAACTTAGTCTAATCCATAATCATGGGGGGAGGGAAAGAGCGTTTGTTGAAACTTCGCCCCATGACCGGGCTAATCAACCCATATTACTTCATACTACTTAAATTTATTTCTAAACCTATCCATCTTGATTTTATTATAAAGGCCCCCAAAATCCTATTAAGAATAACATGTGCAGACTTACCACAGCTCTGCTTCAACCACTCTACATCTTCCACTCTTCCACTCCACATCTCCGTTCAGTCACTCTACGCTTTTATGACTACCACTCTGAAGGCCTAACTGTAATCTCTCTCTCTTTCACCAAGCATAATAAGTTCATAGGCCCTAGCGGTACATTTGTCATGTCTGTCTTCTGGAATGTGAAAACCCTGACTTTCTCATCCTTAGGCTATATTTCGTTCTGGATGTTTCCAGAACCTCAACTTGTAACTGTATATGATTTGATATAGACCTAACTGTACTAGTCAAGGTAAATCTGATTAACAATTCTGTCTAATATGAAATCTATAATATTACTAATATGAAACCTATAATATTACTAATATGAAACCTGTAATATTAATACTATTTAAAATAATTAATTAAAATATCTAGTCCTAAATTATCCTATTTATAACAATCTCAATGATGGATAAATCATATTTGAAGAGAAAAATTATACGCTCAGACCGCCATAATTTTTCTCTTCAAATATGATTTATCCATCATTGAGATGTATGAAATTAATAATAAGAACATCGAAAAAAGCTGCACTGGCATTTATAATGTAATGTATAATTCCCAAATATGTCTTCTTAATATAGGAGCTGCCATTTGCAAAGATATAAGCAAAGGCTTCAAAGCATTTGGTGGGCGGGAATTACAACATATATAGAGAAAAATTTGCGTTTAGATCGGTACTTGCCCAGGTAGCTCAAATGGTAGAGCACTTGGACTAGAAAACCAAGGGTCCCGGGTTCAAGTCCCGGTCTGAGCGTATAATTTTTCTCTTCAAATATGATTTCTTCGTTTTTGTTGGTTTCATAAGTTTTTAAGGCTATAATCATTCTTTGGTGCTAAACTGATGTTTGAATTTTCCAAAAAAATTTGGAATTTATTATGGGCCCAAGGGTGATATGTGAATTTCTTGTATTTCTTTTCTTTTGGTTTTTCTATCTGAAGAGTGCTTTCATTTCTCAATTTCTGTTTTTTTGTACTTTATCTCCTTTTTTTGGCTAACTTATTTATGAGTGATTTTGAAAATAAAATAACAAAAGCACATCCTCTGATGTTCAAATTTTGGGGTAGATACATTGACGATGTTATTGCTATAGTTAAAAAGAAACACATAGAAGATACTTTAAAACTCTTAAATTTGCAGAAGAAAACAATAAAATTCACACTTGAAATAGAGGTGAACAAACAATTACCATTTTTAGATCTAAAATTACACAGAAATGAAGAGAAAAAAGGAAATAGAATTCAGCATTTATAGGAAATAAACACACACAGATAACTACATAAAATCAACATTATTCACACAAAATGGCAGCCTTCAACAGCCTAGTACATAGATTGGTAAATATACCTATGAACAGTGAAAATTATGAAATAAGAAAAGAACACATAATTGAGGTAGCAAAAGAAAATGGTTTCGAGGAAAAAATTATACACAAAAAACTGATAAATATAAAAACAGAACGATTTTATTATTAATTTAACACTTCTCATAGAAGAATTGCAATTACGTACATAAGAGAAAAATTTGCGTCTAGATCGTAACTTGCCTTGGTAGCTCAGTTGGTAGAGCACTTGGCCCGGAAAGCCAAGGGTCCCGGGTTCGAGTCCCGGTCTAGGCAAAAATTTTTCTCTTCAAATATAATTTATCCTTCTATGAGAAGTCTTAAATTAATAATAAAATCGTCAATAGAAGCCCTACTGGCTATAAAGTAGTGTTAAATTCCCAATAAATGTCTTCTTAACTAAGAAGCTGCCATTTGCAAAGATAGAAGCTATGGCTTCAAGCATTTGGCGCGAGGGAATTACAATTACGTACATAAGAGAAAAATTTGCGTCTAGATCGTAACTCGCCTTGGTAGCTCAGTTGGTAGAGCACTTGGCCCGGAAAGCCAAGGGTCCCGGGTTCGAGTCCCGGTCTAGGCAAAAATTTTTCTCTTCAAATATAATTTATCCTTCTATGAGAAGTGTTAAATTAATAATAAAATCGTCAATAGAAGCCCTACTGGCTATAAAGTAGTGTTAAATTCCCAATAAATGTCTTCTTAACTAAGAAGCTGCCATTTGCAAAGATAGAAGCTATGGCTTCAAGCATTTGGCGCGAGGGAATTACAATTACGTACATAAGAGAAAAATTTGCGTCTAGATCGTAACTCGCCTTGGTAGCTCAGTTGGTAGAGCACTTGGCCCGGAAAGCCAAGGGTCCCGGGTTCGAGTCCCGGTCTAGGCGAAAATTTTTCTCTTCAAATATAATAAAAACAGAAGTTGGGAAATGAAAAAGCACTCTTCAGATAGAAAAACCAAAAGAAAAGAAATACAAGAAATTCACATATCACCCTTGGGCACACTAAGCTACTAGACTCTCCACACTGCATAGTATGCAAGGACACAAGTACGATAATGAACAAGGATCACTTGATGTTTTGCGCTGAACTTCAGTAAATAGTTGGATTCAAACCCCTAACTAGGAGGCATATATTTTCCTCTTTAATTATAATTTGTCCGTCAGTGAGAAATGTTAAATTTGTAATAAAAAAAACATTGAGGGATTATAAGTTTTAATAGCAAATAGTGAAACACGACTAACTTTCATTCAGACTTACTTTAATTATTCCATTTAGACTGTATGTTTCTGAATGCTTTTGTAGTTCAATTTCTTCTGTAGTTACAAATGTTCCAATCAACTTAAATCAAATGACTAATTGTATTAATGAGCATAAAAACTTATTTTACAGCAGAAATGGCTTTTCTATGTTAATTTGTGATGCATATTAAGTGATTTTTAATATTACATTTGAAAAGAAAAATATACGCCTATTTGACATAGAGTGTCGAAGGCCCTGGGTTCTAACCCCAGTCTAGTTGTATATTTTTCTTTTCAAATATAATTTGTCCAGCATTAAGATGTTTAAAGTGAATAATAAAAACATTAATTAAATAAAAATGAAACTTAGTTTTATTTGATTTTCATATTTATTAAGATATTTTATTTTTATTTAATTAATAAATATGGATTTTCATCAAGCAAACACCAACTCAATTGATTAAATAAAAACATTGATTTTTATTGTTGTTTGAAAGTTAAGATTATTATTGCTATTGTGTCATTGTTCTAGGGAACATACATTTACTTCGATTACGAAAAGTGGGGCCAAAGGAAGAAGGAAGGTTTTACGTTTGAATACAAGTACTTAGAAGATCGAGACCTGAACTGAAACGAGAATGAAAAATCTGCCAGAGTGGGATTTTCCGTTTTTCCCCCTTTACGGAGACGTCCACAAGTGATATTGTATAGAACAACTTTTTTTTTTGTCCGCTCTCACTTCTGGCTTAACAGGATTTATATATCCCACCACAAGTCTCCTGGGGGGTGAGAGAAAAATACATTGTTTTTGGTACAGGTTATCATTTTTAAGAATTTTTTGTTCATTAACATTACCGAGTACCAAGATGGAGTGTTGTCTCTCCTGAAGGTACTTGGATGATCTCTCAATTTGATTGTGAGGTGTCGTGAGAGTGGAAGACTGGACACCGAGTGAGTCATCAAGGCAGTGATTTTTTGTGTACAAAAGAGAAGAAGGTGATTTGTTTTCTTGGCAAGAATCTAATTAGTCAGCGGTGCGGTCCTGTAGAGACATCCATCATTGCCCTATCAGTCGTTACATTAGAGGACGTGCACATTCTCTTTCTACGAAGATGATTCTTACTAAGAAGTCAAAGCAACAGCTGTTCTAGTTTGTGATTTATTTTCCTAAGATCTTGTGGTGGTGCAACTTACTATGAATTAAAAACAGTATAATGTATTGAAGATGTAAAATACCAGTACAAATATTGGCTAGGAAGATGGAGAAGTTGTGTGCCCACCTCGTTTCTCCATTCACCTAGCCTCTGCATTCTACACTGAGCATTCTAATGTCATTCACTCACGTGCAAAGTACTTGTTATGTTAGTTTTCACTTTTGTATTGTAAAAAGTACTTGAAAAATGGTATAATGATCTGTACAGAGCTATTTGTGTAGAATAATAATAATAATTATCAGAGAAAAAAATGGATTACATTTATTATTTTGCACGTTGACTTGAATTGTTTTGATGCTCTGTGGAATGCAGAGGATATGGTGGTCAGGCTTGGTTGTGGTGGATTTTATTTTAAAAAAGAAAATAGCTGCTGAATGTTCAGGGAAATTCAATGCATTACAGAACATTATTGTTAAGAAAAAGGAAAGCCTAAAAAAATTAATATTCATCTAAGCATTTCAAAAATAATTTCAAGTCATGTTTTGTGTGATGACCTGGGACCCAACCTACTCATTATCACTTGGTGGTCACACTTTTAAAAGAATATTTAGCAGTTAAAATTACAAGTATGTTTGATGAAGGAAGCAAGCTGTTTGACAACAAGATAGTGTCAGGTAGCTTTCTCCTTGATCAGACCAGGCAGTGGGTTCCTTCAAACATTCTTTGTTACTTATTTTGTTGGTTCGAACTTACCATGCAGGAGCAATATCCTCAGAAATTTAAAATTGACATAGGCAGGAGTATTTAAGATAACTGTATTCCACAGAGTCTAGTTACTGATGCATTTACACATTTTATTCCCATCCCTATCCCCCCTTTTTTAAAAGCCAGTATCATAGTACTGGGTTATGGCATTTAAATAGATTTTTATGTAGCACAGTATTTGACTACTGTGAGGAAAGTATACTTCCAACTTATTGGAGAGGAGTTCAGATTCGTCGTTTTACAAAAGTCTGGTGGAAGAGGCAATGTGCAATTTGCTCAATAATTCCAGTAATTCTCCCCTCTTTTTCCCCCTTGGCCATATTCAGTTGTCAGAGTTCTAAAGCTATTACTTAAGTTGTATCTTAACTTTGTTTTTAAGTTTTTCTTGGATGAAATCTGGTGAAGGAATTCAAGTTTGTACAAAAAAAAAAGTATTGTTATGGAACATCAATTATCTAAACAAGAATCACTTAATGAATGAATGAATGAGTCACTTCTTATCTTACCTCATATTTGATGTGTTTTTTTTTAAACATGGGAACTGCAGTTTTCAGGAGTAGTCCCTCTTATTTCAGCTGACATTATGACTACTGGATTTTTGTTGGAATCTTCATCTATAATGTTGCCATCTGGTGTTGATCTGATGAACCTCGAGATCAAATCCCGTTTATTGGGAATTTTAAAATTCATGGATCTAAATTTGTTTGGGGAAAGATATATATTCAGAACTAATTTAGATCTATGAATTTTGAAATTCCGAATGAACAGGACTTTGATCTCGAGGCTTGACAGATGGCAACGTTATAGACGAAGATTCCAACGAAAATCTAGTAGTCATAATGTTGGCTGACGATAAGAGAGACTCCTCTTGAAAACTGCAGTTCCCGTGTTTTAAAAAAAAAAAACAAAGTATGAGGTAAGATAAGAAGTGGCTCATTCATTCATTCATTGAATTAAGAACCTCGTAATGTTATTTCCCATATTTAACTGTGAGAATCACTTAATTTTTAGCACATTGTTTTATAAAAGTTCTTACCAAAAACATTATCTTATTGTCTGAAATATATCTAATATTTTAAATAACATATTATACATGTTATGTTAAATAATTTAATAGTATGAAGTTTTTAAAAAAATGCTTATTTTGTAATACACATATGTATGTATACATACATATATTGTAATAGATTGATTCAATTCAATTCCAGAAAATTTCTGCTGTAAAGAACATCAGTGATGTTTACAACTTGTGTTCTTACCTTGCAGGATACTTTGAATCAAAAATGTATAATCCATATTTGTTAATATCTTGCAAGTTTCAAGATTCTGATGAGCAGCAGTGTATTGAAAAGTCAGGAGGAAAATAATGGTAAACTATTCTCCATGCCATTCAACTAATGTAACTACTATTAACTGCTATGTGTAACTCTCATTATTTACAAATGAAATTATTTACTGTAATTAAATAATCATGCAACAGGCCTGGTCAGTTGGCATCTGTGTATATCACAGACCATCAGAAATAGGGCCTCATCTCATCTCTTGACTTTGCATTATGCCGGACATGATTAGAGGGTTTACTTTATTGAATTAAATAATCATGTTATATTTGAAGAGGAAAATATATGCATAGATTGGGGTTTGAACCCAGGACCTTTAACTTTATTAATGCTCTGCCACTGAGCTATCCAAGGCCTCCAATCTAAATGCAAATTTTTCTCTCAAACATTTCAATTCCCGAGAGCACCAAAGGCTTGCGATCCATTGCTTGTCATGCGAGTGGCAGCTTCTTATTTAATAAGATGTATATTGGGAATTTAACATTACTTTAAAAAGGCAGGTTTATAAAGTAATATTAAATTCTCATTATAAAGCCAGTTTTATAAAGTAATATTAAATTCTCATTATAAAGCCAGCTTTATGAAGTAATGTTAAATTCCCATTATAAAGCCAGTTTTATAAAGTAATATTAAATTCTAATTATAAAACCAGCTTTATGAAGTAATGTTAAATTCCCATTACAAAGCCAATTTTATAAAGTAATATTAAATTCCCATTATAAAGCCAGTTTTATAAAGTAATATTAAATTCTCATTATAAAGCCAGCCATATGAAGTAATGTTAAATTCCCATTATAAAGCCAGTTTTATAAAGGAATATTAAATTCCCATTATAAAGTCAGTTTTATAAAGTAATATTAAATTCTCATTATAAAGCCAGCCATATGAAGTAATGTTAAATTCCCATTATAAAGCCAGTTTTATAAAGGAATATTAAATTCCCATTATAAAGTCAGTTTTATAAAGTAATATTAAATTCTCATTATAAAGCCAGCCATATGAAGTAATGTTAAATTCCCATTATAAAGCCAGTTTTATAAAGTAATATTAAATTCCCATTATAAAGCCAGCCATATGAAGAAATTCCCATTATAAAGCCAGTTTTATAAAGTAATATTAAATTCCCATTATAAAGCTAGTTTTGTAAAGTAATATTAAATTCTCATTATAAAGCCAGCTTTATGAAGTAATGTTAAATTCCCATTAAATGTCTTCTTAAACAAGAAGCTGCCTTTTGCATGTCGAACAACAGTTTGCAAGCCTTTAGTGCTCTTTGGAATTGAAATGTATAAGAGAAAATTTGGATTTAGATTAGAGGCCTTGGATAGCTCAGTGGCAGAGAATTAGCATATAAAGCTAAAGGTCCTGGGTTCAAATCCTGGTCTAGGCATATAATTTCCTAATAAGAATCAAATGAATCATGATTGATTTGATTATTATTAAGAAAACCTCATAATGTAAAAATTCCCAACTTTATTATATTAATATAATTTTCTCTTCAAATATAATTTTACCTTCAATGAGAAATGTTAAATTTATGATAAAAACATTTAAATAATCATGGTTTAAAGATAAAGTGAAATACACAGGTTAAAAAAAAAACTTTTAAATGTTCCAAAAAAGAAAATAATTGAATGTATACTTTTACAAAGATAAATGAGTTTATTAATATAGGCTAAAAGAAATTTATAAAAAAATATTTTATTGTTATATGGAACTTTTAAGATTATAATATATTTTGCTTCTATTCAGTAAGCTTAAAATCCAAACTACATCTTATTTGCATTATTTCAGATTATTGATGTTCTGCTGTGTTATTTGGGCTGATGTTTTTTCCTTGTGTAGCCTGGTTTCATTCAAGCTATTTCTGTTCCAATGGGATTGGCATGAAATGAGCTATTATTGAATTCCTGTGTTGTATAAATGAGAACTATATACCTCCAGTTATCAGATTCTAAATATATCTAGCTTGAGTTTGTAATATCTGTATTATATATAATTTTTGAAAGGGCAGCTATTATATTATTTTCCTTGTTATAACATCTTGAACTTCATGATAATTTAATTATTTTATATGGAGTTTAATTCTAAATATGTTACTTTCAATTATAGTTCATGTGAACCCATTAGGACTATAAATAACTATTCTTAATAAAGAATGTAAATATACAACCAACCTGAAAGGTTTAAGTTGATTCTTCTTGAAAAATACATATTGTGGATTTTCTTGGATGCATTTCATTTCTATGCATTGTTTAATTTTAAATTTAACTAAAAATTATTATGTTTGGTTTGAAACTTGAAGATTGTTATTGTGAATTCCTAGAGAATAAGTGTGAAGATACTACGGTAATATCTACTTAATGTCGTTATAAAAAGAGAGACTGAAAAGTCTGGTTACTATTATTATTATTTTGAAATTACCAACCCTTAGACATAATGCAAAAAAAAAAAAACTTACAAATACTGAAGGATGGCTGTAAACTGATGAATTTCAGATAAAAGTTATTGGAAATTCATAGTTATTTTTTCTAGGACACATTTTAAACTACAAGTTTGTAGCATTTTCGTAACTGATAAATATATTTTAAAGGAAAGAAGTCAAATATTACAAATTTAGACCAATAGAAAAATAAAGTTTATCTTATTATTAAAACTTTGTAAACGTATGTGTGTAGGTGTGTAGGACTTAATATGGTAAAAAAAATTTAGATTTAGACATCGTTCAAAGTTGGTAAAAGAACTTTTTTTATACTTTCTCACCATATTCAGTTATATGTGAAATAGAAAAATTAATTTCGTATAAATTACGTTTAGTGATTACAATTAATAATTAAATATAACATTTGTTATAAGTTTTCCAAAAACATGTTAAAACTATTACATTCAGTTTTCATTAAACAATATAAAAATTCCACTATATGCAACAAATGTCAGGAATTTAGATACATTTACCTTAGATTATATTTGGTTGTAATAATCCAAAATCTTCTGATTTAACAATCAATAGTGACAATCTTGACCTTAGATGCACTTCATGCCGATGATAAAATATTTTTAAGAATATAAGTTTCCATTAAATTTAAAGGAATATATGAAAACTAAAGTTTTATAAATTCTCTATATTCTATGGACTGTCAGTATGTAATTTTTTTATAAATTTCTATTTGAATTTAATTTATTCATAATTTGAGATTATTGTGAATATTAAAATTTTCATGAAATATCAGCAGTAACAAGATTTACTAGATTCTCCCCTTTAATCCACAGATATTTGACTGAAAACATTTTACAGTGTACTATCGATTATCTGGACTATTGACCAGAACAGGCAAAGATAATCCAAAAACATGGATAATCCAAAAATTTTGGTTTTTCTTCATACATTTACAAGGATCATCAGTGTATGGACATATTTAATAAACAATATTTTTGGAATTAACACTATGAGGTATTATTTATAAGTAAAATTTTATGTATCTCATCTCATATTCTTTCTCTTCTTAGAAGAAGTAGAAGAATATGAGGTGAGGTGATAAAATTTTACTTAAATATTTTTTTAATGAAGATAAGTGATACAGCACATGTTATAAATAATATATGCACTATACAGTAGGCTCATCTAATTCCTAAGCTTATTTGCTTGCATCTGTAATAGATATTTGCCTTTGGGTATTCATTTTTTATTCCACATTTTCCATGCAGTATTAATGTCATTATATTCAAAACACTTTAAGGCCCAAATAGTCACCAAAATCATATGGCCATCATCATCATCCTTCACCGGTGTGGAAAGCAACGGAAAGCTACCGCACCTACAATTCCCTTGTAAAGCTGCAAAGCATAGCATGAAAATGCTATGATTGCAGTGAAAGACCTATCCTCAGGCAGAATTACTATGGATGGATATTCAAAACCTTGCTGTCTATATAATCCAATAACATTTTGAACACATTATAAGGCTGCAGAATGGGCAATATATTTTTCACTTTGTTTCCCTTCGCCACTTTCACCACCCCTCCCACTTGTAGTGTCCACAATGCAGTAACTGTCACTGGCTGTGAATATAATATATTACTGTAGAACCATGCCATCTCCCTTTATAACAGAACTTTTATTCCCTATCTCTAGGGTGCAAAGCTCAGTTCATGACCATCTGTTTTAAATTTGAGTATGTGAACAACCACAAGTTAATTTTTATTTAGAAAATGTTCTTTTATAATTAATTGTTGAACCAGAACCATGCATGGATAATCAGGAGTATACTCTTAAGTTTTGAAATATTAGGGAACATTCTACATGAAGTGTAAGGGATATAAATTAGATTCATTATTAAAACACATTATTTTCTACCTACTGAGATTTTATATAAATAATTGTACTATCCATAATTACAAAGAAATAAATATTATCTCAGTCAAAACATAAATTTATTAAGTCGACGTTTCGATCTCCTTATGTGAGATCATTTTCAAGACATGGTTGTTTATAAATTTGTAATACATAGTTACCATCACCAAGACACACTTTTTAGTTGTTTTGCTTATGCTGATCAGAAGAAAATGTTTGTTTGTTTATTCAAACACTTGCAAAATTTACTGTTTTTACTCTTAAGGTAACATTTCCAACTGAATGATAAATTATTATTGAAGAAAAAATGTATGCGTTGTGGACTGGGGTTTGCACCCAGGACTGAACTGTAGCTTTATAAGTGTGTACTGCTCTATCGACTGAGCTATTTTATGCCTCCAATTTAAATGCAAATTCCCAAGAATTGATTATAAGAGAAAAATTTGCATTTAGATTGAAGGCCTAGAATAGCTCAGTTGGTAGAGTGTATGAAGCTAAAGGTCCTGGGTTCAAACCCCAGACTAGAGTATATATTTCTATAAGGGAAAATTTTGCATCTAGATCGCAACTCGCCTCGGTAGCTCAGTTGGTAGAGCATTTGGCCCAGAAAGACAAAGGTCCCGGGTTCGACTCTCGGTCTAGGCAAGAATTTTTCTCTTCAAATATAATTTATCCTTCAGTGAGAAGTGTTAAATTAATAATAAAAACATCAATAGAAGCCCTACTGGCTTTATAAAGTAGTGTTAAATTCCCAATAAATGTCTTTGAAACTAAGAAGCCGCCATTTGCAAAGATGGAAACAAAGGTTTCAAAGCATTTGGCACGAGAGAATTACAACATATATAAGAGCAAAATTTGCATCTAGATCGCAACTCGCCTCAGTAGCTCAGTTGGTAGAGCATTTGGCCTGGAAAGCCAAAGGTCCCGGGTTCGAGTCTCGGTCTAGGCGAGAATTTTTATCTTCAAATATAATTTATCCTTCAGTGAGAAGTGTTAAATTAATAATAAAAACATCAGTATTTTTCTCTTCTAATATAACTGTGACATATATATATATATATATATATATATATATATATATTTCATTTCTACTTTGCAGTCATATTCTAAAGTTGATGGCAAAAGAAAATAATAGAACACATTAACTAAAATAGTTGCTGTAGATAATTTACTCAACAGTAAAGTACAGTTCATATTAATGATCGTTAAATTTATAAAAGCAGTGTGAACACAGATAATCCCTAAATATCTTGACCCAAATTTTTGCAATTAAAGCTAGTGTAAATAATCATTATATACCGTAAGTGAAATAGGGTTTATAAATTTTGGATAATGAATAATTATAAAAATCTTGAACCTTGCTTTTCACAACATATTTAAAAAATTAGAAAATATGTATTTATATCCAATGGGCTCTTGGTTTTAGATGTAAATAAGGGGAAAATTTGGCAGAATATACTACATTGAACAACATAACCAAATAACACCTATTTAGACTACCTCATGAAACTTAGCCCAGTATTCATCAAATTTTGTGCAGCTGATGAAGTGGTAAGAATGCCTCATACATCTATGTTTCTTCAAACACAGCACTGCAGTATCGGCGACACTTTGTCGTCGATACTGCAGTGCTGTGTTTATAAAGAAACATATATGTATGAGGTAAGAAAAAATCACGATTCATTTAATTATTATTAATTGAACCTCATAATGTTAAAAATTCCCAAATTTAATATATAAATGGTAAGAATGCAATTAGAAAAATCAAGGAATAGTCACACTATGTCAACAAAATGTCAGTATCAAGCTGCTGCTTCAAATCCAAAGTGGTTTTCGTTAGCTTTCAGAATGAGAGTATAGAGGTGTAGGAAGAGTGAATACTTAATGTCTTCTGGGTAAGAAAAGGGAAAGAATAATATTTTAATTATATTATTTTTGGACTGATCATCTTACCTCAATATTAATGTTGATTTGTTCTTGAACATGTTTCAAAACAATTCTGTTTTATCGTCAGCTTGTCCAGACTAAATTGCAATAAAAAACCAGTCTGGACAAGCTGACGATAAAACAGAATTGTTTTGAAACATGTTCAAGAACAAATCAACATTAATAATGAGGTAAGATGATCAGACCAAAAATAATATAAAGAATAATATTCTGCTTTGCTGTATATTTCCTCTTGTATTGCACTTAATACAGATCTCAATACTGTTCATCAGTAGCAGGAATTTATACACTGCCATTTTCTCAGTTATTTTTAATTTGACATTATTGATTATAATATATGTTTAAGATGCAATACCACATCTTGTAACGCATTTTTCTTTTTGTGGTAAATCGTTTAAACCAGTAATTGGTGTAGCTGCACCTCCTACTTGCTCTTTCTGCAGTCATAAATGAGGTTATCGATTGAGATCATCTTATTTTCTGTCCATCCTTAAATTTTCAATTCTTCCTTGTAAATAGTGAAGTGTAAAAGAGCCAACTGATTGCCATTAGGAACAACCTTTTAATGAATCAACCAATTTTTTTAGATAATATATTGACATAGGAAATTGCAATAAAAACACAGTTGTATAAATTATACTGTAATATTAATTGTAAAGAGAAAAAAAAAAATTGCCAGGAATTGAATTCCGGACCTTGAGCTATGTATGCTAATGCTCTTTCACTAAGCTATCCAGACATTCTTTCCCATCCAAAGCACAAACTTCCCTCTTTAACTTTTCTTGAATGGGAAACAAAGTCTGGATAAGTAAACGATAGATCATCAGCATGTAGAGCTGAAGGTCTGGAGTTGAATTCCTAGTTCAGTCTAAAAATTTCCTCTTTACCATTAATTGTAATAGATTAGTGTTTAATAATTTACTTATTTTGAGAATACTACAATATTTTAAATTTGTAAATGAGTTGGATAAAATGTTTTAACATCTCACCTCATAAAGTTCCATGTTTTCATGATACCAGTTTCAAAGGCCTTCATCTTCAGTCAAACTTTAATAGTCCGAGTTGGAGTTTGACTGAAGATGTGAAAGCAAATGGTCTTTGAAACCGGTATCATGAATACATGGAACTTTATGAGGTGAGATGCAAAAACATTTTATCCAACTCATGTATAAATTGAAAATTATCTCATAGTGTTACTTCCCACTGTAATTTGATTAAAATACTGCAATATATTTACTTAATGGGAACCCAAAGCCTTGGAAATTGCAATGGATGGCATCATGCACAAACATTTTTGAATTCTTTCATAAAAAATAAATTCTAATTGAAAAATTATTTTAATCTAGAAATTTCTCTTTTTGTTAATTTATTAACCAGATATTCTACTTGAGCTGGGTCTTGAATACAAGTCTCCAGTTTATGGTAGAACACTAGCGAATGAAGTATGTTGTTGAAATCCCAGCTGAGGTGCAAATTTACTCAAGATATGTTAATGTTCCCATTCTCGAGAAGAGACAAAAATAAATTATTTTTCGTAAAAAGTAAAATATTTTATGTCTTATTAAACATATATTTTACAAAAACTTTCAGGTTTGTTGTATGTGAGCACAGTACAAGGTGAACTTTCAATAAATCTTTTATCAACAAAGCATTTGATATATCAGTAAATAAAATATTATGACTACATATGTATTAAATATGTGTATGACATACGTATATAGTGATATTATTTTAATAATGGACTTCTGTAATAGACTAAGTCTTCAATTTAAATTATCATGCTAAATATTATAATCAAAAGTAAAATAATTGTTTTGCATCATGTAATTTCTTATTTAGCAGTAGACCACTTTATTATTTATAGTTAACAGGATAGATCTGTTCTCTTCATTTTGCTTTTATTATAGTTTCTTTCATAAAAAACTACTTAGATGCGTATTTTCTTAAAAATGTGCAATTGAATTTGGACTTTTTTTTATTTTCTCCAATCAATATTTATCATCAAAGCATAATGTTTCACATTCCATTTTGCTTTTGTATCATGTTTTCATTTGTGAAGTAGTTATCAATTATACAGATTTGTCCCAGATTCTTCATACATTATGCCAACATTTATTTAGCATACAATAAAAAGCTATACTAATTGGGAAGGATGTATAAAATCAACAGATTTCTGTGATTTAACACTTCTCACTAAAGGATAAATTATATTTGAAGAGAAAAATTTTTTTCACCTAGACCGAGACTCGAACCTGGGACCCTTGGCCCAGAAAGCCAAGGGTCCTGGGTTCGTGTCTCGGTCTAGGCGAAAAAAATTTTCTCTTCAAATATAAAAAAAATAAGATTTCTGTGAGCATATAAAAGTGAAAGATCAAATCTCATTTATTAATTTTATTATTAAAAATTTACATTTAAATTATTATAATACTTTTTTTTTACTCTTATGATCATCTTTAAAATTTCTCATCAATAAATTGTGGTTTAATGACTAACTTTCTTTTTGGATGAACAATTTTTCCATATGTATGAAGTAAAATCTTTTTTATAATCATCTGTTACGGTTAATCTAGCAAAGAATGATAACTTATTCTTTGTCCATATTAATCTTAAGTTTGAATAATTGTAATTCATTTTGTTCTGGAAATAAAAAAATATTTAATCATAATAAATTAAAATAAATATAATTGAGACAGTAAGTAAAAACTTGAACATGTCATTTTCTTCATAGTGCAAGAAAAATGTTTTTGTTCATTATCTGATTTAGTTTTATATTTTTCATGAATCTGTGCTCCTCAATGTATTTTATGCATATACTAATGCAGGTTATGAATAAAAACATTTTTTTAAATTGTGAACTTGCGATATGGTAGCTCCTTTTACTTGAGGGCTTAATTATGTTTCAATCCATTAAAATATCAGTAATTTTTATATTTGATTCTTATTAATAATAATAATAATAATCCTTCTTAATCCATTCAACTATATAAACATGGATTTATGTTATGGTGATGAATAAGATCTTATATATGAATTATGATAATTATAAAGCATTCATGGATCATTTATGTCTAAAAAGTTCATCCAATAATATTGTTACCATATATAAACCATAGTTTAATAATGAAAATATAGTGTTTAACCAACTTAATGTGAAGAATGATTTTGGAACCCTGACATACAGATATGGCATGATCTCATGACCATTTCCTTTATATATCCCCTATCTTTATTTATTTATTATTTTCATATCCATTTTCCACATATCGAAATTAAGTGTAGAGGTGTATTTACATTATTGTTTTGAACTACAAGTCTTTCTGAAATTTTGACTGACTGTACTGAGGAATGTACACTAGATTTGTCTTATATAAATGTTTTTTTATTTGTTGATAAGTGAAATTTCCTATTGAAAACATTTAAAAAATGCTGATAATGCTAAAAAAATATATTATATATATGCAAGTATTAAATTATATTTTGATTTAAAATCAAAAAAATTACAAAAAAAATGAAAATTCTAACCTTCATATGATCCTGTGTATAAATAATACCTTAACTTCAGTGTTACATGGAGGGGTCCCAGGCTGTAGACCCCAATCTGTATTTTGCACTGTGAGACTTTAGTTGTTTGCAAGATACTAACAATGCCT
The DNA here is from genome assembly GCA_030220185.1 of Diploptera punctata. NCBI lineage: Eukaryota > Metazoa > Arthropoda > Insecta > Blattodea > Blaberidae > Diploptera > Diploptera punctata. Next base: position 354,049 of record JASPKZ010007266.1, read on the forward strand.
TTGTGATTTATTCTTAGTTACAGAATTCTATTTGCTTATTTTGGCTTGCAGAATACTTAAATACAAATAAAATATATTTAGTAAGTATAAAATTGATTACAGTATCACAAAATAAATATATCACTAAAATTTATCTAGTCGCAGTAAATTGAACCTTGACTATTCTGATTTTAATAAGGCATAGTTGGTATCTATTAAAATAATTTTTGTGCCACATGTCTTAAGACATCAAATTATAATTTTCTAACAGTGGCATTGCTCACAGAGTGAATGTGTAAAAGATTGTGGACAGAGAGTGATTTTGAAATGCCGATTTCTGATGTTGGAACCTGCAATGCGTACAGTTGTAAATGATGATTCAGCCTGGTGGCAAAACTAGCTGTGATTTTTCTCTTTACTGTGCCTGATTATTCAATAAAAGCTGAGGGAAATGACATAAAATGATAAGATATCCACAACACTTTTGAAAGTGGACTTTTTTAATTTCTCAATATCTTAAAAATTATTTTGTGGGGTGGGTTTAAAAAATTAATTATATAAAACAATCAGATAAAAATTTGTTTTTATACATATAAATATATATTTATATACTCTGAACATTTTTGGGGGGGAAAGTTACTGTACTGTTTTTTTACGCTGTATTTGTATGAGGATTGATTTATAAGTACTAAGTTATGTAATTGTTGATTTTCTCTTGAAGATTCACCAAAAGTAGAAATACAGTACATACATTTGAAGTGTATGAAATGTGTTTCTTAGTGCTGCTATTAGGTGACAGGAATTTGAATTGATCTCAGTCCCAAAATTATCTTCTGGTAATAGAAGTAATAAAATAATAAGGATAACAGTTCTCCATGTCAAAAATAAATGATAATGTCCTGCAGAGCAGCCATACCAAACAATAGCAAAGGATTTGATTTTACCATAATAGGAAAGGAAATCTACACCATTGATACTTTTAATGGAACAGTCAGGCTCAGTTAGCATAGAAGTGACACAATCCTTGTCATCTAGCATTATTTTATATTTCTTTTTATTTTATGTTCCACTAAGCCCCCCCCTTTTTTTTCAGCATTGTTCATTTGTTCCAAATCATCTCATCAGTAATGGTATCCTGATTTACACATACATTAAATAAATTAATAGAAAGTATTAATTCAACTAAGTGATGGCAGTTCTAAAAATACATATCAAAAGTTTCAAATGGATGTAAAGTTTAATAATGCAGTAATTATTATTGGAGAGCTTTTAAGGGAAAATAAATAATGTATGAATCAATGCTCATCAATTTTAGTACCATAGATCTGATTTTCAGTATTTAGATATAAAGTACAAACATTGTAACATTGAATTTTCTATAGTACTTAATATACGTCTGAAAAAATTGTGGATATTTTAAATATTTTGTACAGTTGTATTGCCCAGGTTATATAAGTTACAGTTTTGTGCCAAGGAAGTATTTAGTATTCCTTAAGATTATGAAGATTGTGTGATAATGTAATTTTTTAAAGACCTCATGGAGCAATGTCATTGTTTACTGTACAACATTTGTAATGGTATAATAATCTATATTTTGGAGACATTAATGGTTACTTTTGGTCTTATAAAAAAAGTCACTAACCTTCAAGTGCAGTTTGAGAGAAATTTGAGCAGAGATCAAGAATGGTAACCTGAAACAAAATACAATGATTTTTGTCAGTGTATACAAGGCTTTCATTTCAGTGTTGTAGAGCCATTTCCATCAATGTCCCTCCTGATGTGTTAATAAGTTCAGATATTGTTTTCAAATATATTTATTAATTATACAGATTACAAGAGGTAGGTTACTGTAAAACACACCTGCATGAAACCACTAACTATAAAAATGAAATGACTGATAAGATTCTTTTCTTGGTTAGAGTTGCCAGATTTGAACTCAGATATGGAAGATTTGAAACTCTAAGAAAAATTAAATTCATTACCAAATGTAATCAAATTTCGAGAGTTTGCCAAGATTATTATTGCTTACATTTGTTGTTTCATTAATAAAAATAATTGCTCGGTAGTACAAGCATTTGAACCTGAAATGCTCAAAATACAGGAGTTAAATGAAAAATACAGAATTTATTCATTATAGTAAAGTGCAGACTTTAATTTATACTTTTTTCTGTACTATATTTAAAGAAAATGTATATTAGTTGATATTTCTTATTAAATAAGAAAAATGATATAGTACTAAAATAAAGACAAGAAAATGAGAGATCTGGAAACCCTGAACTGTGAGACTATGGTCTAGTGAAATTTGAGATGGCTACTAACCATTTTATGACATAATAGCTCTGAGGTTAAACAAACATGTGGGATATTTCATTACGCCCATGACCTTACAACTTGGAAAAGAATTTTAACTTGAATATTTCTTTGTTGATTTTAAAAATGTGTTAGCTTTGTTATTAGGAATTTATATGAGAAGTGTCAGATATCTCTTACTTAGGAAGTGTATTTGCAGAGTATAAGAGTGACATTGATTCAAAATTACAAAAATATAATAAAATGAATGGGTTAATACAAAGACATTTTGGTAAACAGATGAGGACAGAGACAAAACTAAGATTACATAACTTCACATCAAAAGCTGCTCTAAAATACAGAAGTGAAATTTGGATTTTAAATAAGAGAAACTCTCATAAACTTCAAGTAAGCCAATTGCGCTTCTTACGATCATTGTTAGGAGTTAATAGACTGGATCACCAAAGGAAACTATTATCAGAGGAAAACTTGGAGTGACAAGTTTAAATGAAGATTATACAAAGATACCAACAAGAATGGAAAAATCATCTGAGGAGAATGGCAAGAAATAGACTTCCAAAATTGGCATTCCAATATACCCCAACTGGACATAGGGACCAAGGAAGACCAAAACATCGGTGGAAAGATCAAGACCATCTTCGCTAGGTTTACCATACAGGCCACATGGCCTAAAACGAATTTGTTCATGATGATGATGATATTTTTACAAGGTCCACTATTAAATTGCTCTTACAGCCTTAGGATAGAAACTTCCTGTGGTACAGTGTTCAGATTGGAGAATTTTTGTCCAATTTGTTTAAGATATTTTATTTCATCTCTTATTGTTCATTCATATTCTGAAAAAGATTTTTTCATGATATAAGTGCAACTGAATCTTCATATACTGCTGCATCATAGACTAATTCAATGAATGTTAAAAAAATCCTCAAAGAGTACACCGTTAGAGCTGTTATTTGGAAAAGATAGATTTCAAAGCTATTGAGAAGAAATATTGAGTATATTATGAAAAATCAGACATGCATTTGCTGCACTATGATCAAAATTTTTCATAAGTATTTTTATTTGAGGATGGTAATTTTCCTTTTATTAAATGGATAATGGTTCAATGTCCTGTGCCATAGCCAAATATTTTAAGGCATGATGCTTGGTGCAGAATTATGGAACTTGACTGGTTTGAGTCCCTGTGGAGGAACAAATTTTCTAATGGAATTTCAGCCAGTATGGGACCGGTGCTCACCCAGCATCATGACAAATTTGGATAGCTGCAGTAAGTAGTGGTTCCATATTGAGAAAACCAGCAATAGTGGGCGGGAAACCGATATGCTGACCACATGTCACCCCCTATCTGGATAGATGATCATTCACCCTTGTGATTAACACATGTAGATGTGAGGCCAGCAGCTGGCTGGTAAGCCAAGGCCTTATATGCTTATGTAATGGAGTTTTTTTTTATCGATAAAAGTTCAAGGATGAGAGAGCATCAACTTTTAACAGTGGAAACTCAGATATTTATACCTGTATGAAGAGAGATTGATCTGGTAATGGTAAATTTCTGTTCATGAAGTGAAAACTGGAAGAAATATCACTTGTTCCTATCTAACCATATAATTTAATGACTATCATTTTTATCTTCTAAATGACCAATATCAGAATATTATTATTTTACCATATAATATAGATTTTTCTAGTTCCAATAATGAAGCGGAAGTAATGGAACCACCAAATTGAAGAAATTAAAGAAAAGGCATCAGGAGGATGTGGATTTGCAGCGTTGAAAAAAATTAGGGGTTGGTCAGTAAATATTTTCAATATCTTAATACATAAAGACAAAATATTGGAAGTAATTTTTTACTACAAACAATAGAAATTAAAAAGTTACCAGCATTTGCTTTAATCATTAGAACTAAACTATACATATATACATGAGACATTCACAATTATCTCCCAATTTTAAATTTGGAAATTTGAAGTAATTTTTTTTATAAATATCAGTGTCTCTAGTTTGTCTTAGTGATCCTGGCTTTAGCAGAACTGTAACCCACTTAAGTTGGGGCGCCTAGAAGGTGGATTTACATTTCTCCAGTGATATGATAGGTGATGGTGTTATGTATCAATCAGCTATGTGCCATTATGTAAATTTATAGAAAAAATATGTTTAAAGTTTAAGTCAGTCACTATTTTAGCGCCATACTACCAATACTGGATAAGTTGTTTTCCTTGTTTTACAGTTATGCATCAATGATCTAAGAGCATGAACATTTGGTGCTTAGCTGCAAAACTTAGATTAGCATTTATGAAGATCTGGTTTCATAGCTGTTTGTTGTAAAGCATAGAATATCTGATAGGACTGATGATGTTAACGTTTTTTCTTTAATAATAAGGCTAGGTCTATATTTAAAGATTTGGCACTAAGGGTCACATGTAAATACATTAGTCTCTACTCAAATTACTTCCAATCACTGGTGAGCTGACTCACCATGAGCAATTGCTGAGATCGAATTAATGCTCGACTTACCGGTCATGCATGAAAGTCGACATTTTTGTAATATTGGCAACAAATTACCCAGAATTCTCAGCGATAAAACCACTTCCGTTATTTTTGTCTGCTATAGAGGAACGCATTTATGCTTGCGTCCCACAAATAATACCGCATACAACGACGTCTGCATTGTGCAATATTATGCCGATTCTCCTGTTCTTCCAGTTGAATTCTTTACATCTTGGATAAAGCTGCAAAGGTTTCAAACTACATCGGTTCCCTTCGGGATTCTCACAATAAGTTTCTATCTTGAGCTATGATCTTAAGTTACCTCGTCAGGTAGCTTACAATTATTATCGCATGAATAGATTTCTGAGTAAGCAAAATGTATTAGGATAAAACTTTCTCAGCAGAAAACGCATTTTACGGTCTAATGTGTTTATAAATTCGACCCTAAAAGTGTTTGTACACTTACTTCATGAGTCAGTGCAATAGATGGCATCAAAATAGCAATTTTTTTAAAAGTGGCACTTAGCTCATTGATGTGTAACATCGTCCAATTGTAATGATGTGGCAGAAGAGTCCTTAAACCTAAACTTAACTGAAATCCAGTCCATGGGAGTCCACAGGAATAATTCCTTTAAAGAAAAATTCCTGTTATCTGACGGAATAGAATCTGGACCTCATAAACTGTAGTCAGAAGCTCTGACAATTAGCCCCTGAGGATGTTGGTTGAAGGATATTAAAAGTGATTCATTTAGTACAGTAGACTCTATGAAAGAATGGAACATGTATATAGCAGAATGTTCATCTTAATTTTATAGCTTAATGAAACAAGTAGGTTACATTTACTACAGTTCCTATCCAGGGGTGGTGCATCCTTTAATTTCAATGTTTCATTATACCCCCAAGAAAAATTGAACTGACGAACATAGTGAATAGTTGTAATCACAAGTAATGTTATTTTATTTCTCTTTTTCAATGAGTTCATTAAATACCCCTAAATTTTGAATCAGGAATATTTTTCTGCCATGGAGATGTTTCATAGACAAGTTCTATAAGTTTGGAGGTGCAATTTCTCTCTCGGAATGCCCTGGAAATCAGTTTATTAGCTTTGAGTGAGGCGAGGTGATGTACTGCTTGCCTTCATGTCTTGTCGGTGGTGTAACAGTGTATCCTGGCAGAATCGGAAGAGTCAATCCAAAGGTTTGTTTTGACTTATTATATTGAGAGCACATAAAGCTGTAGAATGAACTTCACTTTTAATATGCTATACTATTTTCTTTTCTTTCTTTGAGCAGTATATTTAAGCCATCCTGATGGTATTTGAGTCTTCCAACTTGCCTATGCTCTATATTAATTTTAAAGCTAATTTTAATAGAAGTATAGTTGAACCTCCAGCCAATTTATGCAGGAGCCGCTACTATTCCTATCGGGCAACTAAATTCAAATAATGTTTGTAATTTTTAGTGCTGGCTATCCATTCCTTGATATATTTCCTTTACATTTGCTAGATATAACAAAAGTTGACAGATTTAATTCTATGATTAGTTTATGTAATTGCATATGCAACAATAACCCACTTGGGCATGCCATAGTGTAGTGGTTAAGGTACTACACTACAAGCTGGAAGGTCGAGGGTTAAAGTCCTGGTGGGGTCAGGACTTTTAAACAGACACAAACCTTCTGGTGGCACTGTGGCCCTAGGGTCGACTCAGCCTCTACTGGTAATGAGTACTAGACACTTGTTCAGGGGGTAAAGGTGGCCGTCATACAGGGCTGACATTAAAAGTGGGAGCCTTAACTTCCTACTGCCCCAAGGGTCTCCTAAGGCCTGTAGTGGGATCACTTTACCTTTTTTAACCCCTGGGCATATGTAAGAATTACTATCGACGTAGGCAAGGATTATTATACAATCTCTGGACATAGGCTTAATTAGTGATGACCTGGGCTTAATCTTCCCCTACAAGTGTCCTCAACCTAGTTCTCAATGCGGTTATACCAAAAGTCCCTAAATGCTGTTAAAAAAAGTTGCTATCTTGAAATGAAATACCCCAAATTTAAAATAATTTATAATTTCCTCAAAATTTACTTTTTGTCTTTTTTTAATATAATAAAGTTGGGAATTTTAACATTATGAGATTTTCTTAATAAGAATCAAATGAATAGTGAATTATTCTTATTTCGTATATCTATGTATTTTTTAACACTGCAGTGCTGTGTTAAAAAAAAACATATATGAGGTAAGAAGAATTCTTGATTCTTATTGTTATTAAATCAGAAAGGATGGTAAATGGATATTTATAAAAGTAAACACGATATAACTAGTTGTTAAAGCGCAGAAATAACCCATAAACGTTATATAAAGTTAAATAATGTATGTAAGTATATACTCCTTCCCTCGATAAAAAGCTGACCTCGATATTGTACTAAAAAAAAACAAAAACAAGGCCATATTCAATATGATAGAAACTGGTGTCATTTGTGGGGGAATGCGAATGCTTTCGGCACAAATGTTCTGGTTTTGTAAGTTTGACAATAGTATATTATGATGCGAGGTTGGGTAGTGGTTTTTACAGAATTGAGGGAAAATGTTTAAAAACCGAGCAGTAGCGAGGTTTTTAATTTCTGAGATTCTGTAAAACACTTCACAAACGTGCGTTGTGCATTATTTATTACGCAATGGTGTTTTCAAAATAATAAATAATAGTAAAATAATATTTTTGTTGGAAATATTTGCGTTCATTATAAACAATTGACTAACGTTAACAGTGTGGGCAATGTTTATTAGTTGAAACAACAGGAGGCCTTGAGAACAATTCTTGATAACATGGCCGCAAGTACGTATTTATTGTTTTATATTGTTTCAAATAAAGTTCAGTTCATTTAAAATGCAGTGATTTGTTTCATATAATGTATATTAACACTACCTTTTGGATATTTTCTATATATACATTGTACGTAGTATACATAGAGGGCATTTAGAAGAAACAGGTCTACAACAGATCAGATTTTTAGTATAAGACAGATTTTAGAAAATAAATGGGAATATAATGGTACTGTACATCAACTATACGTAGACTTCAAAAAAGCATGCAATTCAGTTAAGAGGGAGAAGTTATATAGTGCCCTGCTGGAGTTCGGAATTCTTAAAAACTTTGACTTTTATATATATATGGCACAGAGAGTAGGGTGGGTGTAGGAGAACAGTTTTTGGATACTTTTGAAATCCAGAATTGATTGAAGCAAGGAGATGCACTATCTCCTCTACTATTTAATTTTGTACTAGAGCATGATATCAAATCTTTAGAGGATGAGGAAGCCTACAACTCAGTGGTATTAATAAGCTGTTAGTTTATGCTGATGATGTAGTACTATTGGCCGATAGCGAGGAGTAACTAAAGGACAACATGCACACACTATTGAGTAACACTAAGAAATTAGGACTGGAAGTAAATATCAATAAAACTAAATATATGGTTACATGTAGAAATACATTATATAATGGAAATGGACAACTAATGACAAATGAGGGAAATTTTGAGGAAGTGGCTGAATCCAAATACCTAGGAACAATAATCACAAATAGGAATGAGATGTGCAAAGAAATTAAACATAGGCTCAATTTTGGAAATGTGTGCTATTATGCATTGCAGAGACTTTTGATGTTCCAACTCCTTTCAAAATACATTAAACTGAAAATATATAAAACTATTATTCTACCAGTTATATTATATGGGTGCGAAACATGGACTCTTACTTATTTTTGGAGCAAAGAGAGATGGACAGGTGAATGGAGAAGACTGCTTAACAGTGAATTACATGGTTTTTATAGGAAGCCAGATATAATAAGAACAGTTAAGTCTCATAGACTGCGATGGGCAGGACATGGGGAATGAAAGACTTGCATGGAAGCTTCTTGTAGGAAAGCCAGAGAGAAAACGCCCAGTTGGTAGACCAAGAATGATGAGGTGGGAGAATAACATTAACTATGATTTGAGGGAAGTAGATTATACAAGGAATGATTGAAAAGCATTAGCTTAGGATAGGGATATATGAAGAGCTTATATCCGTGCGGCCATGAACCTACGGGTTCGATAGTGCCAGTGAGTAAGTTTACATAGAGGGCAGTGGTTTTACTTCCCGCACGTGGGTGTAAATGCAATATTACAGTATAGTTATTTAGGTTGGTAACCCCGAAATGTAGGAAGTTGAACTTTCAATAATGGTTGCCATTCCTGGTAAGTACGACAAAACGCACTATCGCGCAAAAAAAGGTTTACTTTTCCACAAAACAGGACTTTAATGTGTCCTAAATTTTCCTCCTTTGGCAACACTGATAGTTGGAGACCGTTGGCAGGAAGTTTCTCTATGGTTGGCAGGGACTAATCCCTGACCGTTGGTAGCAATTTAAAATATTTTTGGTAACACTGATCAAGGAGTTTTCTTTGATGGAGCACCGATGGAGGAAGATATTTTGGATAGTAATGTAAGTGTATCACAGTATCGTTTGACAATGGAAAATGAAAAAGAAGATTTAAGTGATACTGCATCAAGTGAAAACATTGGAGAAGAAGAAAAGGAACTAACGTTTAAAGAATTGGTATGTTGGATATTGTTAAATATATGGAATATACATAACATTTTTAGGTTATAATGCTTCATTCACGTGTTAATTTTGTATTCTTCAGGGCATTGTCGATGTTCTTTGTGACGCTTGTGAGCAGCTGAAATGGAAGACTCCTTCAAAAATACAAAAAGAAGCAATTCCAATTGCTTTACAAGGTAATTTTTTTATAATTACATAAATTGTCATCATGCATATTATTTACTGAACTATAATCTGGTGTACGCCAACTTGTCACATCGGAACCTAACAAAATGAAGTGAGTGAATATATATTGGATGAGGTAGGTTATATGCCGGTCACAATTCTACACTTACACTCTTATGCCACTGATGCACTAAACACTTGTAAACACGTTTTGTACTATTTTAAATATTTGCAACGATCTTCAAACTTTCGGCTCAACTGCACTTCTGCTATCTCAACATTTTTCTGTTATAGTGTTGTAAACTATAGCTTTTGTTCTGTACTTACCATCATTTTCTAATATTTTAAAACAATTTTTATAACATTATTAGACAATTTTAAAGTATTTATTTAAATATGCAAATCGCAATATTATGAGACTGTTGACACTAACTGCTATTTTCTCCACAGAGTATATTACTTAGTCTATGATTTTTCTATCGCTGGTTGGATCCGCGTTAGGGAGTGATAAGTAAGTGTACACCTATTTTTAATAAACGTGTTTGGTAACTCACTATGATGTTTGTGGGTTATCATTCAATGATAACGTTATCGCTGCTACTTCTAACTGCTACCGTTTATTTGCAGTTTTGAGATAGTGTAAGTGCAGTTTTTCCAAACTTTCTTTACAATATTTATATATTTACGTAAAACATGATCGTGGATACTTGGGTGTGGTATACAAACTGTCGCACAAAATGTTCAATCTTATTTCTTATGCCACTGATGCACTAAACACTTTTAAACACATTTAAAACATTTTGCAACACTTTTAAACATCTTCCAATGTTGCAACAATCTTTTTTTTATATTTATATATTTATGTAAAACATGATCGTTGCTACATTGCTTTCTTGCTACTTTCTGCTATTTTCCCTCCTCTTCCTATGTTGTCCCAACGTTGCCACCATCAACAACCCAAAATACTACAGATGTTGCCAACATCACTTCCACGTTCCCTGGATTTCACCTACGTTAGAGTAAATGATTTGTGTTACAGTAATTGATTTAGGTTTGGTTAGCTTTTAGGTTCCTTACTTTTTAAATGTGATTTGATACGTATAATAAATTACCTCTTCATATCTGTTATTCTATGAAAAATTCAAAATGTTGGACGGTTACCACTTAAAATTATATTTTCACTAGTTCATTTCGTGTTAATTATACATATTTAGACAAGTTCTTGGAATTTTGTGTCAATGTTGATCATACTGATTTCACATACATATACCGCCAACTGCTGGAGGTTGCATTTATCTTTCTGGGATTACATGAAGCACTAGCGCATGCGCACTGGGATTCTATAGAACTTAGAAGAATTTATGTGCGACGGTAAGTATACCTTATCCAAAAAATGTATTGACTTCTTCTGCCAAAAAACACAGGTTTGGGTTCATTCCTGTCTGTGAACTACAACTGGAACTGATCTGTCCAATGGCAATGAAGTTGACCTAAGTTTCTGTTTCTTGCAGGATGATAATTTAATAATTTTTTTGGTAAACAATGTTCTGGCATCCTAAAAACATGCTTTCTCCATTTATGTGGACTGAATGATATTGAAGGAACTAGACAAGTTGCACCTGTAACTTCAGAAAAAGGCAACTAAGATGAAGTGGTACAAACTAGGGGATGGCAGTTGTTTTTCAATAACAAAGAAGCTGGACTTTTGAGCTCATTTCTTCAACACCCCATTAAGTTATTTTAATTTTTTTTTTAATTCTAATATCATTCCTCATTTGGTCTCTCACTGTTATTGATAATAGAAATCTCATTTGTGATGTGTTCATTTCTGCCTTTATCAGTTTGTCATAGTGTCCCAACATTCATTACCATATAAAATAGATGGTTGAGATATTGTATTATGAAATCTGGGTTGAATCTCTTTTTGCATTGATTTTCTAAAATTTCTTCTCAAAACTCCAAATTGTATTTTGTTAATTTTTTATATATGTCTTTTTGGTAATCATATAATGAAACATGTCTTCCTAAATATATAAAATCTGTCACTTGTTCTATTTTTTACCAACATTTTTACCCGTTATAGCTGTTCACCACATACTACCATTTCTTTCGTTTTGTTAACTGATATTTTCATATTATAATTTTAGTATATTCTGTAATTTGAAAATTGCTAGTTGTAAAAATCTTCATTTGCTGCAAACAAAACTTTATTATCTGCGAATAAAATTGTATTTAATCTTGTGTTATTTATAATTCATATCCCTTTGGATATTTCTGCTTTACATTCTTTAATTGCCTTGTCCAAATACAGAATAAAAAGAATGTTCTAATTTAACTTTTATAATATTGTAGTTTCATAAAGACTCTTTATTGAATTTTAAAAATTTTTTTATCAAATTCCATAAAATTATGAAACTTTCCATAGCTTTTCTCTGTTTACCCGGTCGTGCTTTTTTGTAATCTAAGAATAACATATATAAGGGAAGATTAAATTCTCTTTCCTTTTCTAATAACTGTTTTACTATAAATGTGGCATCTACACAGGATCGGTCCTTTCGGAAGCCACATTTTTCTTCTTCAATTTTATCTTCCACTAAAATTTTTAATTTCTCTTTTAAAACTCCTGCATAAATTTTTGATGCTGTTACTAACAAAGAGATTCCTCTATAATGTGAACGATTATTTCTTGGTCCTTTTATGTAGATTGGAATCGTTAAAGCTGTCTTCCAATCCTGTGGTATCATCCCTTGTGTCCAAACATCATTAAAAATTTGAACTAGTCTTATGTGTAATTTTTTCCACCATATTCCCACAGTTCCATTGGTATGTTATCTATGCCACTAGATTTTCTATTTTTCATCTTCAAAAGAACATTTTGAATATCTTCTAAGCAAATGGCATATTCTTTTATATTAGTAGTGTTTGTATGTTCATCATAGAGTAACTCTTGATAGTTTCTTCCACATTCCTGTTATGGCTACTTTATCTGCACAATCTTCTCTTAGGGCCGCATGCAAATACAGTAGTCTCTGGTGAGCTGAGTTTTCCGTGAGAATGTGCAAAGTTCAAATTAGCGAGTCACTGACTGGTCATGCATGAAAGTAGTTTTTTCGTAATATTGGCAAGAAATTACCCAGAATTCTCAGCGATAAAACCACTTCCGTTATTTTCGTCTGCCAGAGGAATGCATTTATGCTTGCATCCCGTAAATAAAACCATATACGACGACGTCTGCATCGTGCGATATTACGCCGATTCTCCTGTTCTTCCAGTTTAATTCTTTGGTAGACTCTATCAAATTCCTCCTCTCCGCGTATACCGAAAACATGATCGATGTCTTCAAGGTCCGACATCTTGGATAAAGCAGCAAGGTTTCAAAGTACATCGGGTTGCTCACGATTCGTTCTCTGCAAGGTCACCTCGCCAGGTAGCTTAGGAATTTCGACAATTATTATCGCATGAACAGACTTTTGAGTATGCAAAAACATCTTTGGATGCAACTTTCTCAGCAGAGAACGACTTTTACGGTCTAATGTGTTCATAGATACGACCCTTAATCTATTATAAACATTGAAGCCATATCATTATGCACCTGTAACAACTTGTTCTAAGGGTCGTATCTATGAACGCATTAGACCGTAAAAGTCGTTCTCAGCTTGTACTCTGCTGAGAAAGTTGCATCCAAAGACGTTTTTGCATTCTCAAAAATATGTTCATGCGATAATAATTGTTGAAATTCCTAAGCTACCTGGCGAGGTGACTTTGCAGAGAACGAATCGTGAGCAACCCGATGGTAACCGATGTACTTTGAAACCTTGCTGCTTTATCCAAGATGTCGGACCTTGAAGACTTCGATCATGTTTTCGCTATATGCGGAGAAGAAGAATTTGATAGAGTCTACCAAAGAATTCAACTGGAAGAACAGGAGAATCAGCGTAATATCGCACGATGCTGACATCGTATACGGTTTTATTTGCGGGACGCAAGCGTAAATGCGTTCCTCTAGCAGACGAAAATAACGGAAGTGATTTTATCGCTGAGAATTCTGGGTAATTTCTTGCCAATATTACGAAAAAAACTACTTTCATGCATGACCAGTCAGCGACTTGCTAATTCGAACTTCGCACATGCTCACAGAAAAGTCAGCTCACCAGAGACTAATGTATTTGCATGCGGCCCTAAGTTCTTAATAAAAGCTTCCCAACTATCATTTTGCAATTTCTATGAGAGGTTTCATGACTACTGCTCTTTTGTGTTTATAATTTATTTTGTCTTCTAGTTTTTTTAGAACCAATCCATTTTTGATAAACCTGTGTTAAAAGTAACTGTTACGTATTCTTATCCTTTTCTTTTGACCTGAGATGTGTAGTTGTTTTCAAATGCTGTTCAAATTAAAATTTTTTTATTGCATTTTATATTAGGACTAAGGTGTAGCAGCCATTTGAAAACAACAACAATTCTGTATTCACGTAGACTTTCACGGCTGGAGTTACTATAATGATCTTGAAGAAGATTTTCGGGCTGTAGGCCGAAAATCTTATTCAAGATGATCATAACAACAATTCTTCTTGCATACTTGACAGTTCACTACATCACCGTCGCTTGAATAGTCAGTATTGCCTGAAATCCACTGCTTAATTAAAGATGATCTAGTGCACTTATTTCAAGCATTATAACAGTTTAATCTAACAAAACATTGCCTGAACTATTACTGTACTAGAAAAAAACAGTTAATAGATTAACAGTCCTGTTCTGTCGACACTGATTTTGAGAGGCTATTGTGGTTACTCCATTGAGAAAGGGATGCAAGGAATCCCTTTTGTAAAAGAGTCTGCTACATCCATCTACTTGCATGTATTGTTAGACTGAAAGTATGATCCTGTTACCACTTGACTTGAAATAGGAAGCTATTGTGGTGTCAAGCACAAAGAAATTAAACATAGGCTCAATTCTTTAAATGCATGCTATTATGCATTGCACAGACTCTCGGATGTCCCAACTCCTTTCAAAAAACATTAAACTGAAAATATATCTTTTTCATCTTCTTCCTTCCAAGTATTAGGCCAAGGCCTGTTACGATCCTATAGAAAATTTTCCCTCCAACGTTCGAGGGAAATTCTCGTATAAGACTTCATCATCATCATCATCATGAACAAATTCGTTTTAGGCCATGTGGCCTGTACGGTAAACCTAGCGAAGATGGTCTTGATCTTTCCACCGATGTTTTGGTCTTCCTTGGTCCCTATGTCCAGTTGGGGTATATTGGAATGCCAATTTTGGAAGTCTATTTCTTGCCATTCTTCTCAGATGATTTTTCCATTCTTGTTGGTATCTTTGGATATCTTCATTTAAACTTGCTACTCCAAGTTTTCCTCTGATAGTAGTGTTCCTTTGGTGATCCAGTCTATTAACTCCTAACAATGATCGTAAGAAGCGCATTTGGCTTACTTGAAGTTTATGAGAGTTTCTTTTATTTAAAATCCAAATTTCACTTCCGTATTTTAGAGCAGCTTTTGATGTGACGTTATGTAATCTTAGTTTTGTCTCTGTCCTCATCTGTTTACCAAAATGTCTTCGTATTACCCCATTCATTTTGTTATATTTTTGTAATTTTGAATCAATGTCACTCTTATACTCTGCAAATACACTTCCTAAGTAAGAGAAATCTGACACTTGTTCTATAATTTTTCCATCAATCTCAATTTTCACCCGTTGTATGTTTTTTCCACACATTGCCATTGTTTTGGATTTTGATGTGGAAATTTTCATATTATATTTGCTGGCAATTTTGAATAATTGATATTGCTGCTATTTGTAAGCTATCTTCGGAATCTGATAATATTATTTGATCATCAGCATATAATATTGTTTGAATTATTTTATTCCTAGTTGTTGAAATTCCACTGTTTACTGTTTGTTTCCATTCTTGCACTATTCTGTTAATATATATATTAAATAAGAGTGGAGATAGTCCACATCCTTGTCGAACACCTTTGCCTGTGTTTATGTGTTCTGTTATTTCTCCATCTGGTAATTTAATTTTGATTTTAGAATTTTGATATAAGCTTTGTATGGCTCGTATTACATGTGAGTGTATATGTTCTTCATGCAGTATCTGCCAAAGTTTATCTCGGTTTACATTATCATATGCCTTTTCATAATCTATAAATAGTATGTACAGTGGGAGATTAAATTCTCTCCTTTTTTCCATAATTTGTTGCAGGGTAAATATTGCATCTATAGTGCTCCTCCCTTTTCTAAATCCACATTGTTCTTCTTCCAAAAATGTTTCAGTACTTACTGATAACTTATTTTTAATTATGTTGGCATATAATTTAGATGCAGTTGGGAGTAAGGTAATGCCTCGGTAGTTATCACATTTGTTTTTCTGACCTTTTTTATGTATATTAATTACTAGACCCGTTTCCCAATCCGTTGGAATATTAAGACAATGCCAAATATTGTTAAAAAGTTCTAATAGTTTCTCTTTCAAGGCAGTTCCTCCATACTTAAAAAGTTCTAAATTTAAATCATCTAAACCTGGACTTTTCCTGTTCTTGGCCTTCTTTAAAACTTCTTCTAGTTCGTCCATTGTTATGTCTGGTTTTTCTATTTCATTTTCACAAGTCAAATTCGAAGTAATTTTTTCAGTGTGAGTGTTCGGTTCTGACCAAAGATTTTTGTAGTAAGTAATCCAGTCTTGTTTTGGTATCAGATTAACATTAATTTTGTCTTTTGTTTCCATCTGTAATTTTTTGAATATTTTAAATCCCTGTCTTTGTGCTCCTGTAATATCACGTTCTAAGGATTTTACAAATTTATCCCAATCATCCCTTCTGTATTTTCTAGACAATTTACGAACCTTAGCTCTGAGTATAAGACTTGAAAGCATAATAATAGTCCCTTCGAGGCCTCTGGTCAGGATTTTCTGGAGAAGAAAAGAAAATAAAGTAAAGAAGAAATGGAAGAAAGGAAAGACTCCCTAGCCCTCGGATGCCCTAATAGCGTCTGGGGTCGAAAAAAACAAGAGTTAACCAAGAGAGGTTAGATAGTAAAGTTAAAAGAGTGCAAAACACAAGTAAGTGGAAGAAATGTTTTGCACAGCTTGGGCACCTTGTGGTCGCCATCCACATATCCCCTAGATGAGGACCCCTGATAAAACTATTATTCTACCAGTTATATTATATGGGTGCGAAACATGGACTCTTACTTTAAGAGAGGAAAGGAGATTACAAGTATTTGAGAACAAAGTACTTAGGAAAATTTTTGGACCAAAGAGAGATGAACAGACAGGTGAATGGAGAAGACTACATAACAATGAACTACATGGTCTTTATAGGAAGCCAGATATAATAAGAACAGTTAAGTCTCGTAGACTGCATTGGGCAGGACATGTTGCACGTATGGGGAATGAAAGACTTGCATGGAAGCTTCTTGTAGGAAAGCCAGAGGGAAAACACCCAGTTGGTAGACCAAGAATGAGGTGGGAGAATAACATTAACTATGATTTGAGGGAAGTAGATTATGCAGGGAATGATTGGAAAGCATTAGCTCAGGTTAGGGATGTATGGAGAGCTTATGTCCGTGTGGCCATGAACCTACAGGTTCGATAGTGCCAGTGAGTAAGTAAGTATTGTGGTGTCAAGAGATGTTCAACATAGAGATTTTTCAGTTCCTTCAGAAATATCAGATAATTTCTGTAACATTAAGTGCGGCGGTTCTTTTTGGTATGAGCATTGTGGGTCTCTAGAGTGTTAGATTTTGTGATTTTGCTGGTGATAGATAAAGGAACTGTTGCATAGAGAATTAGTGATAAATTGATTTTCAGGTGATATAATAAAAGGCTTTATTATAATTTTTTATCACAATATACACTTGCACTGAATAATTGTTCCTTGGAAAACTGATAAATCACGACTTGTCATATAAACTATTAATGATGCTTCAATATCGCGAATCTTTACTATTACATTTTTCTTTAAATCAGTGCGATATTACTTTTTGCCCGACTTAATTCACTAAAGGAGAAAAGAAAACTCCAAATTCCTCTCCCTCATTCACAATAGCTCCACTTCTGTGTTATTTGAGCAAAAGCACTAAGCCCCACTTTACTTGCCTATAACTTGCATGCGAATATTGACCTAGCTACAAGCTATGTTTTGGGGATTTTTTTTCTCTATTGTCAGAACGTTTTAAGAGTAATGAACCTTTGCATCTTTCCTCGACAATATCTATGTTCTCCTTGACTGAGTTTTAACCTTGAAGGTTTTGCATCATCCCTTACCATAATATAACTCTCTAATTCCTGCCGTCTTCAAAAAACACATAACCCAAGACCAGATAATGAAACTTACTAGTAGAGTAAGGTAAAGGAAGGATTTCTGCTTGGATGGGAATGAAGCCTGAATTAGCTCAGTGGACAGAGCATTAGCATGGAAAGCTAAAAGTTCTGGGTTCGATTACCGGTTCAGGCAGAAATTTTTCTCTTTACCATTGATTTACAATAATTTAATTGTGTTCATTAATTTACTTATTTCTATCATAGTAATAGCTTTAGCTTCTCAATATTAATTTAATAAACTTAACGGTTATTCATACAAATTTCTCAAAATCACCCTCTAATAACTTGACACACCCTTTTTCAGAAGAAATTCTTCCTTGGGACATAACTGTAGAGTCTCCTATGTATGGAAATTGCCTAGTTGATTTTTGCTGTTTACTCAGAAAAGTATATTTTTTATATTTTTACAAGCAAAAATATAAACTTTTGGGACATAAAGGTAATCTCTGTTGTAATACTGTCCTCATCGAATCTTGAATTTGTTTATTTTTTTTAAGAAAGAAAAAAATATTGTTTGAACCGGGATTTGAACCCTGAATCCTTAGTTCTACGTACTAATGTTCTGTCCATTACACCATTCAAATGATGATACAGTCATTAACATTTCTTTCAACTTATACAATTCTCGTTCGTCCGAAGGCTAATAGCTGTTGGGATATTCTATTCAGAAGTATTTCTATTTATTGAGAATACTTCTGAATAGAAGCCGTCAGTTGCCTTCGGATAAATGAGAATTGTGTAAGTTGAAAGAAATGTTAATGATTGATTGTATTGTCGTTTGAATGGTATAATGGGCAGCACACTAGTACATAAAACTATAAAGTCACAAAAGGTATCCTTCCACAGGCATCTGTGATTGGTGGAGCCATGGTACTATTTTACACACCTTCAGACGTTTAACATGTTCAACACGAGCGGTCATGTAGAAATAACTGAATTTCCCTCTTTGTCAACTGACATGAGCAAAATGGTGTTATATTTAAATTTATATAAATTTATACATACTGTTCACCATTGTCATTTTCTTCATATGTTATATTGTGTTTTATTACTTTATTATTATTATTTTTGCGATAATTTTTTTCATATTACACCACCAAGTTAACTTCGCACGGGTGGAGGGGAAGAGTTTTAGTGCTAGTGTCGCCGAACTACTGAATCTATGGTAGAGGGATGTAGGAAAAGACTGTACATTCCATCACATACTGAATGGTTCGATTTAAGTGTGGGTGGAGAATCCCTAAACACGTGTGAAAGATCTTAACATGGTTGTCAAATTAAGTCATTTAAGCATGGAACGCTCAGGCAGTCGGATCATTTAAAATCACAGTATTTGTCATCTGTCCATTACAGCCTCACAATAAATCACAAGTGACAACATGTAATGAGAATGGACAGCCCATTCCTACACATAACCCCAATAGTAACAGGGTTGTCAAATTAGTCATTTTGCCAATGAACGCCTAGAAGGATGGACCATTAAAATAAAACCCATAGAATTTGTCAGCTCTCTACCTGCCAGATAAAAAGAACATATACAGAGGACAGGAAGTGGCAACATTCTAAGGAAGAGAAAGAGAAAGACAGCTTAATAGTTAACATATTTTCCACAGTTTACTTGGAGGAGTAATACATAGTAGTTATATTATCAGGGAACTATGTTTTCATCTATGCTGCTGGACAATGATGTCATTAGGTTCATGTGGCCAATGAAATCATACTTAACCACATGCTTCTGTTTACATTACAACATAAAGTAAGGGCAAAATCAGTATAGGGGTCCAGGGTTCAAATCCCGGTTCAAACATTAATTTTTCTTTCTTAAATTTGATTCTATCCAGGATTGAAAAATATTAGTTCAAATAAAAACATTGAAAACTTGAATTTATTATTGCTAAACTCAAAATGGTTTATACAATAAATAACTAAAAATTTGAACAAGACAGTAATACTGGCACAAAGGTAAATAAATGCTGTGAACCGAAAGTGCCTTTTTTTCGGTTCAGTTATACATCTGTGTGCTTCTCCCTACTGAAGAACATTTGTGAAGCCTGCCAATGTTCCTGTGTTCCGTGTGGTTACCCCTTCCCTTTTCACCCTATCCCTCGCGCATCTCTACTGCGCACATCCCTTCCACTCGCGAACCTGATAAATGCTCGGTTATCTCAACGCACTTCATCATTCGATCGGCTCACTAAGTGGCGTTTGGTTCTTTAGAAGGGGATTCAGTGTGTGAATCCAACTCAAGTGCACCATGAACTTGCGAGGATAACATGGTGAATGAGAAGATGAGCAAGTGGATTGTAACCGAGGGACGGTTAGAGTTGATTTCGTCTAAGCAAACATGGAAGAAGGATTTCCAATAGGACTTAGACATGTATGCGTGTGATAGTTTAAATGGTACGTTATTGTTCTATTATATTTTGGTTACTGTTTGTGACTGATCGACTGATCAGAGATCAATTTCTGTTATGTATTCATTATTTTGTTTTTTATATAATCCACACTTATTTTCTTATTAAAAGCTTATCTTTTATGTTACGCCCTTTGTTCTCATTTGAGAGTTACTATCATTCTCTATCCTATAACGAAGTTAGTTCAGTCCATGCAAGTTATAGTCAGTGTTTATATTTATAGGCATGTTCAATTAGGAAAGAAAGATGAATGGTTAGCCGCCTTCTATGGGCCCGAGGCAGGCTGTTTTCTTGTAATTAACTTCATTAGATATCTGGAACACTTTGCTAAAATACAGCATTACCATAACCCAGCGATCCCGGATGGTAGCAGCTATAAATGATATTAGCAGAGCGTGGTTTTAATATACGCTACAGCTGAAACATGCATATGTCCTTTGAACATTGCACTAACTCTCAAAATATGGATTTGCATATGGATTTTTGAAAAATTGGGCCCTGATTATGATATAACTATCATTCACTTTCACTGCTATAACAATTACTACTACATACATACATCACTTTTTGTTCTCTCTTATTCTTGTTCATATATTGTATATTTTATATTTCCCATATAGAAGATAAAATCAAATGATGGCCCATAGCTTACTCATATTAAAGGGACCTACAGTCCAGCTGCTGAGTCTTCGGCCCTGATGTTTAGGTTGTACGTGGGGTAAAGGGAGAAACTCGTCCTCTACCACCAATAAGGAAATAGTTGAGTGGGAGTGGACATCTGCCACAACCAATCACTGCTCTTGACGCTGCTAGTAAAGTTTTAAATTGTTGCGATGTTGTCGGCTGTATTTCTGCTAACTGCCATGATTTAATATTCCGTGTGGTACACAAAGCGGCCCCTCCCACTGAATATTGATATTGGCAACACTGCGTGAAAACATCAGAGCCGGAGGCTGGACTGTAGCTCAATTTCCATATTCGACAGTCACTATTATCAGTACCACATGCCTTTTCTATAGCTACTGTATGGGTCAGGAATTTAATCCAGGCATCTGGTGCTCATTGTAGCAATAAAAATTGTACACTGCTGTCGAGTCCTGAGATTGAAAATCTTAAATTAAAATTCAAACTTGCACACTGGTCAGGAAACAGATATGCTACCACTTGAAGCTAGTGTAGCAGGCCCTTTTAAATACTTCATTAGCTGCCATGGTACCAGGACATGGCACAGGAATGTATGGTGCCACAACCAGATTTGTTTTCTGTTTGCTGTCGTATGGATAATTCCGACAATTTCATTGTCTACTTGAATATGATTTATGTTTAACTTACAAACAAAATTCTAGAAAGATAATATCATACTTTGAAGCATTGGATCTATAATCCACTGCTGAGTCTCTGGCCCTGACATTTTCATGATGGTGTTGCCGATATGGATATTCAGTGAGAGGAACTGCTTTATGTTCATGGTTAGCAGAAATACAGCTGACAACATCGCAAGCATTTCAAACCTTACTAGCAGCGTCAAGAATAGTGACTGGTTGTAGCAGACATCCACTCCAATTTCAACTATTTCCTTATTGGCAGTAGAGGATGAGTTTCTCTCTTTACCCCTTGTACAACCTAAATGTCAGGGCAGCAGCTGGATTTTAGTGAAAGTAGAGTCAAAAATTTGCTTTTGTTGCCTTATTGTGAGTCTGGTTTCTATATAACATATATTGAGTAGCAATAATTTTATTAATTTTGTATTAATATCACATTTATACTTACTTTTTTACTTTTGAAGGCCTCTCCACTTTTCAGCGGTTACCCTGTATTCCCATTCGCCATTCTTGCCGATCACGCCATTCATCCTCCTCCAGACCTCGGTCGTTCATCAATCTATGGATCTTCCTCTCCAAGTTGTTCTTGGCCTGCCCTGTTTCCTTCTACCAGAAGGTGACCATTCCAAAAGAGTTTTGGGCCATCTATCATCCTCCATTCTCCTGACATGGCCATACCACTGAAGAGCTCGTCTTTCGATCCTTTCCACCACTGTCTCCTCCATATCCATCATCTGCCTCACTTCTTCATTTCTTCTTCTTTCCAACCTGGACACCCTGGCACTGCGTCTTATTCCATCCATATCCACTGCCAAGATCTTAGTTTTTTGTCCCTCTACCAAAGTCCATCCCTCAGCACCATAAGTCATTATGCTTTCCACAACAGACTTCAAAATCCTCTTCTTCATGTGGTTTGACATGGTCCTACTCCACAGTACTCCATTCAACATTTTTATGGCTCTTCGTGCTTGTACTAACCTGCTATCTACTTCAGCTTTACAACTCCCTGATTCATCAATAAGTGATCCCAAATGTTTAAATTTTTTAACAGCTCTAATAATTCCTTGGGATAGGGATATATCTCGTCCACTTCCTTCTACTACAAGATATTCAGTTTTTTCCATGTTTACTCTTAATCCTCCTATTTCAAAAGCATTTAGAAGTTTTCTCATCATGTATTTCACATTCTCACGACTCTGGGCTATCAACACTTGATCGTCTGCAAATAATAAGGAATGTATTGTGCCACCTTGGACTGGTACTCCCATGCCTCCACAATATCGATTCCACTGCTCCAATATATGCTGGATGTATATTGCTCACATTTATGTGCTTAATTATTTATTACTTCTTTTTTTAAGTTTTTTTGATGTTTCAATCAAAATTGTGAATTTAGGCATGGATAATAGAGTGAACTGAAAATAAATGGAGACAATAAGTAAAATGAGACATAATTATCTCATTTCATTTATTTCTTTTATTCAAAACACAGGACCGTAATAAGTTTTATGAAATGGCAGTGCTAGATTGCTGTGTTGGCATCTATCTCTGTACAGTAAAGTAAAAGTGATCCCACAACAGGCCCGGAGGCCCTTGGGGTAGTAGGAGGTTAAGGCTCCCACTTTTTCTAGACAATCGGCACTTTATGTCAGCCGGGTTGTCAGCCCTGCGTGATGGCTGCCTTTACCCCCAGAACAAGCATCTGGTACTCATTTCCGTTAGAGGCTAAGTCGACCC
Source organism: Diploptera punctata (assembly GCA_030220185.1). Classification (NCBI taxonomy): domain Eukaryota; kingdom Metazoa; phylum Arthropoda; class Insecta; order Blattodea; family Blaberidae; genus Diploptera; species Diploptera punctata. The sequence goes on from JASPKZ010007266.1 coordinate 377,405, forward strand.
CAAGGCCATATAGTGCCGCCAGAGGGTTTGGGGTCAGTTTAAAAATCCTGACCCCAATGGGACTTGAACCCTCAACCCTCCGGCTTGTAGCTCAGTACCTTAACCACTACACTATGGCGTGCCCCATCTCTATACAGTGTGCTCATAAAGATCCAGTACATTTTTGGGATAACATAGTCCAAATAAAGTAAAAGTTATAATTCAGTATCTACTACAAAGTCATTGTTCCACATAACCTCTATCAATCTCAAAACACATTTCCCAAAGACACACAGTCACCTGGAAAACATTTATCAACATATCCTCTCTAATGATTTCGCTCGCTTGGCATATGCATTATTTCAGCACTTGCAGATTAGGAACCTTGGTTCTGTACACCTGTTGCTTGATGAAACTCCAAGTGAAAAAGTCCAGAGGTGTGTGCATATCATATGCAAGTGGTCACAAATTGGAAGCCGAAGATTGTGCAGCACAACAAATAATGTGGCCTCTGTGAAGCTGCAGACCAGGATAATTTAATGGACTGCATCATCTTCACCGACAAAGACATATTTCACTTTGTGGACATGTTAATCACCACAATTGTCTTATATGGGCAGATGAGTTGCCCAATGAAACCTCCGATTGGAAAAGGCATTTACCGAAAGTGAATGTTTGGCTTAACTAAACAAAAAACTTATGGCCCATGTATGTTTGCTGAGCAAACAATAGCTGGAGACATGTATCTTGATATGTTACAATTTTTCGTACTATCATAGACACAATGGTGTTGCAATAATATAAAGCACCACTACACTTTAATGTGACTATATGTGAGTATCTCGATGATATGTTTGCCAACAGGTGGATTGGAAAGGCATCTCCTCGTTCACCAGACCTCACGCCTCTGAACTTTTTCCTTGGGAATTCATCAAGCAACAGGTGTACAGAACCAAGGTTCCTAATTTGCAAGTGCTGAAAGAATGCATATGCCACGCGAGTGAAATTATTACAGAGGATATATTGGTGAATGTTTTCTAAGTGACTGTGCATCATTGGGAAACATGTTTTGATATTGATGGAGGTCATGTGGAACATTGACTTTGTAGTAGATACTAAATGATAATTTTTGTTTTATTTGCACTATGTTTTCCCAAAAATGTACTGGAATTTTATGGGCACAGTGTAGTTTACTGCACAATTTTCTAATAAATGTTAAAGTTGGCTATGATACGATAGTAATGTTAAATATTTACTTCAAGAAAAACTGTAATTAAGAAAACAGGGAGTAAATGTGAAAAAATGAAATAATTGGGAATTATGGAAATATGTAATGAACAAAAACAGTAGTGCAGAACGAAGCTTTATGCTAATTGTTATTTCTTTTTCTTGTAGATGATTTTTTTATATTCATAAATGTGTATTTAATGTTCAGGATTTAAGCTTTAGTGTTTGCCAGATATTTCATATCCTCTCTCTCTTTTTTTTTATGTAAATAAGAATTATATTGTATATTTTTTATGAATTTACAGGGAAAGACATAATTGGTCTTGCCGAGACAGGATCTGGAAAAACAGGAGCATTTGCTTTGCCAATTCTGCAGAGTTTACTGGAAAATCCACAACGTTACTTTGCTTTAATTCTTACACCTACAAGAGAATTGGCATTTCAGATCTCGGAACAGTTTGAAGCACTAGGTAAAGTTATGATGGAACCCATTTTAACTATTAGCTGCATCATGTTAATGAAACTAACAAACCCAGAGATTCATAGCTGCACAGCATATGCATCTCTATTCTGAACTGATATTTTCAAGTCATACTCTGGTTAATATTATTCTTCCATCTCATTCTTGGCTTATCTATTGGATGCTTTCTCTCTGGTTTTGCTGCAAAAAGATTCCATGTTCCTCTTTCATTCCCTATTTTTGCTACATGTCATGCTCATCGCAGTCTATGATACTTAAATGATCTTATTACATGTGATCCCATAAAGATCATGTAGTACCTTTTTCTTTTTGTACAATCTTGGTTTAGTGTGTATGGGAGATAAGTAGTCTGATTCAATATTTGGGCCTCTAATACCATGTCAGCTAATCTATGGTTACTTAAAATATAATCTCTGACTTCTCTGGTATACTTATGGCTATCCTTGTGTTCAACAGTTGTATTCATGATTTTTAATTGGTTATAAACAGTAAAATCAGTAAATCTTTGGTCACTCTAGTTAAACATCTCTTTCTCATGGCTTTGATTAATTTTGGTGTTTCCTACTCTTCCATTGAAGTCACCCATAATTATTAGCATGTCTGATATTGACTTGAAAAGTTACTTTCTGTAACTTGGCAAAAAACTTGTCATTTTCTTCCTCTTATCTTTCTACTGGGGCATAAATTCCTATTACCATCATTTATCTTCTTGTAAGTTTAATTCTTAATTGTATAATTCTTTCTGAACAAAAAATATAATTATTATCAATTGATGATCTAAATCTTGTGTGTATCATTAACATAACTCCATATGTTTTCGCTGACTCCACTATAAAATTATAAAATAATTTTGAGTTTCTTTTGATCCCTTTAATTACTATTTAGTTTCTGAAAAGGCTACGATTGAAATTTCTTTCTTTGCTATATCATCTAATTGGTCCTCCTTATGGGCTATACCTGTACATTCCAAGATGCAAATTTCATAATATTTTATTTTTTCCATAGCATTTCCTTGTGTTTGCTCAAGCCATCAAGAGATCAATTGTCTGAAGATTTTTTATGAGATTTGAAAGCAAAAATGATAAAAATGCCCAATGGGTTGCTAATCCAGAGGGGTTGTTGTAGGGTTTCCACTAATATAGCATTTCCACTACATCAAGATGTTATGGTTGTACTGTCAATTCTCAGACCCCAGAGCCTCATCAGTTAAATCATATTGCACCACGAGAAGATGAGAATGGGATCTGTGTAAGAGATGATGTAGATTCACTTCATTACACCTAGCAACCCATAAAATGTAATATATCTGTATTAATTATTAATTTTTGTCTTTGTTCATGAATAATATTTGGTAAACAAAATTAGATTAGATCAAGATAAATTAAAATGTTTCATACCTCTCCTCATAATTAATCTTCTAAGTAGATCGCGATTTTAGGGTCTTGGCAACCCCATCCTCAGTACACTTACGCCAACTGATGTTATGTCGATCGGAAGAACCACTTCTTCTTCCCTCTGTTGGTGGACCGATGAACCTCCGGATCAGGTCAAAATCTGCAGTCCACCAACAGAGGGAAGGAGAAGTGGTTCTTATAATCGACATAATATCAATTGGCATAAGTGTACTGAGGGTGGGGTTGCCAAGACCCTGAAATCGCGATCTACTTAGAAGGTTAATTATGAGCAGAGGTATGAAACATTTTAATTTATCTTAAATTAAACCTCATAGTGATTTATTCCTATAAAAATTCAAAATTAGATTAGATCGTTGAAAAACCAACTGAAATAGTCACGCTTAAACAAAGTGATTTTATTTAATGAGACTTAAGCAAAAAGCAATTCACTTAGCAATTTTTTAAAATAAATTTCCTGGAGAGATTTGTTAATTTGACAATGTGATCCATAAATATAAAAGTTCATATTTGAAGAGAAAAATATAATTTGTCCTTCAGTGAGAAGTGTTAAATTAATAATGAAAACCTAAAAAACTCGTTTAATTATATTTGAGTTGTGTATTTTGACTTACCTCATATTTCTTGATTTTTATGCAGACTGGTTTCATCACTAACTGTTCGACAGTCTCAATGCTTCAGTTGTGAAGCATTGAGAATGTCGCACAGTTAGCGACGAAACCAGTCTGCATAAAAATCAAGAAATATGAGGCGAGTCAAAATATTCAACTCAATATAATTAAAATAAACCTCATAGTATTGTTTATTTTTTATCATTTCACTCACCTCATACTTCATAATTTATAGCAGACCCAGGGTTTCTTCACGTAATTCGTGACATTGTCAATGCTGCGTCATGTTCACAACTGACGTCCAACGGCCTTCTATCCTGCAGACTGACCTCCGCGCCATCTGGTGGCCGACCGAATAATTTCCAAATCAGGCCTCTTTCTTTATAACCGGGTATTTCAAAATTCATAGTTGTATTTTCATTCTTGCATATGTAAATTTTTTCCCAAATTGTGAGTTCCTTCGGTTTTTCCAATTGTTTAAGTAATTTTGTTTTGGTTTCTATTCTATGTTTTTCTGACCAGGCATGTGCAGCTATTGCAGATTTTTTCGGTTTCTTCTCCATTTTAACATTTCTGAGGTGTTCTTTTAATCTTGTATTTAGATTCCTTTTTGTTTTTCCTATGTATATCTTTTCACAATCTTTACAATTAATTTGATAAATTCCCGATTTTTTGCAGTCTTCAATTTTTTCATTTTTGTTGGTTTTTATTAAATTACCTAAGCTGTAATCATTTTTCGGTGCTAATTTAATGTTGAATTTGTTGAAAATTTTTTGAAACTTGTCAAATACGAAAGGATGGTATGTGAACTTCTTGAATTTTTTGCCTATATTTTTATCTGTCTGAAGAGTACTTTCATTGATGACTTTTTGTTCTTTGAATTTATTTATTTTCTTGTGTATCATTTTCTTGTGAAAACCATTATCCTTAGCAATTTGTATGATGTGTTCTTTCTCTTTATTGTAATTTTCTTTGCTCATGGGGACATTCACAAGTCTGCGTGTTAAACTATTAAATACTGCCTGTTTGTGTGAAAAATGGTTAAATCCAGTAGCTTTTATATAATTGTCGATGTGAGTTTCTTTTCTGTAGATTCCAAATTCTATTTTCTTTTTCTCTTCTTTCCTAATCAATTTAAGGTCTAAAAATGGTATTTCATGATTATTTTCTATTTCCATTGTAAATTTGATTGTTTTATTTTGAATATTTAACAGTTTAATGGCATCTTCTAATTGTTTCTCTTTTACTATTGCTATGATATCATCTACGTATCTTCTCCAAAATTTAAACATCAAAGGATGTGCTTTAGTTACATGACATTCAAAATTCCCCATAAACATGTCTGCTAAGAATGGTGATAATGGATTTCCCATTGCGAGTCCTGATTTTTGTCTAAAGTATTTTCCTCTAAAGGTGAAGAACATTTGATTTAAGCATAATTTTGTTAGTTTTATGTATTCTTTAACGCTATCATCATCTAATTTGCAAAGAAAATTACAATAAAGAGAAAGAACACATCATACAAATTGCTAAGGATAATGGTTTTCACAAGAAAATGATACACAAGAAAATAAATAAATTCAAAGAACAAAAAGTCATCAATGAAAGTACTCTTCAGACAGATAAAAATATAGGCAAAAAATTCAAGAAGTTCACATACCATCCTTTCGTATTTGACAAGTTTCAAAAAATTTTCAACAAATTCAACATTAAATTAGCACCGAAAAATGATTACAGCTTAGGTAATTTAATAAAAACCAACAAAAATGAAAAAATTGAAGACTGCAAAAAATCGGGAATTTATCAAATTAATTGTAAAGATTGTGAAAAGATATACATAGGAAAAACAAAAAGGAATCTAAATACAAGATTAAAGACACCTCAGAAATGTTAAAAATGGAGAAACCGAAAAATCTGCAATAGCTGCACATGCCTGGTCAGAAAAACATAGAATAGAAACCAAAACAAAATTACTTAAACAATTGGAAAAACCGAAGGAACTCACAATTTGGGAAAAAATTTACATATGCAAGAATGAAAATACAACTATGAATTTTGAAATACCCGGTTATAAAGAAAGAGGCCTGATTTGGAAATTATTCGGTCGGCCACCAGATGGCGCGGAGGTCAGTCTGCAGGATAGAAGGCCGTTGGACGTCAGTTGTGAACATGACGCAGCATTGACAATGTCACGAATTACGTGAAGAAACCCTGGGTCTGCTATAAATTATGAAGTATGAGGTGAGTGAAATGATAAAAAATAAACAATATTAAAGAACCTCATAGTGTTATTTCCTATCTACATAACTTAAACCTCATAGTGTCATTTCCTACATATATTTAATACAAATTCATATTTGGAGAGAAAAACATATGCCTAGACTGGGGTTTGAAACAGAGACCTTTAGCTTTATATGCTAATGCTCTGTCACTGAGCTATCCAAGCCCTCCAAACTAAATGTAAATTTTTCTCTTATACATTTCAATTCCCGAGAGTGACAAAGACTTGCAGACCATTGCTTGATGGGCAAATAGTAGCTTCTTATTTAAGAAGACTTTTAATAGGAATTTAACATTACTTTATAAATTACTTAATAAAGCGAGTAGAGCTCCTTTTGATATTTTTATTATAAATTTAACATTTGTTAAATGTTAAATTCATAATTGAAAACAAAGGGTGTAATGGAGAAAAAGTCAATAATATTGATGTATCATTTGAATGCTCTCCAAATCAATCTGTATAACATATTGCACAGCAGGAATGCATTTCAGAACATCAGATCATTCAGTTACAAAACTTTTAAAATTGAAACCTTGCAAAGTGTTAACATTCATGACAATAAAAAAACAGGTTTATTTTTGTTATTTGATTTTATAAAACACTACTGATCTACTCTTAATAATTTAACAAACATAATAAAAAATCAATGTGTAGGATATCCAGGATGATGCCTCATAGTATACTACATTGCTCTTTAAGCCCTCATGGGTCATACCTCTGTCTATCTACTTTTTTCTGTGAGAATATGACTGTGATTTAAGTTTTTGTAATTTGACAGGATCGAGCATAGGAGTAAAGTGTGCTGTGATTGTTGGAGGAATGGACATGATGTCTCAGGCATTAACACTTGCCAAGAAGCCACATATATTAATTGCTACGCCTGGTCGATTGGTTGATCATTTGGAGAACACAAAGGGATTCAATCTTCGTGCTCTCAAGTTTTTGGTATGTAACATTATTTAGATTTTAATTTTTTTTTGGCCATGGTTGTCTCATATATGTAAGTTCACTTTGGGACCTATAGATTGCAGGTTTGATGTAATTTATTCATGAATTAATTATGAGAAATAACATTATGAAGTTTTTTAATTAATAAAATGAGTTTATCTCACCTCATACTTAGTGTTCTTCAAGCATGAGAACTGCAGTTTTCAAGAGGAATCCCATTCTCAGCCAACATCACAATATCCTGTGCTTGAAGAACTAAGAAGTACGAGATGAGATACAACTTCTTCTTCTTCTTCATTCCAAGTATTAGGCCAGGGCCTGTTACGATCCTATACAAAATTTTCCCTCCAGCGTTTCATAGGACGGCCCAGTGATCTTCGTCCTCTTGGTATATAATTATAAACAGCTTTGGGGATCCGATTTGAACTCATTCTTTCAAGACGGTCTTCCCATTTTAGTTGGTATTGTTTAATATATTAGGGCATCCGAGGACTAGGGAGTCTTTCCTTTCTTCCATTTCTTCTTTCCTTTATTTTCTTTTCTTTTCCAGAAAAGCCTGACCAGAGGCTATAAGATGGCAGCCCATCACTGGTCTTGCCTTCAGCAACAAATCGAAGGGACTATTATTATGCTTTCAAGTCTTATACGAGAATTTCCCAGTAGGATCAAACTAATTAGATACATAAATTATATTTGAAGAGAAAAATTTTCGCCTAGACCGGGACTCAAACCCGGGACCCTTGGCTTTCTGGGCCAAGTGCTCTACCAACTGAGCTACCGAGGCGAGTTACGATCTAGACGCAAATTTTTCTCTTATATACGTTGTAATTCCCTATCGCCAAATGCTTTTGAAACCATTGCTTCTATCTTTGCAAATGGCGGCTTCTTAGTTAAGAAGACATTTATTGGGAATTTAACGTTACTTTATAAAGCTAGTAAGGCTTCTAATGATGTTTTTATTATTCATTTAACATTTCTCAATGAAAGATAAATTATATTTGAAGAGAAAAATTTTTGCCTAGACGGGACTCAAACGCGGGACCCTTGGCTTTCCGGGCCAAGTGCTCTACCAACTGAGCTACCGAGGCGAGTTACGATCTAGACGCAAATTTTTCTCTTCAAATATAATTTATCTTTCATAGAGAAATGTTAAATGAATAATAAAAACATCATTAGAAGCCTTACTAGCTTTATAAAGTAATGTTAAATTCCCAATAAATGTCTTCTTAACTAAGAAGCCGCCATTTGCAAAGATAGAAACGATGGTTTCAAAAGTATTTGGCGATAGGGAATTATAACGTATATAAGAGAAAAATTTGCGTCTAGATCGTAACTCGCCTCGGTAACTCAGTTGGTAGAGCACTTGGCCTGGAAAGCCAAGGGTCCCGGGTTCGAGTCCCGGTCTAGGCGAAAATTTTTCTCTTCAAATATAATTTATCTTTCATTGAGAAATGTTAAATGAATAATAAAAACATAATTAGATACAACTCATTTTATAAATTGATGTAATTTGTGTACTTGTAATGCTTAACCTACTGCACTTTTGATATTTTGAGTTCTTCACTTTACAAGTAATACATTTAAGCTGTTTAATGTTATGAACATTACATGGTTTAATATATATGTGTATTGTGTGCAGAAAGGAGTTCAATTACAGTTGATTGTATGTGTACTGTAGGTGTGTTGTATGAAGAGAGGGAAGATGGTGAGATTGGTGCCAGTACATAAACTACAAAGGTAAAAGTGATCCCACTACAGGCCTCAGGAGGCCCTTGGGGTAGTAGGAGGTTAAGGCTCCCACTTTTTCTTGACAATCAGCACTTTATGTCAGCCCTGCGTGACGGCCGCCTTTACCCCAGAACAAGCGTCTGGTACTCATTTCAGTTAGAGGCTGAGTCGACTCCAGGGCCATAGTGCCGCCAGAAGGTTTGGGTCAGTTTAAAAATCCTGACCCCACCGGGACTCGAACCCTCGACCTTCCGGCTTGTAGCGCAGTGCCTTAACCACTATGCTACGGCACTTTCGATAAAAAATCAATTGAATCGTGAATTCTTCTTACCTCATACATCTATGTTATTTAACACAAAACCTTGGTATCCAGAATCATCACTCCCAACCTCAGCTGAGTCATGGGAGTGATGACTCTGGATACCGCATTTCTGTGTCAAATAACATAAAGGCTGTCCGCTCTTTAAGTGATCCTCATCAAAACAAAACCATGTGACCTGTTCGCTTTTCATTGGTTATGGACACTAACGTACAATGTAGAAGCAATAAGTACGCGAAAAAGTAGTTCCGTTCATTAAATTAGAAATATGTCTTCTGAATATACTTGTTATTCTTCATGAATGAAAATAATAATATTCAAAACATAGAAAACATTCTAAAATATATCTAATCAATAATTACAGCTTAAAATAGTTTATTACATATGGGTGATGCATTTGAGTCATGCTTCAGTCGATTCTCATGAATCAAAATGGCTGAAAGTGTCGAGTCTTCTATTGCTGTCTCACCATCTCCCTGTCAATGTGACAGGAATTGTGGCAGAAGGATACAATTGGCATTTGTTTTTGTTAGTATCACTCTAAGAGCAGATAAGATATAGATGTATGAGGTAAAAAAAATTCACAATTCAATTGATTTTTATTAAGAAAACCTCATAATGTAAAATTCCCAACATTAATATATGAATACACTTTTGATATGCACCAAGGAGACTGGATGATTCTCTATCATCCCCTTTCATTTCAAACTTGACACCCTTTATTAGTAATTACTAATTTGATATTATTTTTAATATATAAAATGCATTATGGTGCTTTATGTCTGCACGGCTATGAACCTATGGGTGATAGTGCCAGTGAGTTAGTTGGTTAGTTATATAAAATACATGTAATGTACATTTCATTTAATTTACAAATATGTAGCTTTTTTTTCATACTATTGGTACTATTTAACTACTAAAGGTAAAGTAATCCCACAACAGGCCTCAGGAGGCCCTTGGGGTAATAGGAGGTTAAGGCTCCCACTTTTCTGGACAATCGGCACTTGATGTCAGCTGGGTTGTCAGCCCTGCGTGACGGCCGTCTTTACCCCAGAACAAGCGTCTGGTACTCATTTCCATTAGAGGCTGAGTCGACCTCAGGGCCATAGTGCTGCCAGAAGGTTCGCGTCAGTTTAAAAATCCTGACCCCACCGGGACTCGAACCCTCGACCTTCCGGCTTGTAGTGCAGTGCCTTAACCACTACGCTACGGTGTGCCCCCATTACTATTATTATTTAAATTTCCTGGGGCATGCCTTAGCGTAGTGGTTAAAGCACTGCGCTACAAGTTGGAAGGTCGAGGATTCAAGTCCCGGTGGTGTCAGGATTTTTAAAGTGACCAAAACCTTCTGTCGGCACTATGGCCCTGGGGTCGACTCAGCCTCTAACAGAAATGAGTACCAGACGCTTGTTCTGGGGGTAAAGGCAGCCGTCATGCAGGGCTGACATCAAGTGCTGATTGTCTAGAAAAAGTGGGAGCCTTAACCTCCTACTACCCGAAGGGCCTCCCGAGGCCAGTAGTGGGATTACTTTACTTTACTTACTTTACTAGATGTCGCCTCAAGGGAATGTACTAACCACATGTCCCTCGCTGACTTCTGTAGGGAAATAAGCATGAATACATTTATTTCATAAAACGTACGATGGGAATTAACATATGAGGTTAAGAAACTTCTCACCTTATATTCGTCTTCTTTTTAGATCTCTTTTTGGAATTATTCCATCTATCTTTAATTAATTTAATTAATTTATGGCATCTTATTTCTCCTGCCAATCACAATTTGTTAATAATGACATCATACTTCTTGGTGCCTAACATAGCATAGTAATGCTTCTTGCAGAAGGCAGAACACTTATATAGAGTGGTGATGTCAAATTGTATGACTTTTAAACTGGTGCAAGTAAATGGTTTTACTGAAATTAACCATCTCTTTAACTTGTAAATGCATTACAATTAATATACTGTATTACAGTTCATCAGAGTCTTTGTGTGTTATTATTTACACATGTGTCACGGATTTTTCCCTATATACAGTGTTAATGATGCTAGGAAAAGAACTTTATGGTCCTCCTCTGAAGCAGCGAAAATGGTGTGGTCTTTTAGTTTCGATTAGTTTCCTAAATATGCATCCAGAGAATCACCAGGTTGAAGAATGAATAACCATCATGGAACGATATATCTTTCTAACATACGTACTGTGGAAGGATGTGGAATTCAATCCAACATCTGGTGCACATTCTAGTAATTGGAAATTGTACATTGCCATTTTTGGGTGAAAAAAAATTAAAGATTGCGGCTTCTTTCAGAGAGTAAATTAAAGCTATTATGCCCATAGTTGACACTATAAAGAAATCTTGAAGGAATATTTCCCTGGCAGATTTATCAGATGTAGGTTCTAATCTGCTGTAGAAATAGAATTTTATGCATATAATGTTACATATTACAATAGCCCAATTTGCATGTGCTAGTGTAAAGGTAGTTAATTCTGAAATAGGCTACAAAGGGATAAGTACTAATTTACTTTAGACGATTATGTCTTTCTTGTGTTAAAGATGTTAATTGATATTCCCATTCAATACGCAGTTATAGTGCTCAATATTTTGTGAAGAAAGGGTTGTAAAAGTATTTATAATACAGATATAAATTTTGGTTTTGATCTTTTCAAAACTGAGTTCATTTGATATAATACCCTTTATGCAAGCACTTCTGAATTTTTCTAATTTTTTTCTCTTTTCTGTTATGTAGTACTTTCTCAGGTGAATATTGTAAAACAAGTACCTACTGTTTTAAATAAATATACATTACATAATCTGGAACTCTATAAAATTGAATGATTGTTTAATATTTAAAGGAAGTAACACTATGAGTTATCAATCGTAAAGAGAAAAATGTTTTTCTGAACCGGGAATCGAACCCCAAACCTTCAGCTTTCAGTGCTGATGCTCTGACAACTGACCTAATTCAGGCTTCATTCCCATCCAAGCATAAATCCTTCCGTTTTAAGAATCAAATGAATCGTGAATTCTTCTTTCCTCATATATCTATTTTTTTTATCACAGAACTGCAGTATCACGAAATATATCATTTGCATCTTCAGCTGTTTTCACGACTGTCAATTTTTTCTCTTGCCGGTAATTTTCCAAACTGCCATCTGGTGTAATTTTTAAGAAGTAATTTTCTAAACTGCCATCTGGTGTACTTTTGAAGAACTTTGTAATCAAGCTTGGTTCATCCGGAACCTCAAAGTTCATGGTTCTAGTATGGTTTTTTTGAATGTATATCTTTTCCCAAACTTATATTAAATTCTTCCTTTACCTTATTCTCTTGGTCCCACAATCAAATGCTTCTACATTAAGAAGACATGAAGGGACTCTATACAGCTATAGCATTATATTTAATTAATGTTGGGAAGTAAACATTATGAGGTATAATCATTAAAATTCATCGGAGAACATATTGTTTAAACAACTCACCTCATAGGATTCATGCTTCCATGATATTGCGATTTCAAACATAGTCATGTCCATCGTCAGCTATAGCATTACTTATTGAATTATATTAAGAAGCTAAAGCTATTACTATGATTAAAATAAGTAAATTAATGAACACAACTAAACTATTGTAATCAATGGTAAAGAGAAACATTTTTGCCTGAAGGTTCGGGGTTCAATTCCCGGTTCAGGTAAAGTTTATCTCTTTACCATTGATTACAATAGTTTAGTTGTGTTCATTAATTTACTTATTTCAATCATAGTAATAGATTTAGCTTCTTAATATTATTTTAACACTATGAGGTTTATTTTCCATCCATCCGTCCATAGTAATTCTGCCCAAAGGTAGGTCTTTCACTGCAATCATAGCACTTTCATGCTATGCTTTGCAGCTTTACTAGGGAATTATAGGTGTGGTAGCTTCCCATTGCTTTCCACACTGGTGAAGGATGATGATGATAATTTTATTTATCATTATTACAGCCTAACTCATAATAATTGAATGATTGTATTAATTTATCTTCTTTTTTTTTTTTAAGGTAATGGATGAAGCAGATCGTATTTTGAATATGGATTTTGAAGTAGAAGTGGATAAAATATTGAAAGTGATTCCAAGAGAACGTCGTACATATCTTTTCTCAGCAACAATGACAAAAAAAGTTCAGAAACTACAGAGAGCTTCTCTAAGAGAACCAGTGAAAGTTGAAGTGTCTACAAAATACCAAACAGTAGAGAAACTACAGCAATATTATATTTTCATTCCACTTAAGTTTAAGGTAATTAAAATAAAAAATAATCTTGAGGCATGACAGCTCCAAACACTTAAAGCCAACCAAATGGTTACTGTAATTAGCAAGCAGATGGCATTACAGGTATAATTTCAGTGTGACAGAATCTCTCAACTTTAATTTTGATTTTGTTAATTGGATTTCTCTATTTCTCATGTCATGAGCTACTTATTTGTCCTTGTGAAGTTGAGTGAATTCTCTTCCAGACCTTAATACACAAAGGAAAATTTCATAGTTTTCTGATCCCGCAACCACTGGATACTAGTCAGACATGGTAACTATTACATAATAAATATAATTTTCTTCTTCTTGTAGGCCCATGTTTCCCTTAACATAGATTTAGGCGCTCTCCCCCTATAGAGAAGAATTTGAACCATACTGATTTAGTTACACTTGTTTTCGTGTAGATGTCATTTCAGTGGTCCGTGGTCAGCATTCTGCCTCATACTGACATCTAAGAAACCAAGGTTGAACTAGGACGTGAAAATTCGGTAAATTTTGCTTAGAGGCCTTTTTTATTCAGGCTTAAGGATCTTTTACGAGCCTGAAAATCTTGAGACTCAGGGCCCATGGCTTAAAGTCCCTCCCAGAGGACTTGCTCCTTGGATTTTTCCATCGACCCCAGCCGGGTTTGAACCCGCGACCCTCGGGACCAGAGGCATGGAGCATAACCACTAGTCCACCGTGGCTGATATATAATTTTTATATCATAAATAAAATTATAATATCTTCAACTCGTGCTCAACTCAGGATTGGGTCGAGGGATGGGATGATGTGAACCTCTATTTTTATAGAGGTCTTTGAAACCGTAAATATAATTATATTGTTTTTATTGTTCGTTGGTTGCAATAAGATTTTCCAGACAAGTTTTGAATGGATTGATTTTTTTTTTTTACCAAACAGGTTGACTGAGTTAGTATTCAAATCCGGGAGATTCCAAATTGAATCCAGGGACATGTCAATAGACTGGAGATTTTGCATGAATTTCCTGTCTTAAAGCCAAATGATGGATTCAGTTTCCATTAACACAATTTTATAATTCATTATAAATATGGGTAATTCAATAATATATTTTTATTTGTATTTTACAGCAATTGACCACTCAGATCAATCAATCTTCTCCCATGTCAAAAAATGCACTGGGAGTTTTAATTATTTTTAAATCCATCATTGTAAATATGTTGCGAGTTTTTAACAATGTCAATTTAAATATCTCAGAAAAGGTTATAAATTCTGGTATTAGAATAGTAATGCCATTTCTGTTAGTTTGGGAGTATGAATTGTTTTTAACATGATTTTAAAGCAAGATCAGTGTGCAAAGAAGTCAAAATCATTATTTGTTCACATCTAGACACCCCTTTTTCTATCTTCCACAATTGTTAAAAATCTTCATTAGTTATCATTCCGATACTCTCAATGTATTTTTTTATTATTCATTTCATATATCTCAATGATGGATAAATCATTCGTAAATTAAAGAGTAATGTTTTACATCTTACCTCAAACTATGAATTAACTATGAATGGATAAATCATATTTGATGAGAAAAATTATACACTCAGACTGGGGCTTGAACCCGGGACCTTTGGTTTTCTAGACCAAGTGCTATACCGACTGAGCTACCGGAGCAAGTACCGATCTAACCGCAAATCTTTCTCTGTATGAGTTGTAATTCCCGCGTACCAAATGCTATGAAGCCTTTGCTTCTATGTTTGCAAATGGCAGCTTCTATTTTGCATTATCATAGGATTTTGCGATTCATAAATGCTTTTTTTGAGGTTATGGGAAGTGGAGTTAAAAATGGTACAAGAAAATGACAAAATTAGAGCATTTTGTATTATCGCGACTCGCGGATTACACGGGTCTCTAGCCATAAGGCAAGACTTGTGGAATAACCTTTGTATATGAGCAGTAAGAATTCCATGGTTATGAGAAAACATTTACTATTTATACAGTATTTTAACTTTATTAATCTCCTTAAATAAAATGCTACCATTAATTTCAAATGAAAGTCAGTGAACTCGTACTTACTCAAAACATGGTAAATTCATAACTTTATGATATCCATCCAAAAATTGTAGAAATATGATTTCAGAGGTTGAAGCGTATGCTAAATAAGAGTGAAATAAGGATTTTATTTTTTTACAGGACGTATATTTGGTTCATATATTGAATGAGATGTCTGGAAATTCATTTATGATCTTCTGTTCAACCTGTAGCAATACTGTTCGAACAGCTTTGTTGCTAAGAAATTTGGGATTCACTGCAGTTCCTCTGCATGGTCAAATGTCACAGAACAAGCGTCTGGGAGCATTGACAAAATTCAAAGCAAAAGACAGATCCATTCTCATTTCTACAGATGTTGCTAGCAGGTAATTTTTTTTTATTTGTACAGAGTCATTAATATGGATGTTAGAAGTAATATTATTTCACATAATTAATTCATAAATAGAATTAGATTTAACACCTCACCTCATAATTGTGGATTTTTTTAAGCTAGTTTCGATACCTCTTCATATTATCTTTAGCTCTATCTAACTGTTGACTTAGTGGTTGGTGATGCTGCAGGTTGTACATAGGAAAAACAAAAAGGATTTAGGTGGAATTTTTTTATCACTCACCTATTACTAAAATAAGTAACAAAAAGGAACCTGAATATAAGATTGAAACAACACCTTAGAAATATAAAAAAAAAACAAATTTTCAATAACTGCATATGCATGGTCAGAAAAACACAATCGAAGCAAAGGCCAAATTATTGAAACAGTTAGATAAATCTAAGGAACTCACAGTTTGGGAGAAAATTCACATCCAGAAAAAAAAAATCGTGAATTTTGAAATTCCCAGAGACATAGATTTAATTTGGAAGTTCATCAGTCAGTCAACAGTTGGTTAGAGCTGAAGGTGATACAAAGAAGTATTGAAACTAGTTATATTATTTTTAGTCTGGACATCTTACCTCAATATTAATGTTGATTTGTTCTTGGACATGTTTCAAAACAATTAAGTCTGGGAAAGCTGACGATAAAACAGAATTGTTTTGAAACATGTCCAAGAACAAATCAACATTAATATTGAGGTAAGATGTCCAAACTAAAAATAATATAATTAAAATACCTTAACTTAATAATTAAAATAACCTCAAAATATAACTTCCTAAAATTAAATATTGAAACTAGTCTTCGAGAAATCTACAATTATTTATTAATTAAAATAAACCTTGTAGTGTCACTTCTTTTAAATATTAAAATAATTTCATATATTTGAAATACAAATTTATAGGGGTAAATGTAATGAAATTTTCTTCTAGATTTTATGTTGGAAACATCTGATTTTCCTTAGAATATTATATTTGAACAAATAATTATGCATGATTAAATTATATATTTTAAAGTTACATATTGCAGAATTGGACATAATTTTAATTTAGAAAGAAAATTAATCCTTAGACCAGGACTCGAACCTCGGATCTCTGACTCTGCATGTTAGTGTAATACCAGTTATGCCATTTATATGGGAATTCGGATGGCATAATATGTATCGCACCGAGTCAGAGATCCGGGGTTTGAGTCCTGGTCCGAGCATTAATTTTTCTTTCTAAATTAAAATTATGCATGCATTACCTTATAATGTTCATAAGTAAAAGTAATCCTCTACTCACATCTGGCATAATACCAGCTCGAGGGATGTGATGTAATGAAACCCCTTTTATTGAAGGTTTGTGATATACATGGATCCAGCTGACTAGACTTGCACCATCACAAGGGTAGATGAAATGAAACAAAATTAATGACTTGAGGCACAAGATCAGGATTATATGCTAAGGGTGCTACTCTCAGTTCCTGAATTTTTGTTATGGTTGTTCATGCAGTATGGATTCCGATCAGGTTTGAACCTGTGACCCTCATATCGTGAACTCATTCCTGTTGAGAATAAAGTTCTGCATCGACTGCATGACCTTTGGCATGGGTTCCCTGAAGTAGTCCCCGCCTGGAGAACCAAATGGGGGACTATTTGACCTCCGGAAAATTTTACCCCAATGGAACTTATGTCCGCATTTCTTGATGGTTTTATTTTTACGGTGAAAGATTGTCACTCTTTCAACCAAGGTACTTTTTTGTCTGGCTTATCACCTTCGACCAGTCCGGCATGGGTAACCCTATCGGCAGCAATGCTACCGCTGGCATAGCTGTCGGGATCATTTAAGCACGCAAGCCACTCCACCATGACAAGATAAAGATACCATGCATTACAGAGACTCTTGACGTGCCAACTCCTTTCAAAAAATGTTAAAATGAAAATATATAAAACTATTATTCTACCAGTTATATTATATGGATGCGAAACATGGACTCTTACTTTAAGGGTGGAAAGGAGATTACGAGTATTTGAGAATAAAGTTCTTAGGAAATTTTTTAACCAAAGAGAGATGAAAATACAGGTAAATGGAGAAGACTACATAACAGTGAACTACATGTTTTTTATAGGAAGCCAGATATAATAAGAACAGTTAAGTCTCATTGACTGTGATGGGCAGGACATGTGGCAGAATGGGGGAATGAGAGATGTGTATGGTAGCTTCTGTTAGGAAAACCAGAGGGGAAAACACCCAGTTGATAGACCAAGAATGAGGTGGGAGAATAGCATTAACTATGATTTGAGGGAAGTAGATTATACAGGGAATGATTGGAAAACATTAAATCAGGATAGGGATGTATGGAGAGCTTATGTCCGCATGGCCATGAACTTATGGGTTTGATAGTGCCAGTGAGTTAATTATCGACTGCATGAGTGTTTAGAACAAACTCCCAGTGAATCACATCTTCAAAATTCCAGCAGATAGACAACATTACTTATGAGATAACCTAATACAGTAAAACCTGTATGTGAAGGAACATGGCGGTTCCTTAAATATATTTCCGTCTTGGCAGTTTTCCTTCTTATAAAGGGTTCCCAAATTACAAGCTTAAATTTTCTCACGCAGTGTAAGGGTTGTGCATGCATGCTTTAAAGACATAACGTATTGACTGAAATACAGACAAAATAGTGTATGTAACACAGCTCAGTTTGCATGGCAATATAACAACTTTATTACACAAGTCCACCGCTGTGGTCTCGAGGTAGCATGCTGTCTTGTCACGCAGTGGGCCCGGGTTCGATCCCCGGTCGGGGCAGTTTTTCTGGGTGAGGTTTTTATCGGGGGTTTTCCTCACCTGTAAGACAAATGTCAGGAAAACTTTAAGGCCCAAATGGTCCCCAAAATCATATGGCCATCATCTTTATCATCATCATCATCATCCTTCACCAGTGAGGAAAGCAACGGGAAGCTACCACACCTACACAATTCCCTAGTAAAGCTGCAAGCATAGCATGAAAATGCTATGATTGCAGTGAAGGACCTGCCTTTGGGCAGAATTACTATGGATGGATTATTACACAAAAGTGAGAAGGAACTCAACTACAGGAAGACTGGAAAGTTTCCCAACTCCCTCACAGGTAATGTAAGCAAGCAAGAAAAAGTGAGGGATTCCCCGCTATCACACATAAGCTAGGGTATCCCTGCAGTACAATGGCAACACAAGAAGGTAAAACAATATAATGCAGAAAGCATCATATGCAGAATTTTCGGTCATTAATACTGTAATTAGAACATGCCTAAGAATAATTTTCTGTCTTACTGAGGTAAAAATTAACTATTGGTACTTTAAAAAACCATTCCATTTCTGCATTATGAAGGTTTCCGGCTTATACAGGACGATTTTACATATAAAATTGTACCATTCTGGAGATTTTTTCCGTCTACAAGTTTCCTTCTTATAAAGGTTCCGGCTAAGACAGATTTTACTGTAGTATAGTAAAATGAAAAGATTAACGAAGGCAAAGAAATGAGTTCATGATATGAGGGTCACAGGTTCAAACCTGATCGGAATCCATACTGCATGAACAACCATAACAAAAATTCAGGAATTGAGAGTACCACCCTTAGCATATAATCCTTATCTTGCGCCTTCATATCACCATCCATAGCCCATTTTGCCCATTTCTTAGATTGGAAACATTAAACCTGTGGAAATGAGTCTCAATGAATTCTTCACATCAAAAACCAGAGATTGGTATCATCACGAGATAATAAACCTTGCTGAAAGATGGCTGAAGATCATAGATCTGATACCATCTATTTTGAAACAGTACTTTAATTTCTTGACAGAAAAAAAAATGCCAAATAATATTTTTTAAAAACATTATTTAATGAGATAGTAGGCCTATCTATATTTTATTTGAGAAATATTCATGTTGAATTTGCTTGCTTGCTTGCTTGCTTGTTGATTTAATTTTCTCCTTGCTTGTAATAATTATAATACATTAATTATATTATTTTTGGTCTGGACATCTTACCTCAATATTAATGTTGATTTGTTCTTGGACATGTTTCAAAACAATTCTCTGTTTTATCTTCAGCTTTCCCAGTCTGGGAAAGCTGAAGATAAAACAGAGAATTGTTTTGAAACATGTCCAAGAACAAATCAACATTAATATTGAGGTAAGATGTCCAGACCAAAAATAATATAATTAAAATAACCTCAAAATATAACTTCCTAAAATTAAATATTATAATACATATTGTTTATTTTTTATTATTTCACTCACCTCATACTTCATAATTCATAGCAGACCCTGGGTTTCTTCACATCTTTTGTGACATTCTCAATGCTGCGTCACGTTCACAACTGACGTCCAACGGCCTTCTATCCTGCAGACTGACCTCCGCGCCATCTGGTGGCCGACCGAAGAATTTCCAAATCAGTCCTCTTTCTTTATAACCGGGTATTTCAAAATTCATAGTTGTATTTTCATTCTTGCATATGTAAATTTTTTCCCAAATTGTGAGTTCCTTCGGTTTTTCCAATTGTTTAAGTAATTTTGTTTTGGTTTCTATTCTATGTTTTTCTGACCAGGCATGTGCAGCTATTGCAGATTTTTCGGTTTCTCCATTTTTAACATTTCTGAGGTGTTCTTTTAATCTTGTATTTAGATTCCTTTTTGTTTTTCCTATGTATATCTTTTCACAATCTTTACAATTAATTTGATAAATTCCCGATTTTTTGCAGTCTTCAATTTTTTCATTTTTGTTGGTTTTTATTAAATTACCTAAGCTGTAATCATTTTTCGGTGCTAATTTAATGTTGAATTTGTTGAAAATTTTTTGAAACTTGTCAAATACCAAAGGATGGTATGTGAACTTCTTGAATTTTTTGCCTATATATTTATCTGTCTGAAGAGTACTTTCATTGATGACTTTTT
This sequence comes from Diploptera punctata, assembly GCA_030220185.1. NCBI lineage: Eukaryota > Metazoa > Arthropoda > Insecta > Blattodea > Blaberidae > Diploptera > Diploptera punctata. Next base: position 397,972 of record JASPKZ010007266.1, read on the forward strand.
GTTCTTTGAATTTATTTATTTTCTTGTGTATCATTTTCTTTTGAAAACCATTATCCTTAGCAATTTTTATGATGTGTTCTTTCTCTTTATTGTAATTTTCTTTGCTCATGGGGACATTCACAAGTCTGTGTGTTAAACTATTAAATACTGCCTGTTTGTGTGAAAAATGGTTAAATCCAGTAGCTTTTATATAATTGTCGATGTGAGTTTCTTTTCTGTAGATTCCAAATTCTATTTTCTTTTTTTCTTCATTCCTAATCAATTTAAGGTCTAAAAATGGTATTTCATGATTATTTTCTATTTCCATTGTAAATTTGATTGCTTTATTTTGAATATTTAACAGTTTAATGGCATCTTCTAATTGTTTCTCTTTTACTATTGCTATGATATCATCTACATATCTTCTCCAAAATTTAAACATCAAATCCTAGAAACCCCAACATTCATGGTCTTCCTAAAATCCACAAAGACGGAAAGAAAATGAGACCTATCATCAACAATATCAACTCATCGACATATAACATATCCAAATGACTTAACAATAAATTTAAAGGTATGGAAAAATTTGAAAATTTAGCAGTAGAAAATTCTTACCAATTAGTTGAGAAATTAGAAAATGTAGAAATAGAACCTTTAGAAACATTGGTCTCATTTGATGTTACTTCATTATTCACAAACATCCCGACTGACACAACTTTGAAAATTTTAGAAAAATGGTTGAAAGAAAACAAATTAGATGATGATAGCGTTAAAGAATACATAAAACTAACAAAATTATGCTTAAATCAAATGTTCTTCACATTTAGAGGAAAATACTTTAGACAAAAATCAGGACTCGCAATGGGAAATCCATTATCACCATTCTTAGCAGACATGTTTATGGGGAACTTTGAATGTCATGTAACCAAAGCACATCCTTTGATGTTTAAATTTTGGAGAAGATATGTAGATGATATCATAGCAATAGTAAAAGAGAAACAATTAGAAGATGCCATTAAACTGTTAAATATTCAAAATAAAGCAATCAAATTTACAATGGAAATAGAAAATAATCATGAAATACCATTTTTAGACCTTAAATTGATTAGGAATGAAGAAAAAAAGAAAATAGAATTTGGAATCTACAGAAAAGAAACTCACATCGACAATTATATAAAAGCTACTGGATTTAACCATTTTTCACACAAACAGGCAGTATTTAATAGTTTAACACACAGACTTGTGAATGTCCCCATGAGCAAAGAAAATTACAATAAAGAGAAAGAACACATCATAAAAATTGCTAAGGATAATGGTTTTCAAAAGAAAATGATACACAAGAAAATAAATAAATTCAAAGAACAAAAAGTCATCAATGAAAGTACTCTTCAGACAGATAAAAATATAGGCAAAAAATTCAAGAAGTTCACATACCATCCTTTGGTATTTGACAAGTTTCAAAAAATTTTCAACAAATTCAACATTAAATTAGCACCGAAAAATGATTACAGCTTATGGTAATTTAATAAAAACCAACAAAATGAAAAAATTGAAGACTGCAAAAAATCGGGAATTTATCAAATTAATTGTAAAGATTGTGAAAAGATATACATAGGAAAAACAAAAAGGAATCTAAATACAAGATTAAAAGAACACCTCAGAAATGTTAAAAACGGAGAAACCGAAAAATCTGCAATAGCTGCACATGCCTGGTCAGAAAAACATAGAATAGAAACCAAAACAAAATTACTTAAACAATTGGAAAAACCGAAGGAACTCACAATTTGGGAAAAAATTTACATATGCAAGAATGAAAATACAACTATGAATTTTGAAATACCCGGTTATAAAGAAAGAGGACTGATTTGGAAATTCTTCGGTCGGCCACCAGATGGCGCGGAGGTCAGTCTGCAGGATAGAAGGCCGTTGGACGTCAGTTGTGAACGTGACGCAGCATTGAGAATGTCACAAAAGATGTGAAGAAACCCAGGGTCTGCTATGAAGTATGAGGTGAGTGAAATAATAAAAAATAAACAATATTAAAAAACCTCATAGTGTTATTTCCTATCTACATAACTTAATTATAATACATGTTATTTTATTTCATCTCTTTTCAATTCATTAGTACTAAACTGGTTATGGGATCAAAAAATTGAGTTTTTTAAAGAAAACATTCCTATCTGAACTGGGATTTGAACTCAAGAAACCCAGTTTCCACTTGAATTACCTGGACAAGTTCCTGTCCTGACATAAATTTTTCTCTCTTACAATCCCACATTCCCATAGCAGTGAGACTTAATTCATAATAAGGTTGGGATTGCTTCTAAAAACAAGAAGTTATATGTTTTTGCACTAATTTAATCTATAAATTATTTTCATGAAGTCGGAACGGGCAATTGTCTAATCCCTGGAGTGATGATGACGATGATGATGAACTATTTTCATGATAGCAATATGTAAATTATTACACTCAGGCTCTGAATCAATTGTGTCAGGACAGGAAATTACCTGAGTAACTCGAGTGGAAAGAGCACCAGGGTTATAAGTCCCAGTTCAGAGAGAGATTTTTATTTTTAAAAATTGTTTCAACAATTTGTCCCTAGTATATTATTTTACATATTATTATCATAAATTAAGGATTGTAACAATAATGTATATATATAAATAAACTGCACACAGTTTCATCATTTGTTGTTAATATTACTAACAATTTGTATGATCATGTAGAAATTTGTTAAATGTTAATTTTTATATATTTATTTTTCAGGGGTTTGGATATACCACATGTGGATATTGTAATTAATTTTGACATTCCTACTCATAGCAAAGATTACATCCACAGAGTTGGTAGAACAGCAAGAGCAGGGCGTGCTGGTAAATCAATTACTTTTGTCACACAGGTACCACATATTTTCTAAATTTTCTTTGATTGTAATTTGGAAAACTTATAAAAATGTAGAGGCATCTATAAAGATTTTGCCAAAGTTGTGTATTATTGAACACTGCATATAATTATATTTGAGTTGTGGTTTTTGACTCCCCTCATATTTCTTAATTTTTATACAGACCGGTTTCGTCGCTAACTTGTGCGACATTTTTTATGCTTCACAACTGTTATCTTGCAGTTGTCCCTCCTGCAAATTTATTTCTGCACCCTCTGTTGACTGACCAATGAACTTCCAAATCAAATTTTTTTCCCTTTCACCGGGAATTTCAGAATTCATGGTTTTCTTTTTATTTTTGCATATGTAAATTTCCTCCCAAATTGTGAGTTCCTTAGGTTTTTCTAACTAAGTAATTTTGCCTTAGTTTTAATTTTGTGTTTTCTGACCATACATGTGCACAACACAATTATAATCAAAATAAACCTTATAGTGTTATTTCCTACATATATTCAACTGCATTATAAATTTACTAGCAGCAATGTTTTCTTGATGAGAGGCACTTGAAAAATTGTAATACTGTATAATTCTTCTTCTTCTTCTTTATTTGTAGGATTTTCATCCTGTTTATTTTCTAAATCACTCCTCTGAGGAAGACATTAGATATGCAGCCACTGTCTATCCATCTCTTGGCTGGTCGTCCTCTTGCTCTTCTCCAATATATTGGTCTATCTTATTTAGCTCTTTTTGCAAGTCTGTTATCTTCTATTCTTTCTATATGATCTTTCCAATATTTTCTTCTTTGCATAATAAATTTGGTTAAGTCTTGAATTTGATATTTGTCTCTAATTTCTGTATTGTGTATCCTATCAAATAAAGTTTTCCCCTGAATGGTTCTTCAAATTTTCATTTCACATGTGCTTATTATTTGTTTAGTTTTTGTTGTATCAGCTCTAGTTTCTGCTCCATATATGATAATTGGTCGAACTATCATTTTGTATATCGTCGCTTAAGAAACAATACCGCATAACTAACAAAATACAAATTTTACTCGAGAAACAAAAAACTGTTTATTTTTCTCCTTAGTACCCATAGATTGAAACCATTGTATCTATAAGTTTAGCAAGGTCATGGTACAAAATTTTAGCCTAATCAATGTTTGAACTGAGCGCACTTCTTCAGTGATGCTAACAGTATAAAAATGTCAATTTCACCAAAAGTGTCAGTTATGCGGTATTGTTTCTTAAACGACGATATGTGGATTTTGCTTTCTATTGACATGTAAGGTGCCAAGTTAAATTCTGATATTTGTGATGCTTTATCAGCTTGTTTCTTTACTTCTTTTATTAGATTTTTTGTGTTTGTTATTAATAAACCTAAATAATTAAATTGTGATACTTGTTCTATAATTTTTCTTTCTATTTCTAATTTTCATCTTCCTGATTCTTTTGATATTGTTAAGCATTTAGTCTTAGACATATTAATTTCTGTATAATACTCCACATTCCTATGTAAAAAGAAATACCGTATAAAATTTTACATATTGTTAGTGTAATGTTTTAAGAAAATTTGTTTTTAGTTTCTAATTTTGAAAGTTAAAAAGAAAACTTGAAAGATATTTTGTAAATTTAATTTAGTGTGGTATTGTTTCTCATTAATTATTATAATGTGTGTGTTTTTCAATGCCAACTCATTCCATTTTGATGCATTGTGAGTTTCACAATCAATGTTAAAATTATAAAATAAATAAATAAGGTGAATCTGGAGTCATCTTATCGTACCTAGTATTTGAACTAGTGTCAGTATATCATAGACACCAATGTCAGCTTTTTCAGACTGTTGAATTTTACTTTGTGAGCCCTGGATGTTGGCTCCGACTCCATCTTTTGGCTGACTGAAGAACTTGTTAATCAAATCTTTTTTCCTGGGAATTTCAAAATTTATAATATTGTTTAATTAAATTTACAGCGGGAGGAAACACTATGAGGTATTTATATTAATAAATTAGTTGGAGAAAGTGTTTTAACATCTCACCTCACAGAGTTGCGTGTCTTCACGATACCAGTTTCAAAAGTATAGTATTACTTCCATCTTCAGTCAAATTCCAACTCAATTTGGAATTTGACTGAAGATGGAAGTAATACTATACTTTTGAAACTGGTATCGTGAAGACACGCAACCTTGTGAGGTGAGATGTTAAAACATTTTCTCCAACTCATTTCATCATCATAATTATCATCCATGCAAGTATTAGGCCATGTGACCTGTTACGGTCTCAAAGAGGAATTTTCCATTCAGTGCTATTTTGGACGTCCCAGCGATCTTTTGCCTTGGGGGCAGTAGCAAAGTATGACTTTTGGAATTCTACGAGACGCCATTCATTGAAGTTGGACTTTCCAGTTGTCTGGTAGTTTTGTATATGGTGAAGAATGGGTTCTACATCCAACTCTTCCATAATTTCCTCATTTCTTTTATGGTCCCACTTGTGTAGCCTGCTGTTCGGCGCATAAATCACATCTCGTTTGCTGTTATTCGGCTTGGTTTGAGACTTGAAAGCAAATGTAAATTTTTTCGTCCAATGGGTTGCTGGCCCAGAGGGGTATTATGTGGGGTTCCCACTAATGTAGCATTTCCTCTACATTAAGGTGATGTGGTTATACCGCCAGTACTTGGTCTTCATAGCCTCATTTGTAATAGCAGGTTGCACCACAAGCAGGTTGAGGATGAGATTTGGATAGGAGAGGTGATGAAATGCACATCACTATCCCTTTAACCCTCCAACTCATTTATTAATCATAATATTGTGTTTGTTCTTCTATATTTAAATCTTCTCCCAACTGAAACTAGTTCAAATAGAACACAACTAGTTATGAGGTAAAATGACTCCGGGATCACCTTATTTATTAAGAAGAACCTTATAATGTTACTTCCTATTGTAATTTATATATTTTAATCATCATCTTCACTTCATGGTTTAAGTGATTTGCCTGTTCCTAATTCACAATGATTCCTTCCATCTCTTCCTAGGTTTTCCTACATCCCTAATCCCTTTGGTTTATAGTGAAATGCTATCTTGGGCAATCTTGTTTCTTAATTAAATAAAAAATAAAACGTAGTTTTATTTGATTTTCATATTTATCTTGTTTCTGAACATGCTCTTCCCTGCCTTTGCAGTGTTGTTGAAAATTCTGTCATTTATTGAATATATTTCAAATTCACTTCTTATTTCTTCATTTCTTATGTGGTCCAATTTTGTGCATCCTTTGGTTCTTCTTAGAAAAGTCATTTCTGCACTTTGTATTCTACTTGAACTTCTCTTATTTGTTACCCAGGACTCCCTACCATTTAAAGTACTGGTACTGCCATTGTTTTGTAGAACTTCAATCTTATATCCTTCCTTGGTTTTATGTTTTAGTGTTAGTTTTTTTTTAAATATATGTAGGAAATAACACTATGAGGTTTCTTTTAATTTTAATGAGTTGGTTATTTTGACACCTCATATTTCTTGATTTTTATGCAGACCTGGTTTCGTTGCTTTTGCGCAACATTGTCAGTTGGAATGCATCGAATGGGAATTTTACATTACATTATTATAGCCAGTATGGCCTCTTTCAGTGTTTTTATTTTATTATTCATTTTATACATCTCAATGATGGATAAATTATTTTTTAAGAGAAAAATATACTCAGACTCTCCACCGTTGATATGCATGAAATGAGTAATAAAAAAAATCTAAGCATAACTAAATTAACTTACTACTTGGACTAGAAAACCAAGGGTCCCGGGTTCAAGTCCTGGTCTGAGCGTATAATTTTTGGTCTAGTAATATTTGAACCCAGGGCCTTTGGCTTTCTAGGCTAATGCTCTACCACTGAGCTATCTGGGCCCTCCAATCTAAATGCAAATTTTTCTCTTATACTTTGACCAATCAAAGCTGAATAACAGCAAATGAGATGCGATTTATGTGCTGTACAGCAGGCTATACAAAGTGGGACCATAAAAGAAATGAGGAAATTATGGAAGAGTTGGATGTAGAACCCATTCTTCACCATATACAAAACTACCAGAACAACTGAAAAGCCCATCTTCAACAAATGCCGTCTCATAGAATTCCAAAAGCCATGCTTCGTTACTGCCCCCAAGGCAAAAGGTTGCTGGGACGTCCGAAAAAGCGATGGATGGAAAACTCCTCTTTGAGACTGTAACAGGCCACATGCCTAATACTTGCATGGATGATGATGACTTTGACCAATGCTCTACCACTGAGCTATCTGGGCACTCCAATTTAAACACAAAATTTTCTCTTATACATCATTAATTCCCTATCGAACAATGTATAAGAGAAAAATTTGCATTTAGTTTGGAGTGCCCAGATAACTCAGCAGTAGACTTTTGGCCTAGAAAGTCAAAGGTCCTAGGCTCAAGCCCCAGTCTGAGCTTATAATTTTTCTCTTCAAATATAATTTGTCCTTCAATCAGAAGTATGAAATTAATAATAAAAACATTGGTCTAGTAACTCCAAGCAAAAAAAGAGGCTAAAGGTCCAATATTGGGCTATTATGCCATTGTAGAGAGAGAACTATCTGGAAGCTCAGTTTTGAACTTTCTTGGATCAAAACCTTGAAAGACCGATCCTGGTAGAAAGCAAATGCATTGATGCATCTGGAAGGCTCCCAGAGGTCCTTTCCGACTCATGAATCCCTTATTGCCTTATTAAACAAGGTTTAATGCATGCCATTGTCCACAAAATTCAAAAGCTGGCCCAACAATGCTTCACAATATGTACTCTAGAGAGGTTTGGTATTTAATCCAGAAATTTGTTGCATATATTTGAAGAGAAAAATCATACTCTCAGAATGGGGTTTGAACTCAGGACCTTGGGCTTCCTAGGCCAATTGCTCTACCACTGAGCTACCTGAGAAATTCCAATCTAAATGCAAATTTTTCTCTTATACACTGTTAATTCCCGATCGCCAAATACTATGAGCATTTGCTCGATCATTGCAAATGGCAGCTTCTTGTTTAAGAAGACATTTATTGGGAATTTAAACACTACTTTATAAAGCCAGTTTTTATTATTAATTTAACACGTCTCACTGAAGGATGAATTATATTTTTAGAGCAAAATTATACGCTCAGAATGGGGGTTTGAACCCAGGACCTTTGGCTTTCTAGACCAATGCTCTACCACTGAGCTACCTGAGAAACTCCAATCTAAACGCAAATTTTTTTCTTGTACACTGTTAATTCCTGATCGTCGAATGCATTTGCTCAATCATGCAAATGGCGACTTCTTGTTTAAGAAGACAATTATTGGGAATTGAAACACTACTTTATAAAGCCGGTAGGTTGCATTGTCTAGAAAATAGAAACTATACACCACCACTTATCTAGCCCAGAGATTGAAAACTTTTCAATTAAAATTTTTAACCTCACCAGGTATGAAATACAAGATGTTAATATTATTCGTTTTTAAACATCTTAATGATGGACAAATTATATTTGAAAAGAAAAATATACGCCTAGACTGGGGTTTGAACCCAGGACCTTTGACTTTCTTTGTCAATGCTCTTCCATCTGAGCTACCTAGGCCACCAATCTAAATACATATTTTTCTCTTATACATAGTTAATTAGCAACGGCTCGTAGCATTTGGGGTTAAGGAATTAACTATGAATAAGAGAAAAATACGCATTTAGATTGGAGGCCTAGGTAGCTCAGATGGAAGAGCATTGACATAGAAAGTCGAAGGTTCTGGGTTCAAACCCCAGTCTAGGTGTATATTTTTCTTTTCAAATATAATTTGTCCATCATTAAGATGTTTAAAAACAAATAATATTAATATTGAAAGAAGCACTACTGGCTTTATTAAGTAATGTTTAAATTCCCAATAAAAAGTCTTCTTAATAAAGAAGCCGCCATTTGCAAAAATTGTAGCAACGGCTCGTAGCATTTGGGGTTAGGGAATTAACTATGTGTAAAAGAAAAATACGCGTTTAGATTGGAGGCCTAGGTAGCTCAGATGGAAGAGCATTGACATAGAAAGTCAAAGGTCGTCGGTTCAAACCCCAATCTAGGCGTATATTTTTCTTTTCAAATATAATGAAATCCAAGACTCGGTAATCAGTAGGCAAATATAGTTTTGGAATAATTATTGCATCATCGGTATTTTCACAACCATTGTTTTGTCATGGTGATACACTGCTTCTTTCACCATCTGTTGGTACCAACATGACATGTGGTCGGTACATTCCTCTGTTAGACATCTAGCAAGCAACTAAGGTATAACTAGGATGGGGAAGATTGTGAATAATTATTTCAAAACAAGACAGGATATAAGATGAGGTGATATTTTTAATATGTAAATAATAATAATAATAATTGACGAATTTATTATTAATTTAACACTTCTCATTGAAGGATAAATTATATTTGAAGAGAAAAATTTTCGCCTAGACCGGGACTCGAACCCGGGACCCTTGGCTTTCCGGGCCAAGTGCTCTACCAACTGAGCTACCGAGGCGAGTTACGATCTAGACGCAAATTTTTCTCTTATGTACGTTGTAACTCCCTCGCGCCAAATGCTTGAATGGTTTCAAGCACTTGGCCCGGAAAGCCAAGAGTCCCGGGTTCGAGTCCCGGTCTAGGCGAAAATTTTTCTCTTCAAATATAATTTATCCTTCAATGAGAAGTGTTCAATTAATAATAAAATCGTCAATAGAAGCCCTACTGGCTATAAAGTAGTGTTAAATTCCCAATAAATGTCTTCTTAACTAAGAAGCCGCCATTTGCAAAGATAGAAGCTACGGTTTCAAGCATTTGGCGCGAGGGAGTTACAACGTACATAAGAGAAAAATTTGCATCTAGATCGTAACTCGCCTCGGTAGCTCAGTTGGTAGAGCACTTGGCCCGGAAAGCTAAGGGTCCCGGGTTCGAGTCCCAGTCTAGGCGAAAATTTTTCTCTTCAAATATAATAATAATAATATTTTGTTTACAGTATGATGTTGAATTGTACCAGAGAATTGAACATCTGATAGGCAAACAGTTGCCTTTATACAAAACTGAAGAAGAAGAAGTTATGGTGCTTCAAGAAAGAGTGTCTGAAGCTCAACGTGTTGCTAAAATGGTAATAGAATATTTGGTCACTTTAATCATTGTATAATTATTCAATCAACTTGCTATTAACCTTACAGTTCATTGGATTTTATATAACACATATGTGAGGTGAATAAGGCTTTTCTTTCATCATAAGATGTTTCCACTGCTGTGAGTTATCTAACAACTTGGCTTCTCCATTAGGTTCTGTCATCCCGACATATTTTTCCTTTTAATCTCTGTCCATATACTGTTGCATATACTATTTAGTTTTGTGTCAACATATACAAAACAGGGGTATGCGAAATAATGAACTGCTCTATTTACATTCAAATAAATGTTGGGTAAAAAATAATTTTTTTTTATATATTGCGATTTTTCATATATTGATAATGAATATAAATTAATTTAATAATATACTATATGACATCATTTTTGGTCTTCCTGCTGAAAGATTCATAAAATTCAACAATTATTATCTTTTGTTGTTATATTTTTAAATTAACATTTTTCAGAATTGGACATAGTTTTTATTTTAGAAAGAAAAAAAATATTATCTTATTTATGATCAAGTTATGAAAGATGTCTATTTTGACAATATAAAAGTTTAAATCCTCTCTGCCTGTATGAACTGAGTCTATATAAATAAGTTGGCATCACTTACAGGTTAATGATAATTATATAAATGTACATTATTATTTTTAATTTTTTTTAAAACCCTAAATACATTATTACATTTTACTTTGATTGCATCTTCATAAAAACTGTAATAAAATTTTATTTTCGACAATAGAAACTTAATTTTTAACACAGAAATACATTTCTTTACATGGGGATCCGCATGAACTCCAGGAAACAAATAAGGTTAAGTTATGTAGATAGGAAATAACACTATGAGGTTTTTTAATATTGTTTATTTTTTATTATTTCACTCAACCTCATACTTCATAATTATGAAGTATGAGGTGAGTGAAATAATAAAAAATAAACAACAAATAAGGTGTTAAAATTGGGTATACATTCTAGAATTATTATTCATATTTTTTCAGACTATTTTAACTAAGTTGAAATTCTGTAACTGGCCCATTTAAATTTCAAGAATCTCTCTGTAATTTTTAAACTATGAAGATGTGTTCAAATATAATTTTTCTAGTTTTTTTTCTTCTAGAAAGCGATACAAATTTAATAATAATTCCATTGTGTGACAGGCCTAGAAGGCCCTTAGCCTACCAGCTGGCTGCTGACCTCACAGCCACATGTGTCAATCACAGAGGTAGATGATCATGTAGCCAGTGTAGGGGTGACATGTGGTCAGCATGTCGAGTCCCCCAGTTGTTATAGCTGATTTTCTCAACTTGGAACTGCTAGTTATTGTAGCTACCCAAATGCCTCACAATGCTGGTTGGGCACCGGTCCCATACTGGCTGAAATACCATGAGAAAATTTCTTCCCCCATGGGGACTTGAACCAGCACAAGTCCCATGGCTCTGTGCCAAGGCTTCCTTCCTTAACCACTTGGCTACGGCACAGGACAAATTTAAAAGAAAGCTGTTTTTAATTTTGATGACCTGCAATTCAGATTGTTACAAAGTTAATGGGAAAAAAATTGATTAAATTCATGTTGAGAGTATTTTCAACCCCATATTCTAGAAGGGAGACTTTAATCTATATATTATATTTTTTCTCTTCCATGTCTTCTTATTCTTCTTCCAAACAAGTCTTAGTCCTATGGGCCTATTACGATCTCACTGATAAATTAGTATCCAGCATTCTTCCATGTCTTTGAATATTATAAATGGTTGGATGAAATAAATTTAACAATGCATGGGCCTATGCATTGTATAGTGAAGGAATAGGGGTCTATACAATATGGGAGAATGACACTGAGGTTTTAAGAATGGAGAATGGATGATTTCCACAAATGATTTCAAAATATAAGTCACAAGGGAGAAGAGATATAGGACAACTGGTTGTAAGAAGCTGGTACCTGGTTGCTATGGAGAAGTAAAGAATAGGATTTTGGACTAATTATGATGAATTGTAATAAAACGAAGTATAAAAAATGTTATACCATAATTAAATAGACTGGGATTGGAACGTAGTGTTAAAAGAAGATTTATGGAAAGATGTTTGAAGGTTTACTTTTGTGATTGACACATGTGGATGTAAGGCTGACAATTGGCCAAAAGTTTTCAAGGCCTGTCATCAGTGGCAGCTGGTAGATTGAAAATGTGGGGGTGCTGTCATTGTTCTAGATTAGCCAACATATAATACAATTCATTATAATTAAGGCATCTAGAAGCCAAAGTGGTTAAGTGCACTTTTTGGTCAATGCACTGAATATCAAACTCAGTGTGTCAGACAACGGAGAAAGAATAATCTTACCAGTAATCTAGTAATGTGGAAATATCTAATTAAGGACACTATTAGAAAAGCCTGGTCAGGACAGGCTCCTGGGTGAGGTTTTTTCGGGGTTTTTCCTCACCTGTAAGACAAATGTCAGGAAGCTTAAGACCCAACAGTCCCCGAAAATCATTTGGCCATCATCATCATCCTTCATCGGTCTGGAAAGCAACGGGGAGCTACCACACCTATAATTCTCTAGTAAAGCTGTAAAGCATAGCATGAAAATGCTATGATTGCAGTGAAAGACGTGCCCTTGGGCAGAATTACTATGGATGGATTAGAAAAGCATAGAGAAAGAAAATAATGCTATTTACTGTTAATTAAATTTCAATAAAAGAACTCTGTTTGAAATAATAAGAAGAGAAATCCCTACATTTTATAAAAAATTCCTCAATCCCTTTTGGTTAAAAATTTCATATGCCACAGGATAAATTACTAACCTGACAACACTGATTAATCACAGCAGATGTTTTGTAGCAAGTTGGTTTGTCAACTTGAAGAAATAAAAGACAGGACAGCCATACTTTTAGGTGAAAATATATGATTGATTTACTTTGTTATGTATTCACCGCATCAGCAAACAAGTTAAAAAACTGGGACAAATAGTGACATATGGCATAAATGAGTTGGAATTTCTACTAGGTTGTAACTTCAAGAGAGAAAGAAAAAACTTTGAGGACTATAAAGCATAATTCATGTCCTTAAGTAGACTTACATTCTACAGAGGTTTCAAATGTAGCCTATATTATAACAGTTCCTAAAATAAAAAAATAATTTTGATGTGAGATTTTAAATTTAGCATTTTCTATTGCTGGACATTATTATTTTGAGATAAAAAATTAATGCTTGAACTCTCGTTCTCCATATGAGTATGCTATCCATTACACTATTCATGCTATGATACAAACATTAACATTTCTTTATTCATATACAATTCTCAAATCATCTGAAGGCAGATACATGTCGCTACCAATTGCCAACGGCCACCTTCTATTGAAGATTTGTAATGAGATTTTTACACTACCTTTCTAAGCAGTAAAGCTTAATATTTTGATGTGAGATTTTAAATTTAACATTTTCATTGCTGAACATTATTATTTTGAAAAGGAAAATTAACGCTTCAACCAGGACTTGAATCTCTCGTTCTCCATATGAGTATGCTATCCATTACTGTATTCAAGCTATGATACAAACGCTACCTTGTGACATCCGGCAATATTATTTCTATATGAATATGTATGCTACACATGTATGGAAACTCGTACCAAAGAACATTTTAGAAATATTAAAAATTGTGAAATTGAAAAATCTGCAATTGCTGCACATAGTTTATTAGAACATCATAAAATTGGAAGAGAAGCAAAACTTTTAAAACCAATGGATAAACCTTTAGAATTGACAGTTTGAGAGAAGATATACATTCAGAAAAATAAATATAGATCAATAAATTTTGATATTCCTAATGAACTAAATTTGATTTCGAAGTTCATAAATTCAACCATAGATGGCAGCGCTGAAGATTGTGACAATAGAATAGTTGACGGCCAAAGAATTTCATGAGTCAGAGTTATGGCTGAAGATGAATGAGATTTCATTTGAAACTGTGGTATCATGAAAAGCATGAAATCTATGAGGTGAGTTGTCAAAAAATGTTCTTCGATTAATTTCAATGTATACTACAGTATATAAAACAATTAATTCAAATGAAAGATCAGCTATTCATTATGAAATGCACATATCAATTTCACTTTCTTCCTTGGCTTTTTATTTTCATTAAAGTCACTGTGGCTATTCTTTATATTTAGTGTACAACACATTTTGCAAAAAGAATGAATAAATAATTGGTAAATTATTGTTTATGAACCGACAATTGTTGTAGGAATAAATTCATTCCTATCTCTAATTTAAAAATGCAGCTATTTATAAGCCTCATTTCAATATTATCAGAAGTTCCAACAGAGTGATGCTATAGATGCTACAGACACTCTGGCAAGCATGCATTACCATGGCAACTGCATAAGTGCTTCACACTTTTTAGAAACTAATAGGAAGGTGCTTGTTCACAAAATTCTCCATAGGACCAGTCCACATATCTATGATTGTCACATTGGTTGTATTTAACCCCAAAATAAAGTATCATTATGTAGTAAAGAAATTGTGTCAGTTTTAAGCAAATAATTACAATAAAAATTAAAAATATAGTTCTTAAATAAATTAATTCAGTGAATATGAATGCTGGGGAGGTGCCCCTGAGTCCCCCTTCAATGGCTGACCTTGCCTATCATGCCATATAGTTATCTTTTTAAAAGGACAATGTAAGATTTTTGTATCTGTATGACCAACAGCAAAGGAAACATCTTTTGATGACTATAGCTCCTAAATGGATGATGTTATGTGTCAACCAGCTGTGTGCCATTATGTAAGTTTCGAGAGAAAAAATGTTTAAATTTTAAGTCAATCTTTACTTTTTATTGTTGCGCCAAACTAACATTACTGGATATTGCAAGTTATTTTCCTTGTTTGTCAGTTATGCATCAATAATCTAAAAGCAGGAACATTTGGCACTTAGGTGCATGATGCAAAATTTAGATTAGCATTTATGAAGATTTGGTTTCAAAGCTGTTTGTTGCAATTATAAAATATCTGGTAGGACTGATTATGTTTACATTTTTCTTTAACAATAAGATTTGGTGCTAAAAGTTTGCATACATTTACTTCATGAACCTGTGCAACAGATGGCATCAAAATCTCAATTTTAAAAAAATGGCGCTTAGCTATTGATTGATAACATCGTCCAAATATCAGTAATGGTTTTATTCAAGAGAGTGAATCATGTATTTTTGGTGCTAAAGATGAGATGTGATGAAGGCTTAGTTGGTAGAACACTGTTGACCTTCTTCAGGGAGGACGTAGGGAAATTTTATTCACATTTTTTTAAACTTGTTTATTTGCTGTTAAATCAAAACTTCAATCTCTGTATAACTCTCTATAGGGAGTCCAAAATATATTTCACTAACAAAATTTGTACTGAACAAAAATTTACAACCAGGATATTGGATGGACTGACAAAATTGGCTATTAGGAATCGAATGATGTCAAAGATATTAATCAACCGATGATCTACCTATCTAAATTTATACTGTCGTTGGGTGTGCATCCTGCAGCCATGATTACTTCCAAAGCAATGTCCTCCATGTCGCAAGGAGATACCCCTTTTCTCTACAATCACATGACGAAAATATCTCTGATTGGTTCATAAAATAATATGAAGTATAATAAATTACAATTGAGGAGTTGTACAAAAGAGTCATATAATTATGAGGATCTTGTAGAAGATTTCCAGGCTGTTGGCTGTGGTCTTGTGGTTTGTAGTTTCACCAGAGACTGCGTCCAGCATCCTCAAAGGTTGTCTTGGGACTGGCAATTTTGTCGACTACCTGCCGTACTTATACATTTTATCCGCGACGTGTTCTCTGCGCGGTCCGTTACTTCGTAAATTGTATCTGCCTTCTGGTTGGTTAGCATTAGAGCTCTTCCATTGCACCAATGAGGTTGCTGTCTGATGTTGGAGTAGATTTGTTCTTGTAGGAGATTTACATCTGGCTTTTTTTAAAAGACTGGTATCCATGCTATGTTGACTTTTAACGATTTTTCCTTTCTATTGTAACTATTTTGATGTTTGAATATTTCAATGGCTTCTCGTTGCAGACGGGTAAAATAGTGTGTGCAGTTAGATAATATATCTGTGTTGTATTGTACTGTATGGCCTTCAAGTAGAGAGTGTTCTGCTACTGTCGACTTTTCCACTTGTTTAAGACGGCTGTATCTTTCGTGTTCTTTAAGTCTGGTTGTGATGCTGCGTTTAGTGGTGCCTATACACACTTGACCGCAACTGCATGGGATCCTGTATATGCCTGCTGATTGATGAGGATGGAGTTGATCTTTAATCGGTCTGAGGAGGTTTTTTGATTTTCCTGGTAGGCCTATATACTGTTTTTATGTCTTCTTTCTTTAGCAGTTTTCCAATACGGTTAGTCACATTCTTGACGAAAGGTAAGAATGCCCTGGTTGACGTTTTTTCTTCTGATTCCTTGTTGTTGTATCGTCTGGGATGTTTTGCTCTGTTGATTTCTTTGATGGTGTATCCATTGGCTATGAATACTGTACGGGGATGTTTAAGTTCAGTTTTTAATAATTCAGGATGGCAAAGTTTCTTGGTGCGATTTGTCAATGTTTTGATGATACCAAGTTTCTGTTTGGGGTGATGATTGAAGATATCTGTCAGTATGTGTAGGTTTTCTATATATGGTGTGATAAACGCAGATCTAACTTTCACTTTTGAAGCTTTAGGATGATGATTCGTCAAGTGTGTATATATTTTCTTTTTTTTCATCAGCTTCTGACTGTACAGTCCAATATTTCGGTCACATGGATTATACGAGTGCCCACAAACTGGGAAAATGTGGGTAACTTTACTTTCATCTTCATTGCCAACCATGAAATGAAGCTTACTATAGTTAGTTCTTATTTTGACTGCCAGCTGAATCTGAAAGCATAAATATTTCTTCATTGTTTTGAAGTGTCCGTCTATTGTTGAAATAGTCTGCTAGAAAGGAGCAAACCGTGTTAGGGTCTTTCTTCGACTGTGTCTCAAGAAAATAGTAAAAGAAGCTGGTGCCATCATTGTGACAGTGGATGTTGAACAAATAGATCCACAGAAGTCGTTTATAAAACTGACAAGTAACTTAGGAAGTGGTACGTTTTCAGCACAGGCAAACTCAAGTACAAGAATTTTGCAGTTTTCTTCTTGGCATGCTTTCAAAAAATTTGTCTTTATATCTTTATAAGCAGACACTTTTCTTACGTGAATATCATATTGAACTTTCCATTTGTCGTTTGGATTATTTTGAAGTTTCACTGTGCATGTAGTGCAAAAATCACAAACATTGTTTGTGGCATTTTAAAAGCATAATTTGTACTTCTAAAAAAGTTGTAATATCTAGGCCCTATCTTCAAAGTAGACCCCATTTGTCTTGTAATTCTATTCTATTCAATAGTGTTCTGCCCTAGGGCAGGCCTTTCACTGCAATCATAGCATGAAAATACTATGCTTTGCAGCTCTACTAGGGAATTATAGCTGTGGTAGCTTCCCGTTGCTTTCCACAAGTCGTGTAATAATCACGAAAAATATTGAACAGTATTTTTACAGTATATTAAAAAATTGAATTTTGAAAATACAATTTCTTGAATTTACCCCTGGAATAGTGGGAATATCTATGAGGAATGTTTTCAAGATCATCTGACATCTTCTGTACGGTTCGAAGTCTCTTATTACTTCTCTGATGCAGAGAAAGAAATAATTTTCGACATACAGGTCAGTTTTCTCCACTTTAACTGCATGTGGTGCAATGCAGCCAGCTATGTAGGAATCTTGAAGAGCCTTATCGCTTAAAGCATAAAATTGAGTTAATATTTTCTTTTGATCAGCAGAATCTATTTTAGAGTAGCATTGTTTTGAACAACAGGAATTAATTTGTCTAAACTGCTTTCCTTTAAGAGTTTTACCTTTCTTTATACTGTAGCCTGCTCCAGAATTTCTTTTTTGCATTCTCAATTTTTGTTTGTCACATTACCACAATCAGATTCAGTTATACTTGAATCAGATAATTCACTGTCACTAAATAATTCTGATTCATTCAACATTTCCACTATGAACTGTTAGAATTTTACAAATCTAAAACAAATACAAAACAATATAGATAACCTTATAACCAGCAACTTCAAGTAATATACAATCAGTTGCTGAACCTGCTGTAATCGAGATATCAAAACTTTTCAGGCTGACCAACTACAAAATGGCGAGTCTAAAAATGCATTGAATGGAAAAAGGGCAAAACATGAGTTATGCCCATAGTCGATTCATCTCCTCAATTGGACTATTTAAAGTTTAAGAACTCAATCATTTTCCAGAGTTCATTTATCACTAGGCCTCAACCAAAAATATATAAAGTTTTAAAAAATTTAAATAATGATTCAAAAGAAAATGCACATTTAAATTGTATATCCAAAGAATCTTGCCTTAACTACTTTCATCATTTATGGACACAAAAGGATGATTTATTACAAATACCAATCTCTAATAATACTGCTTTGGAACAAATTTCTATAGATGAATTAACTGATGTTGTTAAATCATTAAAAAATAACAAAGCTCCCGGAGAAGACCACATTAATCAAGAATTATTTAAATTTTCAACTAAAAATTTTTTAGACAGATTTCTTATTCTCCTTAATATATGGGAAGGATAAGAACCACCACAAAGCTGGAACAAATCCATTGTAATACCAATCTTCAAAAAAGGAAGTCGCCAAATCAAAGATAACTATCATGGAATTAGTTTGTTGAACTCTGGATATAAAATTTATGCTAATATAGTTAAGAATAAATTGAAAAAAATTTATGAAAATATAATTGGAGAAGAGCAGAATGGATTCAGAAAGGGTAGATCTTGTACAGATGGATTCTTCACTCTAAAACTACTATTAGAAAAGCACAAGGAATTTAATATAGAAATTCATATCGCCTTCGTTGACTTCATAAAGGCTTTTGACAAAGTAGACAGAAGTATATTACTAAAAATTTTAGCTGATGATAACGTTCCACAACAATATATTACTAATATCTTCAACATCTATAAAGATAATGAAATCTCTGTTAAACAAGATGGCAAATTATCTTCTTGGGAAAAGATCAACACTGGAGTAAGACAGGGATGTAGACTTTCACCGATGCTTTTCATTATATATATGAATAAATTAATAAACAAATGGAGGAAAACACAACGAGGATATATACCCATCAATAGGAACCTCAAACTCGATGCTATTCTTTTTGCAGACGATTTAGCTCTTCTGGCACTCTCCGAAAATGATTTGCAACGATCAATTTATAATTTACAAAAAATAGGTGCCAAATTTAATATGGAAATATCAGTTAACAAAACTAAAATTGTGGCATTTCATGGGAAGGACCCCATACAAAGTAAAATCTGTCTCCAGAATAAAATTTTAGAGAGATCTAATCAATTTAAATATCTTGGATATTGTCTCTATCTGGGATGAAAAGGATATCCCTGAAAAAATTACTAGTTATAATAAAAGTTTGGGAATTATTAATCAAATTATGAAACCATCCCTTGTACAAAAAAACACCAGATTATGTTTATATAACACTTTGGCTAGACCAGTGTTGACCTATGGTAGTGAAGCATGGACACTAAAAAGACAACATGAAAGCAGAATAACGGCTTGTGAAATGAGATTCATGCACAGAACAGTGGGTTACACCAGATGGAATCGGAAAAGGGACACCGATATCTTAAAAGAATTGAAGACTACGCCAATTTTGGAATATATTAAACAGTACCAACTAAATTGGAAACACCATCTAGAAAGAATGAGTTCAAATTGGATCCCCAAAGCTGTCTATAATTATATACCAAGACGACGAAGATCATTGGGCCGTCCTATGAAACGCTGGAGGGAAAATTTTCTATAGGATCGTAACAGGCCTTGGCCTAATACTTGGAAGGAAGAAGAAGAAGAAGAACTCAATTTAAATATTACAATTGAATATTCTGTTAAATAATTCAAATTTTTTTCAGAAATAAAAGTAATTATCTTTACTACAAAAAATATTATTATAGCAATTTTGTATATTCATATACAAATCTATCCCAGATACTTTGAATTCTAAAACAATATTTAGAGTTTATTGATTAAGAATTTCATGGCTATAGCTATGTATTTTAAAATATCTTTTTGGGATTCTTGGCCATGTCTTGCAGTGTTATCTTCTCAACGTTTCGTCACCTTCTGTGGGTGACATCTTCAGGAGATTTTGCTTGTGTAAATTTTTGTATTAAACTGCTAATATTTGTGAACTTGTGTGATTTTACCATATCTAAGTAAACAGTAAAATCACACAAGTTAACTAAAAGCAGTTTACTACGAAAATTTACACAAGTAAAATCACCTTCTTTCTGTAGGTGACATCTTCAGGAGATTTTGCTTGTGTAAATTTTCGTCGTAAACTGCTAATAGTTGTGAACTTGTGTGATTTTACCATATCTAAGTAAACCGTAAAATCACACAAGTTAACTAAAAGCAGTTTACTACGAAAATTTACACAAGCAAAATCTCCTGAAGGTGTCACCCATAGAAGACAACACTGCAAGACACAGCCAAAATGGTGTTTTAAAATAAATATTTAGAATGTTCATGATACCATTTTAATATTCTTACAATTCTGCCAATGCCAGGGCAGAAAGCCAGAAATGTCGTAAAAGACAACCTGGTGGGTAAATATCTTAGTTTTAAGAGTATACAATTTATAGTTAAGATATTTAATTATTTATATATTAAATTTGGGAATTTTTAACATTATGAGGTTCAATTAATAATAATTAAATGAATCGTGATTTTTTCTTACCTCATACATCTATGTTTCTTTAAATATAGTCGTGAAAACAGCTGACGATGACGACAAAGTGTCGCCGATACTGCAGTGCTGTGTTTAAAGAAACATAGATGTATGAGGTAAGAAAAAATCACGATTCATTTAATTATTATATTTAATTATACTTGATTTACTTATCTCATACTGTTATTTATTTTTGCAGGAAGCCAGGGATCTTGAAGAAAAGAAATTCAGCAAAGGAAAACGTAAGAAACATGATGATGATGATGACGATGAAAACTCACAAGGTGTAAGAAAGAGACTGAAAGGAAAAAAGAAAGGAAGAAAATTTAAAAAGTGATGTTAGTTTTTATGTACAGATAATTTTATATTATAAATATATAATATAGTTGTGTACAAAGGGACTCCTTTTTATTATAAGTTAAACTTAGTTAATGATTCTTTTAATATTGTTTAGTTGTTTCTTGACTCACCTCATACTTCTTAACATGCATGGGAGTTAAGAAGTATGAGGTGAGTCAAGAAACAACTAAACAATATTAAAATAAACCTCATAGTGTTATTTCCTACCTACATAACTTAATGATTCTTTTACTTTAAAAAAACTTATTAATGCTCTCTAATTTTATTAAGATTATAGATTGTGTTAATTAGCTTCATTAAGTAAAGTTAATACAAAGTAGACTCTTTTTACACAATTATCAAATATTGTGAGACCATTAAAAATATTGATTAACAGTTTGAAAGAATTTAATTAAAATTATATTGGGAGGAAACACTATGAGGTATTTACATTAATAAATGAGTTGGAGAAAATGTTTTAACATCTCACCTCACAAAGTTGCGTGTCTTCAACGATACCGGTTTCAAAAGTATAGTATTACTTCCATCTTCAGTCAAATTCCAACTGTCGATGTTAACGACGAAACTTCGACAGTTGGAATTTGACTGAAGATGAAAGTAATACTATACTTTTGAAACCGGTATCATGAAGACATGCAACTTTCTGAGGTGAGATGTTAAAACATTTTCTCCAACTCGTTTATTAAGATAAAGTTTGAAAGAATTTATTAATTCTTTTTCTCTTGTCTTTCCTTCCTCCATGGATCTACAACCTTTAGTAGTTTTTGGCTCCTTCACAATCCATCTCCAGTGTTTTCCAACATCATTGACCACAGCTTACAACCATCTTTTCTTTGGTCATCCTTTTCCCCTAATACTAAATTGTATCAATATGTAGGTGATATTTTGAAGTTCTTACTTCTGAATATGACCCAAACAATTCTTAAGCATATAACATATCTTATCAAATTTTTCCCTTCTATAAATTTATCTCAGAGAATGATTCCAATCTTGAAAAACCAGATTTACATGCTAAACTACTGTATATGTTTATATTCATATTTACTAAAAAGTGAATTCTTTGACAGTATCATTAATTTCACTTTTTAACTTTTTTTTTAAATTGCGTCTAATGTTATTACCCTTCTTTTAGACCATTTAATTTTGTTTTCTTTCTGTATCATCATCTACCCAGTTTTGCCTTCTTTTGAAATCTTATTTGGCAGTCCTCCACATTATAATTTATTTACCATAATAAGTAGAATGATATTTAAACAATCAGGATTTAAAAATGTTAGTATAATAAATTTGGAAATTTTTACATTATGAGGTTTTCTTAATAAGAGTCTAATGAATAATTAATTTACCTCATACATCTATTTTTTTAACACACAACTGCAGTATCAGAAAAAAACATTTTTTTGATCTTCAGCTGTTTTCACGACTCTCAATTTTTTCACTGAACATGAAAACTGATAATAATAATAATACATATTTGAAGAGAAGAATTATACGCTCAGACCGGGACTTGAACCCGGGACCTTGGTATAATAATAATACAATCTGGTCTGAATGAAACGACAGGTAATGTGGGCCCTGTAAGTTGAATTGGGTTCCCGAAGGTGAGTTGATTGATGATGACACTAAGTCATATTATATGATGTGAAGATACGGTGTTACACATTTTTAAATGATCCTGCGCTATAAGTTTTTGATTATGGAGTGTTTTCTCTGGATGACTGAGGCTGGTAGGCATGTTTCCTGTTACCCAGATGCACGAGAAGTGATGAATCTGACCACACTGCAAAAGCAGGTAAAAAGGGGAGAAAACCAAGCCAAACTAATGTAGCTGTCCCTTAATATTAATGACATGAGGCCTGACTTATAGGTGCCTAAACTTAAGGGCAAGACAGAAATATAATATACAATATGTTTCACAAATTTATACAAATGGCATAAAAAAATAAATAAATGAGAAGATGCATAATTTCGTCAACACCAGGGATAAGCATTGGGCATATGACACTTTAAATAACCCATAAATAAATTTGCCAAAAATGATTAAAGTGGTGTTTTTATTATTGATTTAACATTTCTCACTGAAAGATAAATTATATTTGAAGAGAAAAATTTTCGCCTAGACCGAGACTCGAACCCGGGACCTTTGGCTTGCCGGGCCAAATGCTCTAACAACTGAGCTACCGAGGCAAGTTGCGATCTAGAC
Source organism: Diploptera punctata (assembly GCA_030220185.1). Classification (NCBI taxonomy): domain Eukaryota; kingdom Metazoa; phylum Arthropoda; class Insecta; order Blattodea; family Blaberidae; genus Diploptera; species Diploptera punctata. The sequence continues at coordinate 421,379 of JASPKZ010007266.1, forward strand.
GTAAATTTTTCTCTTATATACGTTGTAATTCTCTCTCGCCAAATGCTTTTGAAACTATTGCTTCTATCTTTGCAAATGGCGGCTTCTTAGTTAAGAAGACATTTATTGGGAATTTAACATTACTTTATAAATCTAGTAAGGCTTCTAATGATGTTTTTATTATTGATTTAACATTTCTCACTGAAAGATAAATTATATTTGAAGAGAAAAATTTTCGCCTAGACTGAGACTCGAACCCGGGACCTTTGGCTTGCTGAGCCAAATGCTCTACCAACTGAGCTACCGAGGCGAGTTGCGATCTAGACGCAAATTTTTCTCTTATATACGTTGTAATTCCCTTTTGCCAAATGCTTTTGAAACCATTGCTTCTATCTTTGATTAAAGTGGGTTTCCCATAGCCAGACTTGAGATTTGTTTATAAAATTTTCCATTGAAGGTGAACAAATTATTGTCAATACAAAGTTTTGTAAGATTTAAATATTCTTCATCTTCTGTGTTTACAAAAAGAAAAATAATTATCATCTGTGTTGTACTGAAAAGTGTCTAAAGTGTTATTTGGATGTAGATAGATTTTACTATCTACTTACTCTTAGGCTACTGCTTTAAATGATGGCATTGAATTGATGTATACATTAAATAGAAGTGACAGTGGACATCCCTGTCTGACTCATGATTTATTAATTTTGATTAAAGGTTTCGTATGTTTTAAATGAATTTCTTTATTAAATGCTTTGTTTTTATTAAAAGTTTTAAAGTAAAAATATCCACCTGTGCAAGAACTTCCTTTGCATTATCTATTATGTTCTTCACCTATTAGATTTTCATAACTACCTTCTACTTTTCTTGCTATAATTCTAACAAATATTTTATATCCACCAATAATTTCCTGTCCTTTAAATTATTCTTTTAGAAAATAGGAGGAACTATGGCTTTTGCTGTGATGTTGGTGGAGGTATTCCCAAAAATATTTTGTTCAATAAATCCAGGAATTTTGATAGGAAGATTTTATCTACATAATTGAAAAGTTCAGTATTTTACAGTACGTAAAAATAATTAACTAAGCAAAGATGGAATTAATATTGAACTTTTCAATTATGTAGATAAAATCTTCCTATCAAAATTCCAGAATTTATTGAACATTTGTAATTATTCCTTAGGTACTTTTTGAAGAGTATTAATTTTTTATGTAGTGGCAATCTTGAGTTATAGACCATATCTTCCACTATTTTTTTATTTATTTTTTTAATCACAATCAGAGTATATAATATATATATATATATATATGTGTGTGTAAATCATTCCAATTATAAGGTTTTAAAATGGATATTTTTAAGTTGCGCGTATATTCTCATTAATTATTTTCCACAGAGAGAGAGAGTTACATCATAGAGCCTAGAGAACAATGCGGATCACAGAAGAAGAATTGATCCATGGCAAACTATTCTCTATGATGGCAACATATTAACAGTTATCTCTGATTTTAACAAGCATTTATAGATGATTTCATATGTTGATAGCGTGGGTTATCACTGGTTGAGAGTCGCGTAAGTTGGAAGCACCCCAGCTCAACGCTTATGGGAGGTGATGATACCAGGCCTAGTTTTTACTGCCAACGCTTGGAGCGCTGCAGTCACTATATCGAAAAGCAAATTCGTCTGCAGTGAGAGTGCAGCCAACAGACTTCCTGAATTAAATATTTTTTTTATTATGTACCGTCAACCGGGGTGACTTTGTCTACCCTGGGGTGACTTTGTGTCACAGCACGGAAAAGCATGAAACTGGCTCCATCTGCTTCATTTTTCAATGAAACAAATAATTAATAGTGTTATCCAACAGACAACAGCATGGGCTTCAATAAAGAAATTTTATAATGGACTTTGTGTTTGCATAGTTGGTGGTTTTAGGGCCTTTCATTGGTGGTACATTTTTTCTTGAATTTCGTAACTCCAAACTTCCTGTTCTAACAATAGAATGTGCATGTTACATTAAATTGGTGAGTATTTATTTATAATCTTTGATATATCTACTTCAAATATCAATGAACTCTGAAAGTATTTAGACTAAATTGTAGATTATATTGTTGAATTTTAAAAATGTGTCATTTCTGACACAATTATGGGGTGTCTTTGTCCCATCCAAGATTCCCCACATTTTTGATTAAAAAAAATTCAGGTTAAGTTTCTTTGTTTTGCATATATATCTGTATATGAATAATATAGTGTATATGCTGAAGGTAGATTATTACCTCCGTATGTGGTGTTCGAAGCTGATCACATGTGGACTTCCTGGATTAAAAATGGTTCAAAGGATCTAAGATACAATCGCACAAAGAGTGGTTGGTTTTTGAGGACTGGTTTAGACGTCTCTTTCTTCCTGCTATATCCCGTTTAGATGGGGACATTGTTCTGATTGAAGACAACCTGTCATCTTATTAACTTGGATATATTAAGAACTTATTTATATATTAAATTTCGGAATTTTTAACATTATGAGGTTCAATTAATGATAATTAAATGAATCGTGATTTTTTCTTACCTCATACATCTATGTTTCTTTAAACACAGCACTGCAGTATCGGCGACACTTTGTCGTCATCGTCAGCTGTTTTCACGACTGTCAATTTTTTCTCCTTTTTGCCGGTAATTATCTAGACTGCCATCTGGTGTTCTTTTGAAGGAATTCCTCTTCAAACTGCCATCTGGTGTTATTTTGAATGAATCATTTCCTAAACTGCTATCTGTTGTATTTTTGAAGAACTTTGTAATCAAGCTTGGTTCTTCCGGAATCTCAAAGTTCATAGTTCTTGTATGGTTTTTTTGAATATATATTTTTTCCCAAACTGTTAAATCCAAAGGTTTAGTTAGATGTTTTAAAAGTTTTGCTTCTTTTTCAATCCTATGATGCTCTAATAAACTATGTGCTGCTACAGCTGATTTATCAATTTCTCCATTCTTCATGTTTCTGAAGTGCTCTTTTTTACGAGTTTCCAAGTTCCTTTTTGTTTTTCCTATATATATCTTGTTGCAATCTTTGCAATCAATTTGATAAATCCCAGATTTTTTGTTGTCTGGGGTATTACATTTATTATTAGTTAACAGCAGATTACCCAGGCTGAATTTGTTAATTGGAGCTAATGTTATATTAAAATTTCTGAAAATGTTTTGAAACTTATTATGAACTTTAGGATGGTAAGTGAATTTCTTGAATTTTACATCTTTCTTGGGACCATGATGTAAGGTGGTGTATTCCTGTAACCTTTTTTGTTGTTTGAATTTCTTTAATTATAAAGAATAAATTAAAGAAATTCAAACAACAAAAAAGGTTACAGGAATTATAAAGAATAAATTAAAGAAATTCAAACAACAAAAAAGGTTACAGGAATACACCACCTTACATCATGGTCCCAAGAAAGATGTAAAATTCAAGAAATTCACTTACCATCCTAAAGTTCATAATAAGTTTCAAAAAATTTTCAGAAATTTTAATATAACATTAGCTCCAATTAACAAATTTAGCCTGGGTAATCTGCTGTTAACTAATAATAAATGTAATACCCCAGACAACAAAAAATCTGGGATTTATCAAATTGATTGCAAAGATTGCAACAAGATATATATAGGAAAAACAAAAAGGAACTTGGAAACTCGTAAAAAAGAGCACTTCAGAAACATGAAGAATGGAGAAATTGAAAAATCAGCTGTAGCAGCACATAGTTTATTAGAGCATCATAGGATTGAAAAAGAAGCAAAACTTTTAAAACATCTAACTAAACCTTTGGATTTAACAGTTTGGGAAAAAATATATATTCAAAAAAACCATACAAGAACTATGAACTTTGAGATTCCGGAAGAACCAAGCTTGATTACAAAGTTCTTCAAAAATACAACAGATAGCAGTTTAGGAAATGATTCATTCAAAATAACACCAGATGGCAGTTTGAAGAGGAATTCCTTCAAAAGAACACCAGATGGCAGTCTAGATAATTACCGGCAAAAAGAAGAAAAAATTGACAGTCGTGAAAACAGCTGACGATGACGACAAAGTGTCGCCGATACTGCAGTGCTGTGTTTAAAGAAACATAGATGTATGAGGTAAGAAAAAATCACGATTCATTTAATTATCATATTAAGAACTTGTGAAAAAAAAAAGAAATATCAAATTTATTTGTCTGCCTCCCAATACCACAAAGTTGCTCCAGCTATTGGATGTAAGTTTCTTTGCACCCTTGAAGAAAGCTTGGCGATCAATTCTTTCAACTTGGAGAGACTCTTCTGAAAGCTCCAAATATTCAACAGTTCTCAAGGAAAATTTTCCTGCTTTGCTGAAGGAATTTTTGTGCAAAATTAAATCAAACCAGAAACGAAATGATTTCCGGTTTCAGGAAATCTGGGATTGTACCTATAGACAAACATGTGGTATTGGCAAGACTTCCCAATGAAAATATAAATTCTACTCTTGTCAGAGAAGGTTTCATGGACTCTCTACATGCTAAAAGAAATGCAGTCCTTGGAGGAAATCAGCCAAGACAACGGAGAAAGAAAATCAGTGTTCCTGCGGGGAAAAGAACCTGTGTGACTAATATTCTCCAGGCACCAGAAAAGCCTGCTGGCCCATGCCAGTCTCAGCAGGTTTGCACTGGACTTGAGGATGTCCCTTCAAATTATTGTGATGATAGTGAAGACATGGTCCTGGAGTCAGACAGTGACTTGGAAGAATCTTCAGATTCAAGTGATACAGCAGTTAACAACAACCATGCTTCCATGAATGATTCGTGTGATGTGAATGCTTTTGTGATTGTTGTTTACAGTGGCTCAAAGTATCCAGACATCATTACTGAAATTAATGATGATTGCCCCATTGTAGATTGCATGGAGATGTAGAAACAATACTAGCACTGGCCTCAGAAGAGAGATAAAATGCAATATGAGTGGGAGAGCATCCTGAGGAAAATTGATCCTCCGATACCTGTCTCAGGGAAGAAGAATAACTATTTCTTAGTACCAGAGTTGAATGGCTATTGCAACAAATAACTGTGTGTAATTCATTTTTCTGTGTTATAATTACTTGTTTTTGTTGTCAGCTGATTGTAACTGGATACACTATTGTAAGAAGATAGAAATGTGTAAATAATAATTGGACATCTTTCATGAAATTCTACTATTGTGCAAATAATAATTGGACATCTTTCATGAAATTCTACTATTTTTGAATACTAAAACCATGTTTTCTTAAACTTAAATGTTGTAGTTTTTATTGTGGTTCAGTATCCTGTGATGCTACAGGTGTGACATTGTCTCATATCTATTAATCAGTGGTTTTGAAGGATTGAGACAAAGTCACCCCCAGTCGAGGTGAGATTGTCCCATATTTTTGTTGAAAAAAAATTAGGCTTAGACATCTTCTTTGAATTTTGAAAATTGCTCCAATTATTCACTGGACATTAAACAAATTTTTTAACATATTTTGAATAGTGTTGAATATAATTTTGATGTGAACTGCAAAACAGTTGGAAGTAAAAAGGGAGCATAAAAGTGAGACAAAGTCACCCCAGTTTACGGTATTTGAAATAAGCTGACCTACTCTTAATTTAAGTACAAAAATTATCGTCATAAAATGTTTGTTAAAATTATTCCATGTAATATTAGTTTTAAATAATTTTTATACCTAGTTTTTATTTATTTATATCGTAATAAACTGTTATATTTTATTCTATATGTTGATTGCGTATTTCAAAATGTTACAATTTTTGTTTGTTTAATTAGAAGTAATTATTTTTCTGCTAAAAGAATATTTTCTAGTAAGTATTATTAATTCGTTTATGCATCAAAATAAATATTAAAATATATGAATTGGCTCATGTTTCTATTAGGTCACGGAATTTTTAAAATTCTCCAAATTAATTTTATGGAATTATTAGGTTATGATTTTGTTTTTACTTACTTTCATAAACATTTTCTAATAACTAACTCACTGGCGCTATCGAACCCGTAAGTTCATGGCCGCACGGACATAAGCTCTCCATAGCGTCCTGAGCTAATGTTTTCCAATCATTCCCTGTGTAATCTATTTCCCTTAAATCATAGTTACTGTTATTCTCCCACCTCATTCTTCGACTATCAACTGGGCGCTTTCCCTCTGTTTTTTCTACAAAAAGCTTTCATGCACATATTTCATTCCCCATTCGTGCCAAAACATTTTCTAATGCTTGTTAAAATTCTTAATATTTTCCCTGCGCATAATACAAAATTCTTATGCTACTGTTCCGTTACGTTATATAGTGGAAAATATTCCTATGTATAATTTGATTCAATATATTGTGTACAGGAATTTTAGGGAGCAAGCATGCTTTTGTACATGTTAAAAAATATGATTTTATGTAACTATTTTTTTTCTAGTGACAGGTATATAGATGACATATCTTTGACGTAACTATGTTGAATTATTATTCTTCATCTAGCCTCCTGTCATTGTTCCGGAGGTCAATTTTTGATAAGATTCTCCATTTATCTTGGTTATTCTATGTCTACTCTTCCATAATTTCCATCCATTGAATTACTCTTTTCTAGATATTCTCCTTAACTTGTTCTACAGACGTCTATATCTTGGTCAACCTCTGAAAAGACAGTGTTAATAGAGCTAGTAAAGTTACGTAAGGCATAGCAAGCCATAATAGATAATTGTCTGCTATCGAAGGATAACCATATATATTTTGTAACTTGAACCCCAGAATGTGTACTTGAGTCTAAAGACATATTACATTAATTAAAACTTAAAAAACAATAAAGGAGTATTTAATTATAAGTATGGTGTTTTATAATTTTTTTATTCTTACTTTATGGTTATTCTGTTGAAATTATATGTAGGATTTTTGTATTTTTTCATGTTCATGTAACTGTAGTTTGTTTATAAAGATTCAAAAAGCTATGTATTGTCATTGCTGTACGTACTTTGTATAACATTTTTTTAAAATTCAGATGTGCAAATGTCCAGTAATGCTTCTCTTGTCCTCCATCTAGAAAGGGGTAATTGATAACTGAATTCACCAGCAATACAGTGAAATGAATGTTTTTTTTTGTAATTAATGCATTGTTTGATTGAGATTATCATATGTTAAGATAGTAAAATACTTGTAATTGTGAATGTACCTTTTTTGTTAGGGGCCAAATTTTGTTGGCAAGATATGTAGGGAATGAAATTGAAAAAAAAAAAAAAATGAAATATGCAGTAAATTCGAGACTGGCATACAGTATATATTCTGAGGGTAGAATAAGCTTTTGATAACCTACATCCCTGAATGCTAAATGATATCCATGTACATTCCTCAATTTTTTTACCCCTCTTTACATGCTTGCATAATACACTGCTCAAAACAATTAGAGGAACACTTGTAATAAATTGAATAAGTAATTGTTTTTTAAAGCTGTGATGCTGAAAGTTGGACAATATGTAAATTGAATTATTAATTTTATCATTGGATACAAATTTTAAAGATCCATGGCCTAAATACAGAGAAATCACCTCAAATAACAAATATAGAGATTTTTTTTTATTTTTGGAAGGCACTGGCCACTTCTAATTGGTAAGCTTCCTGATGTTGCTATAGTGACGAATGTTGATTATTGCCTTGTTTATTGAAGTCTCTGACAAAATGAGGCATTTAAATGAGCTTTAAGTGTATCATGCTCTACATCTTTTACAAGGTCAATCTCTGCGACAAGTGGCTAGAGAGCTTGGGGTTTCTCCTTCCGTGGTGTCCAGGTTACGCAACAGGCACAGAGAGACAGGCCAGTATTGTAGAAGACATGTACAGGGCCGTAAATTTAAAACAAGCCTCCAGGATGACACATACGTTGTTCTTTCTGCTCTTCGACAGCGTACAAAAACTGCAAAAGACCTGCAGAATGACCTTCATATGGCTTCCGGAATCCGGGTTTCAGACCAAACCATAAGGAACAGATTAAGGAAAGAGAATATTCGTCCAAAAAGGCCCGTTAAAAAACCATGCTTAACAAATGGGCATAAGGCAGCAAGACGTACGTGTGCTGAAAACCATGGTGATTGGAACCTGAACCAGTGGGAGTCTGCTCTTCTCGGACGAATCCAGGTATCGTCTTACACGTTGTGATGGTCGATTGAGGGTGTGGGGACGGCCAGGAGAAAGATTTTCTGCAGGGGCTGTACAGGAAATTGATAGATTCGGAGGAGGTTCCATAATGGTGTGGGCCGGGGTTATGTACAACAATCGTACGGACCTTGTACTTGTTCCCCAACGACTGAATGCTGTCCGGTTATATCGAACACGTTCTGGAAGAGCATGTAGTACCTGTTGCCATTGGAGTAGGCCTGGATTTCTGTTTATGCAGGATAATGCCAGGGCACATTCTGCGGCTGTCACCAGGGATTTTCTGAGGAGGAATGAAATTGAGGTAATGGAGTGGCCAGCGGTCAGCCCAGACCTCAACCCTATTGAACACTTGTGGGATCTTCTAGACAGGAAGGTCAGGAACCGACATCTAGCTTCACAAACTCTGCAGCAACTTGGAGGTGCTCTGAAGAAGGAATGTGAGAATATCCCGCAAGAGGAAATCCAGAATCTTATTGGGAGCATGTCACGAAGGTGCCAAAGTGTCATCGAATGTCGTGGAGGCCATACACGATACTAACTCTATATAACGAGTGTTTAACTTTGAAAAATAAGCACAAGATTCAATTGCTTACATAGTGGAATTATTTGAAAAGTTAATTGTCAGCGTTATTCATTTGTTTTTACTGACATGAGCAATAAATAAATAAATAACCACAAATAATGTACTTTATTAATTTCATGTTTGTACCTTTATCCAATGAAAAAATATTTGCATATTTCATAGTGTTCCTCTAATTGTTTTGAGCAGTGTATAATTAGTAATCCGTTTTTTTGCAGGTCATCTCAATGCATTAATTCTTCATAATTAAATTCTCTTATTCACTTATTCTCAGTGTATTAAATTCTCGGAGTTATGGCTGATGATGAACATGACTATGTTTGAAATCACGATATCATGGAAGCATGAATCCTATGAGGTGAGTTCTTTAAACAATATGTTCTCGGATGAATTTTAATGATTATACCTCATAATGTTTACTTCCCAACATTAATTAAATATATAAATTCTCTTATTGTTTATTATTATTTTTGATCATATGTCTAAAATAAATAAATGATTATTAAATGATATCTCTATTTTTATTTGAACCATTCCTTGAAAATGATTGTTGGAAGAAGAGGTAACCCACTGTAGTTTGGGTTTTCTGTAGGTTGGAAGCGCATAGTTTATTTTCTCTGGTTCGAAGTATGGCACGGTTATCTCTGATATGGCATATCGAAATATTTATACTTAAATATAATTTATTATTAACAAAATATTTTGAATAGTTGCATTTATATCTAGGATATATTCGTAATTTTTATATAATTAGTGTGGATAAAATCGCATACCGAAATGCACAATCAGTGATAAACTACTATGTACTCTCTGGCAGGGGTAGCCCACAGCGCTCTATGCGCATCTTTGATCTTTGGGGCCGTACGTAAAGTTCTCGATGTTAAGGGAAGCCATTTTAATTTATTCACTGTTAACTTGTGAACAGTTGTGGACGTAGTGTTTCTTGAAGAATTGTGGTTGTATTTTAACTTTGTCAAAATACTAAAATTGTAAAATGTCTTTAGAAACGATTCCAAAGGATCTGAGAGGATTGAGAGCATGTTTAGTGTGTTCTCTTATTAAGGTATGTATAATTACAATGGGGTTAGAGTGACCCTTTGGCTGAGGTTCACCGTTTGTCTCACACGATTTTCCATACAACTTTCTTACGCTACTGTTGCACTATACACTTTTAAACAAGTTTCGTACTATTTTAAACCATTTTATAAACATTTCTAACGATTTTTAAATATTGAAAATATTTATATGATTACGCGAATATTGTGAATCGAATTTACTGACGCGCAAATGCTTAATGTAACATCCGCTAGATGGCTCTCAAATTGGTGTTACTAACATTCTATGTATTTTTGGGTGTTGTATTCTTTCACAGGTTAGAGTGCATAAATTGTATTAGGTTAGATTATAGGTTGGTCTTTCACAGATAGGTTACTTAAATTGTGTTAGGTTAGCTTTAAGGTTCATTAAGTATCATGTGTATGTTGGCTGCATAGCATAATTCCATAGTGGTGTCTAATTTCTCATTGCATTTAATGGAAACTTTATCCGTGGTCTTTTTATTTGCAGTATACGAATATTCATAAATACATTTGGATATCTCCAGAGGCCCAAACGCAAAACCAGATTAGAGCAAATCTGGTGTGAAGTCTATTCCTTTGCTGAACTTTCCCTTTCAGTTCTTTTTGGTGAATGATCTGAGACTCAAAACGTTCTAATAACTTACTCTTAGCTTTTCCGTACAACCTTCTTATGACCTGTTGTACTACGTAAAAATGGATGTTACTAGCATTTATTGGCTCAAGTTTAGAGTACTTTAACCTATGATTTTCCATACTTTCGGAATAATGATGGGTAATTCGAGAGTGAGTTGTTTGAACGCTTCACTATTGTGAAGTATCAAAAAGTTACTGACTTTTAGTGAACTGCCAGTTCAGAGTCCACTACTTGAAAATTGAAATGTACTTTTTATTTCAAGCTCTGAATATCTCACACAAAATCAACTCTCGTCCATTCAGCAATTACTCTACATCTCTCTGCCCATCGACTCTGTATGTCTCCACCTCTTTCTTACGTCATCCGTATTGATCATACCGCAGTGAGTTAAGTGCCTTAGAGGAATGAACCAGAGTGAACTGCCATAAAGGAACGAACTATCTGGCCAGAGTGAAGTGCCTTAGAAGAATGAACTGGTATCAAGGAACGAACTGCCTGGCAAGATTGAAGGGAAAAAAGTCCACAACCTTGATGGTGTGAACTGCCTTTAAACACTTTCAGTACTTCTAACTCTCAATTTTTGATACATTCATTCATTACAGTACTCTGCTTCTTTCCCACCTCTTGCTTATGTCATCAATAATGCATCACTCATAAGCAGCTCTACTAATGCTACAAATATAAAATGTAGGTCTAATATTACTATCACTTTGTATTTGACTGTTGCACTTGATGTGGATGAATATTCAAAGTAGGAACACATGGTAGGGATGTTCCTGGATCATCCAGATTATTTTCTTACACATTGGATGCTGGTGGTACTAACCACTGAGTAGACAAGAACACTGTCAGATGTTTTGAGCGAATATGCCATGCATGATTGAAAGTAGCCCTCCTGAATGAAACTGGATTAGAATCAAAAGTTGCACTTTATTTTACCATTACCTAAACCGGTGAAGAAACCCCAAATTTCACTACTTTTCCTTGATTGTGAATTGCTAGCCATTCTGTAAAATTGTGCACACAAGACTAAATTTTGTTGGCGTATCCAATATTCACCCTATTTATATTTTTAGTTTAGGGATTGTAAAGATTAATATCAAGTAATGCCAATAGTACAATTTTATATATTTTTTTTAAAGTAATATTATCATGTAAGTAATACAGTTACAAAGTAATTAAACATAGGCTCGATTCTGGAAATGTATGCTATTATGCATTACAGGGACTCTTGTCGTCCCAACTTCTCTCAAAAAACGTTAAACTGAAAAAATAAAAATTGTTATTCTCCCAGTTATATTGGATGCAAAACATAGAATCTTATTCTAAGGGAGGAAAGGAGAATATGAGTATTTGAGAATAAAGTTCTTGGGAAAAATTTGGACCATAGAAAGATGAGCAGACTACTTAAGATTGAACTACATGGATTTTATAGGGAGCGACATGTAATTAGAACAATCAAGTCTTGTATTTTGCGATGGGCAGGACATATGACATGAACAAGAATGAAAGAGATGCATGGAAGCTTCTTGTAGGAAAACCAGAGGGGAAACACCCAGTTGGTAGACCATGAATGAGGTGGGGGAATAACATTAATCATGATATGATGGAAGTAGATTATGTACACTGCATTTCTGGAGAACTTCATTCATAGATAGATATATAGCATAATTTGCATACATAAATAAATATTTAATAATTGTAAAATATATGTAAGAATCTTTGCAAAATATTTAAAATTAAAGTTGGATAAGATGCATGTTGTGGCATCATATAAAGAAGAAGAAATATTGTAGCACCACTTTGCTTTGAGCCTACCATTATGTAGTAGCACTGGGTGGTGGACCTCTTCTAGATATAGTCCTGGATTCAATTTCAGTTTCCACGGCTTACAAGATTCCCTTCAGGCGGACAGAGGGAAGACTAAAAATGGTTTTCCTCAAATGAATACACTGAGTAAATTTAAGAATATAGCTTCTGCATTGTATGGTAGTGAATTTTGGGTTTTAACTTAAAGAGAAGAGAAGATCACAGAAGCAGCTGGAATGAGATTTTTGAGAAGTTTAGCTGGCTGCAAACTATAGATAAAAGAAGGAATGAAGATATTAGAAATGAGCTAAATATTTTTAAACTTTTGGATAAAATGAAAGAATCTAGAAAAAACTGTTGGATAAAATGAAAGAATCTAGAAAAAACTGGAAAGAACATGTTTAAAGAATGAAAGATGATCGGGTTCCAAAAAATTATACTTAATTACAAACCAAGAGGAGACAGGAATATTGGTAGTCCGAAAAAGAGATGGATTCAACTTTTTGAATGAGAATCTATTACACTGGAACAAGCCACATGGGCTTAATCCGTGATTGTTGATGATGATGAGCCTCTGCATTTATTTTCACATTTAGTTATTTTTAACTATGATGAAACATGTATTTTTCCACTTTGCTATCGGTTATATTTTGACAGTTACTAATGGCGAAGCAAATTATGACTGGTGACTCAATTCATAAAAATTATGTTATTCAAAATTCACTGTGACTGCTTCCAGAGCAATGTTCAGATTATGAAGGATCTCCTTCCCACAATCTAATATTCTTATTAAGCCATTCAGATGTGATAGGTTAACCAACCTGGAACTACTACACCCTTAAAAAAACATCCTTTGGAGTGAAAAATGTGAAAAAGTCCCTTTTTTTTACCCTTAAATGGCTTATGCTGCCTAAACCATAACAAATTCACAAAATTAATGTACACAGAATTGAATATCTCAAAAAACTCTACAAAAAGGTCTGCGACAGCAAATGTTTATCTTGTACAGATAACACACAATAGCCATTTTTTGTCTTTCATTGATGCCAAGGAGATTGGAATAAGTAGATTCCTGGGCAAGCATGTGCTGCCATACCATTCATCCGATTGTCATGAGGCTTTTGTTCAGGATTTTTCCAGGAAGATTATAGGTTATAAGAGAGTTTTAATGCTCAAGTCCTTCACCCATAAAAATCACCTTCTGTAGTGAAGAAAAAAGTAAAAAAAGTAAGTCACTTTTTGTAAGCTTAAATGGCTTACTCTGCCTAAACCATAACAAATACACAAAATTATTGTACACAGAATTGAATATCTCAAAAAAACTCTACAGAAAAGTCTGCGACAGCATATGTTTATCTTTAAAGGACAACTCACAATAACCATTTTTGTCTTTCATTGCTGCCAAGATCGGGATAAGTAGATTCCCAGGCAAGAATAGTAGCGCACGGCGGGTATTGTTTTATGGAAAACTCGAAATAACGAATTTTGTCTTTCAGCTCATTTATGCCAAGTACATTGGGATGCGTATATTCCTGGGCAATGCTGGGTATTCAGCATGGCTATCTAAAAATAATAACGATATAAATTTATATTTATTTTTCCCTTTACTTATTCAACTAAATGCAAAAATAAATGATCATTTATTTAGGTGTAGCAGTGCACGTCGGGTATTAGCTAGTAGTTTTACAAATGGGACAGGCGAGCTTTTGCCAGAAATAATAAATACCAAGTAGCACCCAAATTCAAATACTGCCCAATTACTTCAATTGACACAGAACGGTCCTTTTCTGTTTATAAACATATTTTGAGTAATCGAAGACACAACCTTACTACCGAACGTTTGGAACAGTACCTGATTGTTTCTGTTTACAATAGTAGCAAAATGTAGAATAACTTAATTTGTTAACAATACTTTTGCCTGATGCTGATTGACAATTTATCATTTATCAGTGGTAAATGCTATTATTAATAAATAGATAATAAAAATACTAATTATTATGTTAGTTTAGAAATAAAGTATCTAATAAAGTAATAATTATTATGTGTTTTTATTATTTGGTATTACATATATTGACATTTCTCATGCATATTTTAAGCATTTTGCATGCATATTTTGAGCTTGTTATGTTGCATATAATCTGGTCTCTAGTTATTACAAATGGTAAAAGTATGTAGTGCAACAGTGGGATAAGAATGTTGTATGGAAAATCATAGAGAATCACTCTCAGCCCTATTTGTAAATTAATAAAGTAATTAAAAGTATCTGTAATTAAGCTCGGTCTGTATATTACCTCTTATAGTTATTTCTGTTGGACATATGTTTCAAATCCTGTTGGCCCCATCTTCAGCTATTACGGACTTTGGGGCCAACAGGCTTTGAAACATTTCTAGTAGAAACAACCATAAGAAATAAGAATATACAGACCTAGCTAAATTATTAAATATAACCTCTTAATGTTACTTCCTGTTGTATTTTTAAAAGTGTCTGTGTTGTGTTCTTGTTTCATGAAGTAATGAATGCTCAATACAGTAATATATGGCTTGGTTACCTTGTATATTTTTCATAGGATTTATAAATTAAATTTCTCTATATATTATTTTATTTCTGTTTCAGACTTTTGATCAATTTGAATATGATGGTTGTGATAACTGTGATGGATTCCTCAGAATGAAAAATAACAGAGATAATGTTTATGACTGCACAAGTTCAAATTTTGATGGGTAAGAAATGTTTAACATAGTCTTAAATTAAACTTATTAAAAATAGTATAAATGTTTCAGATTTCTTTGAAACATTTATGTCAATGAATAAGTTTTAAAACTGGAGGTCCATTCACATTACTGTCCATGAAATGAAAATAGTAATTTCTGACATTTTAATAAGTTGAGTAACCTCAATGGTGTTTCGTCATGAATTTTAAAAGTATTGAAGTTCATTTTTATATAATAATTTGGGAATTTTTAACATTATGAGGTTTAATTCATAAGAATTAAATGAATCGTGATTTCTTCATACCTCATACTTATGTTTTTTTAAACACAGCACTGCAGTATCAGCGACAATCGTTAAAACAGCTGAGGATGGTGACGATGGTCGCTAAAACTGCAGTGCTGTGTTTAGAAAAACATAGAAGCATGAGGTAAGAAGACTAAAGTTCAGTTTTGTACTCCCATCTACTCTTTGCGTAAGTTAACCAATAGAAACTCAGCTTTTTTACTTGTCTTTATCTATCAAAAGTGCACATTTTTACAGTTGACCTGAAAAAAATCTGTTCTTAGGATATATGTGTAGTTGGATATGCAAGGAGTGATAAGAATTCTCGAGGACTGGCTGTATTTGAGTCTGTATTCTTGATGTTCCTTTTTTTCATAGCAGTGACTTTGCCCCAATCAATTCAATGATCAACATAAAATTTAATATTTAAATTCTTTAATAAGAAAATTAATTCCTGAATCGGGATTTATGCTAGTGTGCTAACCATTACACTATTTCAGGCTTCTGATACAAATCTTAATTTCTCTTCCTCATGTACAATTTTCTTAATCTTCAGTAGCAAATAGCCATTGCTACCAGTGCTATCTGGCAGCTTCTATTTCAAGAAGACAATTGTAATGAGAAATCACATAAATTTTATAGCAGTTAAACATTATATTTTAATGTATTACTTTAAATTTTAACTTTTGCAATGATGGACAATTATTATTTTGAAAAGGAATATTAACACCTGAATCGGGATTTGAACCCGATTTGTCTTAGTTTTTTTTTGTTGCTAAAAGGTAATAAAATTACTCATCATAATCTTATACTTGTCCTAGGTTATTAGTAAGTTCACATTTCGTTCAGGCATAAAAAATGACATTTTCTAGTAACTTACCAAAATGATACATTTTGTATATGATATCTTAAATATTATAGCATCTATGAAGAATTAATTAAAATAGTACATAAATAATAATGTGTATGTATTTTAGGATGATTGCTGCAATGAGTCCAGAGGACAGCTGGGTCTGTAAATGGCAGAGAATTAGTAAGTACTAAACAGATTGCAATAATATATATTTTGTAGCAAATTTTAGAATGTAAATTTTTCATAATCAGACTAGACATGTGTTGCTAAACATTTTGCAAATTCATTTATGTAATATTTTTGTAGAAATGTTCTACGTATTTCCCTTGTCAACTTTCCTATAGACCTATATTTATATATATATCACTTATCCCTGGGGAAAACAGCCCAACTGCCACAAACAAGATAGGTCATCTGTTTTTTTTATTTATGTATTTATTTTCCAGTGAACTTCTCCCTTTTAGATTTATACAAAATAAAAGTCTATTTGTTAAAGCTAATATAATGTAGCGACATAAAGAACAGTAGCCTATCCATTAAGAAAGTTAAAAAAATTGACTTATCTGGTTTTTCCCAGGGATGAGTGAAATATATATATATATATATATATATAGCAGATATGGCAGTTAAAATTAAGATGGAATTCGAAAACTGTTTAAAAATGAATTAAGATAATATTGCAAATAGAACGGAAAAAAATCTCTGGAATTTGTTGAAAATTTTAAATTTTGGTGTTATTTCGTGTTATAGGATTTTGAGTTATTTTGCAATTCATAAATGCTTTTTTTGAGGTTATGAGAAGTGGAGTTAAGAAATGGTACAAGAAAATGACAAAATTAGAGCATTTTGCATTATTGCGAATTTCATGGATCTCTACATATATGGGATGTTTTTCTTTCCTAATATAAAAAATAAACTTGTATAATTTAATAGTAAATCAAAATGCTTCATACCTCACCTCATATCCATTCTACTTAGACTGCAGTTTCAAAGCCTTGGCAGCTTCATCTTCAGTAATTTCTCTTTGACTGATGTTATGTCGATCAGAAGAACTACTACTTCTTCCCTCCTGGGTATGAGGAAACCTCACAGTGATTTTTTCCTATAAATGTTCAACTTGTATAATATCATAGTAATATTGCTAGATCCCATTAAAGCATCAAGGTACTTTTTAAATTTATATCTATGGGTATAAAGCTGTAAACAAGTTATCAATAAAATTGTAGACTTTCACGGCAGGTATTTTGATTCATATATTTTATGTCTTTCGGGCTAAATGGCCGTGGTCTGATTTTATTAACACTCGACGTTTCGTCTACTACTGCGGTAGACATCCTCAGGAGATTCTGCATGTTCTTTAACCTCTTAACTCTTCAAATGTTGGCTGCAGACTGGCTGTGTGTTGGAAATCGTGTCCTTATTTATAGTTGAGTATTGTGTGGTGATGTTTTCTACACGGTCCATTACTTTGGAGCTATTTTTCTGATTGGTTGTCACTGGTGTAAGTCATAGGTTTTATTTTCGTGTTATATAATGCCAGAATCCAAATTTTATTAATCTTCATAGTTTCTTCTTTTTTGTTAAAGGAATTTTTGTGTTTGTAAATTTCAATAGCCTCTCTGTGAAGTCTGGTGTAGTAATGTTGTGTTTTGGACAAAACTTGCATTTCTTCAAATTTTATGGCATGTTCTTTGTTATTCACTAATTGTTCTGCTACAGACAATTTTTCAGTTTGTTTCAACCGACAATTTCTCTTGTGTTCTCGTATTCTTGTACTTATCATCCGTTTTGTAGTTCCTATATATTGTGGTGTAGTGTACATAGGAACTACAAAATGGATGATAAGTACAAGAATACGAGAACACAAGAGAAATTGTCGGTTGAAACAAACTGAAAAATTGTCTGTAGCAGAACAATTAGTGAATAACAAAGAACATGCCATAAAATTTGAAGAAATGCAAGTTTTGTCCAAAACACAACATTACTACACCAGACTTCACAGAGAGGCTATTGAAATTTACAAACACAAAAATTCCTTTAACAAAAAAGAAGAAACTATGAAGATTAATAAAATTTGGATTCCGGCATTATATAACATGAGAATAAAACCTATGACTTACACCTGTGACAACCAATCAGAAAAATAGCTCCAAAGTAACGGGCCATGTAGAAAACATCACCACACAAAACTCAACTATAAATAAGGACATGATTTCCAACACACAGCCAGTCTGAAGCCGACATTTGAAGAGTTAAGAGGTCAAAGAACATGCAGAATCTCCTGAGGATGTCTACCGCAGTAGTAGACGAAACGTTGAGTGTTAATAAAACCAGACCACGGCCATTTAGCCTGAAATACATAAAATACATGAATAAAGTTATCTTCTTCTTCTTCCTTCCAAGGCCTGTTAAGATCCTATAGAAAATTTTCCCTCCAGCGTGAATCAAGTTATCAATAATTAAAAAAGTCTTACTACACATTAGGTCCATACTATGTGACAATCTTAACTTTTAGTATGTAAGAAACCGCTCCCTACTGATTGTTAACTTTACCTACCTTAGTCTTGATATTCAAAAGTCAGCAACAATTCGTCTTACCTTTGTGGACAATACTGTGTATCTTGTTTTGTCTATGAAGAGGTTGAGATTATGTTCTTTTACAGTGAGAAAAAAGTTAAAAATTGTTAAGCAAGTGAGATAAATAATCATTATTACAATTTTGTTTTATTCAGTGGACACAAGAAAAAAAAATTGTCCCAACTGGGAATCAAACGTGAATCTTCAGCTGTATGCGCTGATGTTCTATCACTGAACTAATTCAGGCAGAAACTTTCATAAGAATTAATTAAATTGTGATTATTTCTTATCTCATACCTCTATGTTCCTTTAAACACAGCACTGCAGTATCGGCGACTCCTTGTCACCATCGTCAGCTGTTTTCACGATTGTCAATTTTTTCTTTTGTTGATAATTATCTAAACTCCCATCTGGTGTTCTTTTTAATGAATTATTTTTTAAACTGCCATCTGTTGTATTTTTGAAGAACTTTGTAATCAAGCTCGGTTCTTCTGGAATTTCAAAGTTTAAAGGAACATAGAGGTATGAGGCAAGAAAGAATCACAATTTATTCAATTCTTATGAATTGAACCTCATAATGTTAAAAATTCCCAAATTTAATATATAAATAGAAACTTTCATCTTCAATCTCTCAAAGGAAACCTAAATTAGGCCAGTGGTAGAACATCAGTGCGGTTCAGGCAAACATTTTCCTCTTTATAAGAATTAAATTAATCATGATTATTTCTTACCTCATACGTCTATATTTCTTTAAATACAGCACTGCAGTATCAGCAACTTCTTGTCACCATCGTCATCTGTTTTCGCGATTGTCAATTTTTACTTTTGTTGATAATTATCCAAACTGCTATCTGATGTTCTTTTAAAGAATTATTTCCTAAACTGCCATCTGGTGTTCATTTTAATGAATAATTTTCTAAGCTGCCATCTGTTGTATTTTTGAAGAACTTGTAATCAAGCTCGGTTCATCTGGAATTTCGAAGTTCATGGTTCTAGTATGTTTTTTTTTTGAATATATATTTTTTCCCAAACTGTTAAATCCAAAGGTTTAGATAGATGTTTCAAAAGTTTTGCTTCTTTTTCAATCCTATGATGGCAGTTTAGGAAATAATTCTTTAAAAGAACATCAGATGGCAGTTTGGATAATTATCAACAAAAGTAAAAATTGACAATCGTGAAAACAGCTGACAATGGTGACAAGAAGTTGCCGATACTGCAGTGCTGTATTTAAAGAAATATAGACGTATGAGGTAAGAAATAATCACGATTAATCTAACTCTCATGAATTGAACCTCATAATGTTAAAAATTCCCAAATTTAATATATAAATTTTCCTCTTTACGTTTGATTACTATAATCTTACATGTAAAATAGACAATGTTAATCATCAACCAGCTAAGTGCCATTTAAAAAAGATAGATTTTGATACCATCTGTTGCATTGGCCCAAGAGGTAGTATAAGCACACTTTTAGTGCCAAATATTTAAATATAGCCTTATTATTAAAGAAAAATGTCGACACCATCAGTCATGTCAGAGATTCTATATTTTGCAACAAACGGCTATAAACCTTATTAAATTAATATTAAGAAGCTAAAGCTGTTACTATGATTGAAATAAGTATAAACCTGCTAATCTAAATTTTGCATCATGCAGTTAAATGCCATATGTTTCTGCTCTTATATTGTTGATGCATAACTTTCAAACAAGGAAAATAACTTGCAATATTCAGTATTGTTAGTTTGGCACTACAATAAATAGTGAAGATTGACTTAAACTTTAAACGTTTTTTCTCGAACCTTACATTTTGGCACATAGCTGGTTGATGCATAACACTATCAAATTAATTTACTTCTCTTGAACATAGTGATAGCTTTTAGCTGTGAAATATTAATTTATTAGTTTTATTATTTGAACATGGAACGTACAAATTTTTTACTCTGAAATGTTAAGGGTTTGCAACTTATTCAGTGACTTGGGGTACTGAGAATAGATGGATATTTTCATTGCTAAAAATATTGGAAATTGTTCTACTCTGCTATTTGAATTTAGGATTATTTTGATCTGTTGGCAGGATGTGTGAATGTGGATTTTTTTTTCTAGATCGATTCTGTAAAGGCGTGTATGCAATTTCTGTGTCTGGTCGATTACCTGCAGGAATTGTTAGAGAAATGAAGAGCAGAGGTCTAGTATATCGGCCACGCGATACAAGCCAGCGATGATTTGTGTCAATATCAGGATGGTTGTTTGACATGTCAAAATTTGGAGTTTGGATTGAGCAAAATTACTTCAGACTCATGAGAAGATTGCAGGGACTGGAATGAAAAAGTAATTTTTTCATTAAGTGTTGTGTCTTCAAATGGTCGCCAGATTGTCGAGATATTTTTTTATTACAATATACCTTTGTATTTATTTTTTTCTGCTAATACTTGAAGATGTATTCATTGAATTATGTTGACTGGCATGTTGTATTTAACCATGTACACTTAGCGACAAAAAGAATGGGCCGACTCTTGATCTGGTATATTTCAAGTTCTAATACGCGATTCACACGAGTAAAATAATTGCACAGTAGAGCTAGGTTTCCCTTCTTCCTTTGAAGATAATTCTTTCTAAACGCGATAATACAGAGAAAGCTTAGCCCAATGCTTAGTGGCTTGATTCGTATGCAAGAGGTCATAGGTTGAATTCCCGGTGAGGTTAATTTTTTTTTTAATTTTTAAAATGCTTTCTATTTTATTCTGTATGTCCATTCTTTAAAAAAAGTACTAACTAATCGGAAGTATTACTATTTTTATTATTATTTATTTATTTATAAACAGGTTTGTAGGGTAATAAAACATCTTCCTATGCACAAAGCTTTTTAAATGCTTATCTTCTTTCTCCATTCTTCTCTGTCTTCTCATTCCAATTCTTCCAGACCTAGCCCCCTCATACCTCTTCTTACATCATCCATCCATTTAAATCTAGGACGACCTCTTCTTTTCTTTTCCAGGTGGAATCCATTCCAAAACGTGTCTGGGTAATCTTTTCTCTAGCATCCTACGTATATGACCATACCATTCTAGTTGTCTGTATCTCACAAAATCTAATATTGAATTTTGGACATTTATTTTGTTGTGTGATGATTGTATTTCTGACATTTTTTCCTATTTAGGATGTCTAGTTATTATTAAAACGTGGTACTGCACACACAATTAAATTTATACCGGTAGCTAAATAGTGTTGCAGAATTTACGAAGGCAGGAATATTACTTAATATGGTGTAAAGTGGTCGTAGATTATGTGGCAGGAATTAAATATTATGGGGTCCTCATCTAGGGGATATGTGGATGGCGACCACAAGGTGCCCAAGCTGTGCAAAACATTTCTTCCACTTACTTGGGTTTTGCACTCTTTTAACTTTACTATCTAACCTCTCTTGTTTTTTCGACCCCAATGCTATTAGGGCATCCGAGGGCTAGGGAGTCTTTCCTTTCTTCCATTTCTTCTTTCCTTTCTTCCATTTCTTCTTTCCTTTATTTTCTTTTCTTCTCCAGAAAAGCCTGGCCAGAGGCTATAAGATGGCAGCCCCATCACTGGTCTTGCCTTCCTTTGGCCAGCAACCAACCGAAGGGACTATTATTATGCTTTCAAGTCTTATACGAGAATTTTCCGGAAGAAGCTGGAGGGATTTTCTATAGGATCGTAACAGGCCTTGGCCTAATACTTGGAAGGAAGAAGAAGAAGAAGGATTTTTTTTAAAAATACAAATGAATAAAAAAATTGGAGGATTCGAACCCGGACTTTCACATACACTTCATCTTGTTGTAAGTAGTTTAATGATCTATGCTACTTGAACATCAGATACTAGTTGCCTTGTTTACTTTTAAACTATGAACGAGAGTTGAACTTTATTTAAAATATTGTTTATTTTTTTATTATTTCACTCACCTCATACTTCATAGCAGACCCTGGGTTTCTTCACATCTTTTGTGACATTCTCAATGCTGCGTCACGTTCACAACTGATGTCCAACGGCCTTCTATCCTGCAGACTGACCTCCGTGCCATCTGGTGGCCGACCGAAGAATTTCCAAATCAGTCCTCTTTCTTTATAACCGGGTATTTCAAAATTCATAGTTGTATTTTCATTCTTGCATATGTAAATTTTTTCCCAAATTGTGAGTTCCTTCGGTTTTTCCAATTGTTTAAGAAATTTTGTTTTGGTTTCTATTCTATGTTTTTCTGACCAGGCATGTGCAGCTATTGCAGATTTTTCGGTTTCTCCATTTTTAACATTTCTGAGGTGTTCTTTTAATCTTGTATTTAGATTCCTTTTTGTTTTTCCTATGTATATCTTTTCACAATCTTTACAATTAATTTGATAAATTCCCAATTTTTTGCAGTCTTCAATCTTTTCATTTTTGTTGGTTTTTATTAAATTACCTAAGCTGTAATCAACGTGACGCAGCATTGAGAATGTCGCAAAAGATGTGAAGAAACCCAGGGTCTGCTATGAATTATGAAGTATGAGGTGAGTGAAATAATAAAAAATAAACAATATTAAAAAACCTCATAGTGTTATTTCCTATCTACATAACTTAATTTATTTAAAATATTGAAATTTGAGTAATATTGCATTTGTCGAACACTTAAGTATCTAGAAATATGTAACTTCTCTGTTCTTTAACTATTTAAGACGATTAAAACCAAATACAGCGTATTTAAAACATTTAACAATGCATTACCTTGTGAACTGCAGCTATGGCTTTTTGAGCATGCACAGTGGGCCATAACAAGAACTCTGCTTTTTGAAGTGGCTCATTCTTTTTGTCATCAAGTGTACATAAAGGTAAAGGATATAAACAGTGTATTGATAAAATAAACTTGTTTATAGAACATTTTTGCCTTTAACAAGTTGTATATATGTAATATTTACCTGTATATAGACAATGCATTTCTACTGAAAATAAAAAAAAAATTTAAAAATTGGTTTTTCTACTTCATATTTTAAACATACTAATTGTGGTAAATGTTCTGGTTCCTCTACATAATGGTATGCCATAGTTTCAATTGGTTAAGACAATTTGTTACAAGCCGTAAAGCGATAGATCCAATTCACAATGAGTCTAATTGGTCTAAACCTTCTGACAGCACCATATGACTCTGGGTCTACACAATTTATAATGGAATTAAGTACCAGATCCATTTTCTGGATAAAGGTGGCCTTCATGTAGGATTGACTTTTCATGTCAATAGTTTTCAAAGAGGGATCTTTAACCTCCTACTATTCCAAGGGCCTCATAAGATCTGTAGTAGGATGACTTTACCTACCTTCCAGTATCTCATATTCCAGCCAGCTGTGTTCCCAATAGTATGGAATTACCATTAAAACTATATGTATAACTCTCCAAGACTGAAAACACTTAACTGCTATTGTAATGTTTTTTATTAATTTAATGCTTCTCACTGAATGATAAATTATATTTGAAGAGAAAAAATTATGCACTCAGACTGGGGTTTGGACCCAGTACCTTTGGCTTTCTAGGCCAATACTCTACTATTGAGCTATCTGAAAAAATATAATCTAAACACAAATTTTTCTCTTATACATTCTTAATTCCCGAGCACCAAATACTATGAGCATTTGCTCAATTACACAAATGACGGCTTCTTATTTAAGAAGACATTTATTGGGAATTTAAACCACTACTTTATAAAGCTAGTAGGGCTGCTTCTTAAATAAGAAGCTGCCACTTGTGTGATCGAGCAAGTGCTCGTAGCATTCGGCACTTGGGAATTAACAATGTATGAGAGAAAAATTTGCATTTAGATTGGAGTTTCTCAGGTAGCTCAATGATAGAGCATTGGCCTAGAAAGCCAAAGGTCCT
The DNA here is from genome assembly GCA_030220185.1 of Diploptera punctata. Classification (NCBI taxonomy): domain Eukaryota; kingdom Metazoa; phylum Arthropoda; class Insecta; order Blattodea; family Blaberidae; genus Diploptera; species Diploptera punctata. The sequence goes on from JASPKZ010007266.1 coordinate 445,902, forward strand.
GGGTTTCAAACCCTCGTCTGAGTGTATAATTTTTGTCTTCAAATATGATTTTATACTTAACTACTGTTGTAATAAGAATCAAATGAATTGTGAATTCTTCTTACCTCATACATGTATGTTTTTTAAAACAGAACTGCAGTATCAGAAAAAACATCTTTTCCATCTTCAGCTGTTTTCATGACTATTATAATGTCTAAAGATTTGGCAAGTGAACGGGTACCTGTCCTTAATCCTATTTGTTGAGTAATGTACCATTATTTGGCTACTGGAATTTTTAGAATTGCCATATGTTTATTAGAACAAGCAGCTTATTCTTGAATTTGTTGTGTTCCTTATGATTTTTTATTCCAAATTAAGCTGCAGCTTATATGCATATGCAGTCTATGTTGCATAAGCTGTAGAATAATTGATTAAGGCAATGTAAGCTGGAAGTTTAGAGCTTCGAGTTCCGATGGTATTAGGATTTTTTAAGTGACCTAAGCCTGTGTGTTGGCATCGTAGGGACAATATGGTCTCTAATGGACTTGGAGTAGCAGGTGCTTGTTTTGGGGATAAAGGCGGCCATCACAGAGGGCTAACAATTTGGCCAATAACTTGTGCCAGTTGTCTAGAACAGATGGGAGCCTTAACCTTTCACTACCCCATTGGCTCCCTAGGTTTGTAGTGGGATTACTTTACATGCATAAATATAGTATTGCCATTCTTTTATGCTTTTCAACTGACCAGAGGGAAAGTGTATATTATTGGAAACTTGGAGGAGCTTAAACATATTAATCCTGTACACTGCATCCATTCCAGAACATAAAAAAGAAAAGAACACTGATGTACAATATTGGTTGAATAACGTAATGCGTTTGTTGTTTAATAATATATTTATCTGTACTTTTAGAAGTTTAAGTTTATTTTCTTTTTTTTTTTATCTATTTTTTAAAAATAATTCCTACATTATTCCTAATTTTTGGCTTCTTACTGAATGACAAATTATATTTCAAGAGATAACTGACTCATAATGACTCATAATGGCGGTTGAAAATGAATGACAAGATCATTTGAAAACTATAGTTACCGTGTTTGATAAAACATGAAATATGAGGTAAGATGTTAAAATGACTCATTAATTTATTAATTAAGAACCTCATAATGTGTTTCCCAATTTTAACTTTGAAGAAAAATTTATACCAAAACTGGGATTTGAACCCAATGTCTCTGGTTTTGTATACCAGTCCTCTGTCTCTGAACTATTAGGAATCCTACTTATACAATTCCCATGTGCTGAAGGCAATAAACATTTGCTTCATGTATACCATCTGGCAGCTTCTTTAACAAGAAGACTTTAAATGGGAAATAACACTATCTCTGTAGATAGTAAAGCTTTAATTCAGTTTTTTATTATTCATTTTTAAACATTTTAATGATGGAACAAATTATATTTGCAAAGAAAAATATATGCCTAGACTGGGTTTGAACCCAGGACTTTGACTCTCTATGTTAATGCTCTTCCAAGTGATCTTCCTAGGCCTCCAATCTAAACGCGTATTTTTCTCTTATACATAGTTAATTCCCTAAGCCCAAATGCTACGATTCGTTGCTACGATTTTTTTTGCAAATGGCGGCTTCTTTATTAAGAAAACTTCTTTTATATATGTGATCATCATATAGCAGCTTCATTAGCTTCGGTAATAGAGTGTTTGTCAATGTTTTTGGTCCTTGCACCGTTGTGTCCAGGTTCAATGCTTATGTTTTCCAACACCTTTGTTCTGCTTATATTGCCATCATTGAAACTTATGATTGCATCCAGTACACCAAGTTTGAGGGTCTCTACCTACACAAATACAGTATTTGGTAGTCACTCCCATATGATGCTGTTGAAACATTCATTAGGATTTTGAGTTAAGTCCATGCATACACTTTTTCAACAGATTCTCCTCTTTCAGGCCTCTGATTACAGGTTTTATAATTTCCATTATCTTTTTTGTAAGAGAATATTTATGCTGATATGGTTCTCCTCCAGGTATTGAATTTGATATTTACACCATGAATCTAGGCTTTTGTAACATAGGCCATGGGATGGGTTATTTTCAGTATTTATTTTGTGGAAATATATGGCCCAAACTGCTGCAGAATCTGACACATTTCTTCTTATAGCTAAACACTGTTCTAATCTATTTCCACAGCAGTGAGACAACCAGCTCCTCCAAGACCCATCCTTGGTATAACTTTTATGCCTTTGTAATTTTTAAAAAAATTCATGCCTCTTGACATGTCCAACACATTCCAGCTTCTCTATATCAAGAGCTGCACAATATGGTTTAATTTCTTGAAGTTTTAGAAATGCTTTTGATTCTCCACCTCGAAGATATTTCATAAAACGAACATTCAGCTTATATTGTGAGTGTTTGAAAATTCTTACAGCTCCATTAACTTCTGTCCCATCACTCATAATTTTTTTGAAAATTTATGTCCTTGCTCCATATGTTTTTCAGAATGTTTACAATATTTAGACATTACTTCCACATTTAACACTTTATCTGTGTCCAAAGAGCTTGCTGACGTTACACCATTGAATGGCATATGCCCATGAGTTGCCAGAACCCATCAAAAGCACCCATAATGTCAGATGAGCCTCTAATTTCTAAAAACCCCCTTTGCTGCAATTCTCATTGAACCATCAGCAATTTAAGTGAAACTCAACTTCTTCTTTTTCTTCCTTTCCAGGATTAGGTCAATGTGACCTGTTCCGGTCTCAAGTCCATCGTTTCCTTGGCCTCCCAAAGATCTTTTTCCATGTGGTTTGTAGGTGTTGATCTTTTTGGGTAATCTTGTATTGTCCATTCTGTGTAAATGTTTTTTCCATTGGTATTTGAAACTCAACTAATCCTCTAATTTGTGTGACAAACTTCACAGGACGAGAGGACAGATTCATGATGGTACAAAATGTTTCTGATAGATTTTTTCCTTTTACTATATATTTCATGCCAAGAACTAATCTTGTATCAATTTCATATAATTTGTGTCTGATCTGTTCAATTTAGATGTGATAGTACAAGTAGACCCATGACAGTTAACCCGTCAGCGCCGACATCCATACGTGGTATAGACCCTCTCTTCTTCACTTATTGCCGACATCTATACGTGGTATAGACCTATGCAGGCGTGTTTTCTTTTTGTTCTGGATCGTACATTTTTGAAGCTACAAATATGTAATTTATTTGTGTTTAACGTAGAAATTATGAGCTTTCAGGACATATGAATAAAAATAATATTTGTTTAAAATTTAATTTCATATTTTTTTTTAAAAAATCAGATGAGATTGAAGTAATCGTAATTTTCTCTAAATGCATGCGACCTTTTCATTTGTTTTTTTACTGCTGTATATTCTTATATTTGCGTATGAACAATATAGTTTTGAAGCCTAAGATCTTAGCTTTCTTTCTAAGTGTATGAATCAGCTGTGATCACATTTTGTGCATGTGGTATTGAGGTTGAAGTAGTTTCTTACTTCAACACTCGATGGCACACAGACCTAGCTTTGTGGTGCTTTCTGCAGGGCTTCTAATAAACTTTTCACAATCTAATTTTTCAGGTCGATAAAATGATATACAAGCTATCGATTGATATATAAATCGACCTGTTTAGGGGATACCTGATTTATTTTGCCTCTTTCAAATAGATGTTACTTACCAGTTACTTACAAGGAATCAGTCTGAGGCGCGGTGTCGTGCATTATATACGTAATTATCGCCAGTCGTAACCTAAAAGACACTTCATCAGAAAAATTACCCCTAAAAGTGATAAATTGAAACCTCAAAGGATTGTACTAAACATGGGAGAAGAAAGACATCTGTTTATTACTGCCAGGAATGTGATGTAGGTCTGTGTATCGAAGAGTGTTTCGAGCTGTATCACACCAAGCTCAACTACTAAGGTGATGTGATTTTTTATTTCTAAAATTAGTAGTACTAAAATAAGAGAAAATTATTTTTATGGTCTGTGCAGTTGTAAATAACTGCTGTAGAATTTTTATACGAATCCAAGCAATAATTCAGATTCCAAGTATAAACATTGCTATCGCTTTGACAGAAGATTGAGCTTGAGTTCACTCTTCTAAATATTCATTCTGATTTTGGTTATGTCAGCTGCTTTTGTATATACAAGTTACAGATGAATCAGCACTATGCCACTCAATATATTTAGTGTCTCATAGAAAGAAACAGGGGTATCCAATGTGAGCAAATCAAATTATTTAGTAAAAATGTGTATCATGAGAGAGAAACTCAGATTTCAAAATTTTTTTAAATAGTTTATAAAGGCTACTGAACTCCATACGGCATGTATTAAGTTTCTCATTTATTTCTGAGCTAACAAGTAAAAATTTCGTTCAAATCCATCGATATTTAAAAAAGTTATGATTGTTTATACAAATCAGTGTTCTAGGAATACTAAAATGTTAAAATGGCCTCCGTCCATGCAGTAGGAAAGCAAGTAAAAGGGTGTGTCACTGACGGGTTAATTCACTGTTGTTAGTCCTTTCTAGCATAAACTGACTCACTTATAACCATATATTTTCCTGAGTCATAGTATTTAAATTCTACAAAATTACTCAGTAAATTGGACAGTAAATCAATACTAATAGTATTATGAAAATACAATAGGCAGTAACATTATGAGATTCTACTTAATAAATAAGTTGAATCTGCCGTCATCTTATCTCATATTTCATTGTTTCTTATAAGACATGTTTCAAAGCATTTCTACTCCATTTGTATGGACTGATGATGGAGTAGAGATGCTTTGAAGCATATTTTATAAGAAATATGAGGTAAGATGACGGCAGACTCAGCTTTTTTATTTACTAATAATATTTCCACTACCACATTCAGATTTACTAATATTTTTAGAAAGAGAGAGTTTCTTTTAAATAAACTTTTATGACTATAACTATTTTTATTAGCATGAGCATGTGTAACTTGACAATATTTGTTGCCCTAAATTTCCTTTTGGGATTAAACTTTTTTATTCTAGGCATGCTTGCAATATTAACATATACTGGTAACTAACACTAAATTATGAACTAAATTAACACCCTAATTTATAAAAACGAAATGTTATGAAACAAACTTCCATGAAACATCAAAAGAAAGAAAACACACCAGACTATTTAGTTTAGCAAATTTTATAATTTATAATATATGCTATAAAAACAAAAAATAGGGCAACTCTGCTAATTTCGTGGCATGGATAATTTCATTATATTTTTTCTTTTGTTTGTAACAAAGTTATACTGGCAAGAAAACAAATTAATTTTCTGTCTCAAAGATTGCGGAAAGTCTTCTTTCTTGCTGTGCCCTCATATTTGTGATAACAGCACTTCTTTGATGTATTTTGTTAACTTGCAAAGAAAGTGTTTTTGTTTTTGCTAGCAGTTGTTAGAGTGATTACTTGTCTGTGTTTGAAGAACATTTGGATGGCTTTTGTATAAAAGGGACCAAGTGCCAGGTTTAACATTTTTGAGATATACCCATATATATGAACTCTTATTAATATTTTATTTAAATACAACCAAGTTATATCTAGACTGTGCTGGCATCTGTGAATACTTGAACCAACTACCAAGTAAAATGTTTATCATTGATTTTATTTATACAGAACCAAGTGATTTTTCGCAGTTGGATCTGGTTACATAAAAAAAAATTGGCCCTACCAAGAATCAAAACAAATACTAATTTTTACAAGAGGCAAATGTGGGTATATAATACAGGAATCCACTCTGGAAAAGAAAAGTTTCTTTTATGTTTGGGAAGAAGGCTCTGCAGGACGAGGTAGTCAGGAAGTGGGTTCCTGCTTGCGAAAACACATACTTTCTCGTATTGGAATGAATGTGACAGATCTAATATTATGTTCTGATTCATGTGGAGGGCAGAACCGAATCATAAAAATGTACTTACGATGAATACACTGTTTGATAACTACATATGGTGAATTCTGTGACATTAAAGTACCTTATTTCAGGGCTCAGTTATATCCCAAACAATTCCAATTTCAGACATGTAGAATCTGTCCTTAGAAACCAACAATGACTATACAATTTGAAGGATTACATTAATGTAATGGAAGGAAGTCAAAAAAGAAGATAATTTGTCATGACACAAATGCAGAAGGATGATTTCAAAGGGACTAAGGAAAGTAAAAAAAAAATTCACTAATAGGAAAATGGACTCTGATGAAATGAACTGGCTCACAGTTTGTGCTATTAAACTTGGAGAGGAACTAACCATTTGTTATTCAAATGAAAACTAGCCATTTCAAGAAAATTTCATTCAAGTAGATATTAAGAGGAAGAAGATTAGACAGCTTTTATTCGAGTAAGTTGATTTCCCTATGGCCTGAAGGAAAGTTAATAAGCAAGGAAAAGCTGTTCATCACCTTATACCAAAAGATTTCTGGCCTTTCTGTAAGAAACTAAATTCCTATACTGAGGTTGAAGATGACACAGATGGTTTTTGAATGGTTGCAGACTTCACAATAGAGGAAAATGAATGAATGGAATGCTAATCATGTTATTGTATGTACAGGGTGGACCGCTCGAATGGACCTAATTTCAATTGCTTGTTACTGGCAAACGGTTGAAGATAGAAACTTAAAACAACGTTCATATTACAGAAAAACTCACCAAGTTTTGATATCCAGATCACCACATCTCTATATGAGCCCCAGCAGTCACTGTGACGATATCAAAGCGATGAACAATTTCTTGCCAAGTACGTTGGAGTATGTCTTCTGGAATGTTCTCAATAGCCTCTATGATGCGCTCACGAAGATCACGAAGGTCTTTGACTGGGGTGGTGTGTAAACTTTATCTTTGACATAGCCCCAGAGAAAGAAATCCAGTGGTGTTAAATCGGGAGATCTCGGGGGCCACGCGATTGGTCCTCCCCTACCAATCCAACGGCCAGGGAAAATGTTGTCCAAAGTCGTACGAACTTCATTGGACCAGTGGGGAGGAGCACCATCTTGCTGGAAAACGATGTTAGGCTGCAGTTGTTCAATTTGTGGAAAGAAGAACTTCTCCAGCATGTCAAGATATGTGGTACCACGAACAGTTTTCTCGGCGAAGAAAAACGGTCCAATGACCTTATTATGTGACAAACTGCACCAAACATTCATCTTCGGACTATCACGAACATGCTCTTGAATAGCGTGAGGATTCTCCGATCCCCAGATCCGCACATTATGCCGGTTTACCTTGCCTGACAAATGGAAAGTGGCTTCGTCCGAGAAGAAAATCTTGGTCATGAAGTCAGGATCAGCGCCGAGACGGTCCAGCATCGTATTGGCGAATTCCACTCGTTTCGGCATGTCATTCGGCTCCAGACGTTGCACTAACTGCACTTTATATGCGTGCAGTTTGAGGCGTTGTGGACAATCCGTTGTAATGTCGATTTTGGTATTTGAAGTTCCCGCGAAGCTCTTCTTAATGACTTCCGGGGGCTTCGCTCAAATGCGGCTTGAACATTTGCTACCATTTCATCGGATGCTCTGCGACCACCACCATGCTTCTTCAACACAGATCCTGTAGCTAATAATGTATCACGCCACTTCTTTATGCTTCTAGCAGTTGGAGCATCACGGTTAAACACACGCCGGAACTCCCTTTGAACTCTAATGATTGATTTAAACTCCGCATACCACAAAACAGCTTGCGCTTTCATCTGCGGAGTCGCCATTTTCACAAACAATTAAATCTAAGAACGAGAAACGTATCTTTGTGCCATCTACCGACAGGATTCGAAACTTGGTGAGTTTTTCTGTACTATGAACGTTGTTTTAAGTTTCTATCTTCAACCGTTTGCCAGTAACAAGCAATTGAAATTAGGTCCATTCGAGCGGTCCACCCTGTATTGTTTGAAAAGTTGTATTAGTTTTTCACAGCTAACTATTAAATAAATTCTGTATTTATATATTTAAGTAACAATTTATATGTTAATACCCAATGATCTGTTGTCAAACTTCATTTGGTTCCTTTTAAATAAAATCAATATGAATTTATTTAAAGAGAATCAAAGATGGTATGAAGAAAGGATAAAATTTAATGGAATGTGTAATAATAAAACAGATTAATATGTACCCAAGTTATGCTAATGCATTTTCTAAAAAAAAAGAGGTTTTACATTTTTTAAATGGGAATAACTTTAAAGAGCTTTTTCTCAGTTTTGAACAAATGGGGATTGGTTCCTTTTATATAAAAGCCGTTCGTTTTTTAGTAAATTGTCGTGGTGACTGCAAAAGGTTGTATGTATTTTTTTAAAAACTTTTCAGTATGCTAAAAAAAAAACCGATTATCTCTAGAAATAGAGAGACCAGGAATGTCAAAAGACAAACCTGGGGCATTTGAAAAAAAAAAAAAAACTATATTTAAAGTGATTATATTATATATTATTCCTGGATGACATAGAACCATTTGCAGCTTGGGCAAAGTACTGATTACGTTGATGCAATAAAACACAATTCTGATTTTTAGTGACATACGACCTATTGCAGTCTCCACAAAGATATTCTTTGACACTCTAGGTGAACCACTGATACAATGTTGAAAATGTGATGTGGTTCCTTGAAAAGTGTCAAGGGTTAGGGATTTCAGATGCATTGGATGTAGTAAGGAGAGTGATTAAAAAGTTTGTCGCGAATTTACTCTAATACTATCATGAAATTATCTGAATTCTTCAAATCTCCTTAAAAAGTAGGTATATTATTTATGTAATATTTGTAATAAAATACAATAAATATTCGACAACTCAGCATATATATGTGGTTCATCTGTTCTTAACTTTAATATTCCTAAGACTCTAACGAGAAATTTTGATAATATTGAGGTATAATAATCTATAACCTTAGTATAATGAAATTAGCCATGTTTGTTATAATGTTACTGTTATTTTTGTATTGTTATCACCAATATTATTGCACATTTATCTTTAGATGTAAAAGAGCTGAGAGACACCATATATTAATGTGAGTTTATTTTGAGTTGCTGTGAATCATCTGAGGGATATATTGGTTAGACTCTATAGTTGGTGCTAATGAATGCGTATTAATGCGAAAATAGAAATCTGTCAAAGTGACAAATTAATTAAGAGCTTGTGTGTGGGAGAAATTCAATGTCACGATCTCCCAACATGCAGCTGTCATGATTAAAGAAGAGTTCCTCTCTGGGCTATGGAACGTGTCATTATGTTGATGTCAAAACTAACGATGTCTTGTTTTCTTAAAGTCGACACAAGACGTCAATCAGTCATTCCCCCCCCAGAGATTTACGTGTTTATAAAAATAACTCCTGATCATTGCTACAGTGTCTTCTTTTATATTAGTTTTGGACAACATTGTAATGTTGAATGGTAAAATCGTCAAATCACATTTAGGAGACTGCAATTTGATTCCTAAATGGTAAAATTATTGAATGAATTTTTTTTTGTTTTTCCCAAATTATATTTCATTGTCAGGAAATGTAAGTTTAATTTATCTTGCAATTCTTTGCATATTATTCTGAATTGGGTTTTTTCTCTGAAGATTCTAGTGATCTTTAGACATAAATATCCATCCATAGTAATTCTGCCCGAAGGCAGGTCCTTCACTGCAATCATAGCATTTTCAAGCTATGCTTGCAGCTTTACTAGGGAATTGTGTAGGTGTGGTAGCTTCCCGTTGCTTTCCACACCGGTGAAGGATGATGGTGATGATGATAATGATAAGGATGATTATGATGATGATGGCCATATGATTTCGGGGACCGTTTGGGCCTTAAAGTTTTCCTGACATTTGTCTTACAGGTGAGGAAAAACCCCGATAAAAACCTCACCCAGAAAAACTGTCCCGACCGGGGTGTAATATCTGGGTGGTCGATTCCTTCTATAATTATAAGGATTATTTTTAAAGTATAAATAATAATCAAAATAAGTAAGAGTTGTGTCAGGAGGTGAAGATCGTCTTGAAGTTCTAGTAGATATCTGTAAATTTATAGATTAGGAATCAACCCCAGGAATTCTTCGGAAATGTGGTTAGTAGATAGGATTAAACCTAACTATAAGAAGACACAGCGGAGCAGTAGTGAGAAACAAACAGACTTTAATACAGAAAAACGTGAGACAGGGTATCGGTAACACCGATGAAAAAAAAACTGTCTAACTTACAATCATAAGTTTCATACATATATACCAGTTGAGTAATGACGTAGTTACAATGTATACGTGAGAATCAATTTGGTTGTATTGTACATGTAACCAGATTCTCCCTTTCTGAAAAGCATATTGAATGCGCTTAACCTATGACCTTTTAAAAGCTAAGTCATCATTAGGTAAGACTACCTATTGTGTAACAATCCCTTATACTGCATGACTTTTCCAAATAACTACAAAGGTAATACCTATTTAAATATTCATGACAGAATTCTTTAAAATCATTCTTCAGCATATTTTAACAAAAAGATCAATTAGGTCAATAATTGTGTTAATTTAGGACAGTCATACATTATAATGAATGTTCATATTATAAAATATATATATATTATGATATACTTCAATATATATTATGATATACTTCAATATATATTACACTCTTCCCCCTATAGAAAGTTTTGAATTACACAATTCGAAACTTTACTAACGAAATGTTTTATTTTTATTTCTAGTTCTATGCGCAATACTATCTTTATCTTCTTCATCTTTTGGGGATACATTCTGTGGACAACTGGGGTCTCTAATTCTTTCTCCGATAAGCGGTGATGACTTGAGGGACACGACAGGTGAACTCTCATCATTACCTGTAGTTTTAGTGTATACTACACGATCATGCCCAGAGTAATTATGTATGTTAACACACAGCCTCTCGGTCGTCTCCTTCCAGCATTTTCTTGGAGTCCATTTATCCCATAACCAAAATATTAAAGTTCTGTAGCTCTTACAACAGCAAATGCAACAACAACAAGTCAAGGTTACGAATATGATCGTACCCATTACAGAACTCCATGTGGTTATATGTATATACCACTTCGAATAATCATTTTCTTCTTGCTGTTTTATTAACTTACCTAAATCATCGGCCTTCATACTGGCCATTCTCAAATCATCTACCGATGACATTAGGTTAGACATAGGCATGTCCAATTGTAATTTCTCGTAGTCGTTAGTTTTATCCATATCAAAGCAACAGTCGAAGTCAAGAGGTGCTGTCGGTATAAAATCTATGGTTAAGTTACTTACCAAATTACTCATGGCATGTAAGGTTACGTGGGCATTAAAAGCCTTGCAATTCTGTCCTAGCGATAATTTACCTTCCTTTTCAATATTGAGTTGTGTTGATTTGTCGCCACATAACACAGTCATACGATCTGGTTTTGGGGTGACAAATAACCATTCATTAGATAAATATAAGGGAATCCAGTAGGATTTGTTCAATGTGAAAATTCTAGTCTCGCAACTTTTTGGAACTTTAGTGGTGGATGGATGAAGAAGTGAAGCTTCACAATCAGCTTCAGGGGGTGTACAAATAAATCGGTATATTTTCTTTACATACATAATGCAAAAGATTAGGACGAAAACATCCTGTTAGTTCATTAGTTGTCATTTTTCCGTAATGTTGTCTCAACGGGTCACTGAAAATATATTCTTTGTTTGCGCTTAGAAAAATGTAAATATTACCTTCCTTCTTGACAGGAAAAGGAAGTGTTTTATACAAGTGATACGGAGTAGGAGAGAGAAGGGGTATTTGTAATACATATACTAGATATTGTTTATAAGAATAGGTGTGAGGTGTAATTAAATTTTGAAGTTCTGAAAAAGAAAAATTAGGGTAGTCCAGACCAGTTGGTAGCGTTTGGGCTTTCATAACATTCTTAATTCTTTCCACCGTAATTAATTGAGGTTGAAGAGTTCCTTGCTCTGCGTGTACAAATGCGTCTATAAGAAGCTCAAAAGAATGCTGGCATTCTTCCACACCTCTAAGAGAAATCCTTATTTGTTCATTGGCTAAACTAATACCTTCTATTTCCTTCTGCAGTGCGTTAATCCTATTAGTGGTATAATTATTTAATTTTTTTAAACCATTTTTTAAAATATTTTCATTCCGGTTCACCCTTGCTATAGTTAAGTTAACTGAATTAATGGTTGATTTAATCACTGTAATTTCATCCTTTAGAATATGCAAAAATTCTGCCTGTTCCTTCTCTAACTGTGAAATGTGCTTATTATATTCCTCTGCATCAGATTGAGTCAGAGTACCGAATAATATCTTAGCAATATCTCCCATAAAATTTAAAACGCCTCTCTTGCTTCTAGTATTCTGTTCATTAGGTGTTTTAAATATTCTGTGACTAATTCTTTTAAATTTTCAACATACCTGACTTTTGGTTTTACAAAGTGATTTAAACTCCCACAATCTGGTCAAATGATACCACTTTTCTCCCTTTATCTTATCACAATAATCAGTTATCAACCTTAAATGATTTTTTGTCTGTTTCCAAAGATCTCTAGTTGGTTCCAAGTTTATATAACTTACCACTTTCCATTGTATAGGGTAAAATTGTATAATTCCTATCTCGTCAAAGTATACACCGGTCTTCGAATCCAGAGCTTTTACTTCTTGAGCGTCTGTAAGCTTCCCCAACCAAAATGGTATTAACATTTTTAGCGTTACCCATGTGTTATGAAGTTTCATTTTCTTTTCCCTGCAAAGGAAAATATGGCTTTAATCTATTTGAATGTACCGTCTCATATTTGCGTTTACCTAACTTTTGTATTATCACGTTGTGACCTTCAGTAGTCTTAACCTCATATGGACCCTTTCCATATTGGATCTAATTTATTCCTATTTTCTACTCTGAGAAGTACTAGATCATCCTTCTTGAATTCAACATAATTGCTTTTCACACGCGATCGTTGTAGTTCCTTAAACTTAATAAGCCTTTCTCTAGCTATCTCATGACAACTTTGCAATTTATTCCGTACATTTAGAATTAAATCGTCGTAATTATATAAAGGTTGTGATTTAGTTTGTAAAATTCCTGGGATATTACATTTTCTTCCATACAATAATTCATAAGGAGAGTATTTAGTAATACTATGGGGGGTAGTGTTGTACGTAAAACTGGCGAAAGGTAACCATTTGTCCCAATCGGCTCCTCTAGGATTGCAAAAACAACGTAAGTAGTTTACTAAGGTCTTATGAGTTCTTTCTAGAGCTCCATTACTTTCAGGGTGATAAGCAGTAGTGCTTAGTTTCTGAATCTTAAATAGTTTACATATTCTTTTAAATAAATCTGACATAAAATTTGTTCCTTGATCAGTTAATATGATATCAGGAATCCCATAAATTAAAATAACATTGTTTACGAAAGCTTCTGTCACTTCTTCAGCTGTTTGTGTCTTTAAGGGTATGACTATTAAATATTTACTTAAGTTATCTTGACAAGTTAATATATATTTATGACCTCTCTCGGTTAGCGGAAGTGGTCCCACTACATCTAAATAAATTTTTATCCAAGGTTCCTTTTGTGTGTCCGTGACCTCTAAAGGTTGTTTTACTTTCTGCTTCTCGTCTTTATTAAATTGACAAATCTTACAAGTTTTAATGTAATTGGTTACGTCTTTCTCTACTCCCGGCCAAAGTTATGTATAATTTAATTCGATCGGTAGTTTTATTGATTCCAAGATGTCCTCCAATTGGACAGCTGTGAAATTCCTTGATTATTTCCTTCTTACGATCCTCAGTTAAGTGCGTATTATCCAAGGTGCAACATTCTACAGGGTGTCTACTCAAACTATCTGCGTTTACGTGTCTTTTACCTGCCCTATAATGAATTTCGAATTCAAATTCTGAAAGTTGAAGTTTCCAACGTATTAATCTCGAACTAGGGTCTTTCACTTTAAATAGCCAGACCAATCCTTTGTGATCTGTCACTACTTGAAATTTACGTCCTAGTAAATAAGGTCTAAAATGTCTGCATGCCCATACTATTGCTAATAGTTCCTTTTCTACAGTGCTGTAATGCGATTCGGCTTGATTTAAAGTCCTGCTAGCGTAAGCAATGGGTTTATCATCTCCTAACGTTCCTTGACTAAGAATTGCGCCTAAAGCGTATCCACTCGCGTCTGTCGTTACTATAAAGGTTTGTGTGAAATCTGGATACTGTAACAACGGAGCTGTCGTTAATTTATCTTTCAATTTATTGAAGCTATTCTGTTCCGTATCTTCCCACTTCCATTTTTTATCTTTCTTTAACAATTCAGTCAGAGGTTTTGCAATCGCACTAAATTCTTCTATAAATTTTCTGTAATATCCTGCCAAACCTAAGAATGATTTTATGTCTTTAGGTGTCTTTGGAGTTGGAAATTCGGTAACTGCCTGTATCTTATTCGGATCGGGTTTGACACCTTGAGCGGTAACCACGTGTCCTAGATATTTTAATTCTTCTCTCAAAAATTCACATTTATCAGGTTCGATTTTTAAATTGTGTTTCCGTAACTGATTAAACACTTCCCGTAATTTTTTATTATGTTCTTCTAAGGTTTCGCCCATTACTAATATATCGTCCATGTACACAAAGCATCTATTGCCTATTGAGTCTTGGAGTACCGAGTTCATCATCCTTTGGAATGTAGCTGGTCCCGACCTAACTCCAAAAGGCATTTTCTTGTACTCGAAATGTCCGTTAGGGGTGCTAAAAGCGGTTTTACATTGGTCTTCCTCAGCGATCGGCACCTGAAGGTATCCACTTGCGCAATCTACTGCTGAAAAATATCTAGCCTTTCCTATTTTGTCTAATATATCTTGTATATTAGGAAGAGGATAGCTGTCTCCTACGGTTACTTCGTTTAACTTTCTAAAATCTATACAAATTCGCCACTTTTTCTTTCCAGAAGCATCTTCCTTTTTAGGTATTACTATTAGTGGAAAATTCCATTCGCTCTTACTATGTGCGATAATACCGTCTTCTAACATTTGTGTAACTTGTTTGTCAATCTCCTCTTGATGAGCCTCTGCTAACCTATAATTCTTCAAAGTTATAGCTCTTCCTTTAGGAATTGAAGGTGTGGGTATGGAATGTGTAGCAGCTGTTGTGCTCGTTAGTCTATCTCCCGGAAGCTTAAATATGTCCGCGTATTCTGTGCAAATGTTTCGTATACTATGGGCTCCTTCTTTCACGTGTTCAAGTCTCAGATTTTTATTTAATAAATCTAATCTTTGAGGTACGAAATTTTCAACTGATACTTCCTGTTCCTTACTTATTTGAGTGGGCGGTTTAACTAGTTCTGGTATTTTCTTTATTATCTGTGCGTCAGCTGTTAAATTAATTACTAGGCATGTGAATGTCTTATCACATTTTGTTATCCCGTTAGCGCAAATTAGCCCTGGCTGTAAAATTTGCCGTTCTATGAATCTGTTCCCTCTTTCGTTCGTAGGAAATTCCATTAAATTTTCACTATACGGAGGAATAATCATCTTTTTATTTAACATATAACCTTGTTCCATGAGCCAGTCTTGGCCTAAAATTATATCTAAATCTCTGGGTAATTTATCTACTATATGACAATTAACAACTGTATGATTTTCACAATTATTCAATACTAATTGAGTTATCCCATTTACTTTTATAGAGTTCCCACTAATACCTTGTATTTTCATATTACAGTTATCCTTTATAACGTTTCTCTTTAGTGATGTTTCTTTAACTAATGATATTTGTGCACCAGTATCTATCAATACTAAACCTAGGCCATTTTTTAATTGTTCACTTAGGATATACATCTCCCAGGGTCTCGGTTCATAACCAGAGGGCGTCCCACTGATTAATAGCATTAAGAGTCCCTACTTCGATCTCACAACACGCTGTCTCCATTGAGGTAGGTTTGGTGTCCTTGGATTTTTCCTTAAATCCACTATCCCAAGTTCTATCCCTTGTGGACGACTCGTAGCGTTTCCCTCTATTATTCCACTGTTTCGAGCCTACAATCTCCTGGCGTTTCTCTCTATTATTCCACTGTTTCGAGCCTACAATCTCCTGGCGTTTCTCTCTATTATTCCACTGTTTCGAGCCTACAATCTCCTGGCGTTTCTCTCTATTATTCCACTGTTTCGAGCCTACAGTCTCTTGGCGTTCCCCAACCACGCTAGGCCCACAGTCACAGAACCCATTTATCGGCGTTCTAGTCAACTTATGCAGTTCGCCTTGCGACACTGCCCAACAAACACTGTCATCTGGGGATTCGTTTGCGTCACTAACTATTTTAGCGGCTTTATCTATCCTATCCTTAAACTTCTGATCAACTAGTTCAGGTAATTCCCCTTCCATATTTACCCTAGTATGATCCCTCAGGCACTCCATGAGTCCTGGCGCGCAGTCAGACGGGAGGATTACCTGCGACTGCTCAGGTAACCCGAATTCTCGTTTCCCTGGCGGCCTCCCAGAGCTGCTCTGTCCCGTCCTCCATGCCTACGGGGTTGCGGTCTCTTACCACATTCTCTACTAATGTGCCCTATCTCATTACAATTATAACACCTTATTTCTTTTGTGGCCAGGTTAACCTCTCTCTTTATCTCTGATCCGTACGGTCTTCTAAATTCCCTTTTTACTGCCCCTGTGATTGGATGTCCTTGTCCATTTTGATTACCCCTAAATCTCGTGGACTTTACCTCGCTTTCTTCCTGTAATGCGGTTTCGATTAGTTGCGCTAATGATTCTTCTTCACCCTTAGCCTTTACTATATACTTAATCTTATCGTCCTTTAACCCTGCTACGAAAGTACCTTTTAAAAATTCTCCTATCAGCTGTAGGCCTCCTTCTACATATCTCGAATTATCGCGTCTTTCTAACCTCTCCAATCTATTTCTGACTTCTCTTCTTAAATCCATGGCTATTCCATCTAATCTTGAACCCCACTGTGCAACTGTTTCATTTGTACTTTGTTTTGAATTAAAGAGTATTCCTGCATAATATTCTAGCGTTCTCCTTACAGAAAAGTTCTCCTCCAATATTGCTTTAACTTGAATCCAAGTTTCTCTCTCTGTCCTAGCTAAAAGTCTATCTTTAGCGTCTCCTGAAATTTTGGATTCTATAAATCTTAACAATAAGGGTTGTTTGGTTGGATGGACTACCTGAACCGCAGCTTCTACTCCTTCTATAAATTCTCTTAAATGTTTGGGGTTTCCATCGAATGTTCGGGGTATCAACTTAACTGCTTGAACTACAGGGATATAGCTTTCCTCGCTAATATCAATATCGCCCTCGCTAGCCATAATGGAATTGGACTCACCTAAAGAAAGATGTAGGGTGGTCTGAGATGCACAGTTCAGAGTCGTAGTGATGGCCTTTCAGCTCCCCTCAGGGTGCGACTCCTCTCGCGGTGCAGGCTGCCAACGGCTGAACACCAAGGACGTCCCTCGAGCGCGTCGGTGGCTGCTGGTGTTGGCCTCAGGACCACTGTCTGCTTTCCTCTGGTGCGTTTACGGGTACCACGGCGCCTGTGGATTACTCTGGAGCGTTGATCCCTCGAGATAGGCTCTGAATTATCTGGGACTAATTGAAGAGTCTCTCCAGCTCGTTCGCACCTTCGGATGTCTCACTGCTCGCTGGTTTTCCAATCCCGATGCGCTGCCACCATGTAATATCTGGGTGGTCGATTCCTTCTATAATTATAAGGATTATTTTTAAAGTATAAATAATAATCAAAATAAGTAAGAGTTGTGTCAGGAGGTGAAGATCGTCTTGAAGTTCTAGTAGATATCTGTAAATTTATAGATTAGGAATCAACCCCAGGAATTCTTCGGAAATGTGGTTAGTAGATAGGATTAAACCTAACTATAAGAAGACACAGCGGAGCAGTAGTGAGAAACAAACAGACTTTAATACAGAAAAACGTGAGACAGGGTATCGGTAACACCGATGAAAAAAAACTGTCTAACTTACAATCATAAGTTTCATACATATATACCAGTTGAGTAATGACGTAGTTACAATGTATACGTGAGAATCAATTTGGTTGTATTGTACATGTAACCAGATTCTCCCTTTCTGAAAAGCATATTGAATGCGCTTAACCTATGACCTTTTAAAAGCTAAGTCATCATTAGGTAAGACTACCTATTGTGTAACAATCCCTTATACTGCATGACTTTTCCAAATAACTACAAAGGTAATACCTATTTAAATATTCATGACAGAATTCTTTAAAATCATTCTTCAGCATATTTTAACAAAAAGATCAATTAGGTCAATAATTGTGTTAATTTAGGACAGTCATACATTATAATGAATGTTCATATTATAAAATATATATATATTATGATATACTTCAATATATATTATGATATACTTCAATATATATTACAGGGGATCGAACCCGGGCCCGCTGCGTGACAAGGCAGCACGCTACCTCGAGACCACAGCGGTGGACTGACATAAATATGATACATAACAATCATAGGATAAAATGATACAAACAGCATTTTCTGGTTATTTCTACATATTGTCTAAGGCATAGAGAGGTATAAGAGAGAGATACATTGTAAAATTATATTATATACAAATTATAAAACTGTGCTTTCTGCAACCAGATTCATAATGTATTTGAAAGCAATGAAATGTTTACATTCTTGTTCATGTATCAATGGGGAATTCTGGTATTGAATCAAGTGCTCTTGAGAAAATGGTAGATATGATTGAATCTGAAAAATTAACTATTATTTAATTATTAAGAGTTGGGGATTTTGACTCACCTCATATTTATTTTCTTGCAGACTATGGTTCCTTCACACTCCTATTTATCCTTAACTTATAATGATTAAAAGAAACCTCATAGTGTTACTTCTTTCAACTATTTTTAACTGTTCAATTAGAGAATGGTCCACAGCTGTGTCTCAGGGTAATGTCATTACCTCATTCACAATAAGTCTTGAGTTCCATTGCCGGTCAGGACAAGTTTTCTGGGTGAGGTTTTATTGGGGCTTTTCATCACCTGTAAGACAAATATGTGGAATCTTTAAGGTTAAAATAGTCCTCGAACACCATTTGATCATCATAATTCACCATTTTATCATATTTTCCTTGTTTAGATGAAAATACGAGTTCATGGTGTATCTTGTCTTAAATGTTTGTGTTGTCTTGGAGGTAGCCTAGCATTGAGTTGATCACTCATCCAGGGTCTATGTGTGGTGATCCAGAAGTTTTAAAATCCTCTCCCAAACAGGTTGGTCCTTGTAATATGCAGGTGACATGGAGCATGTGAAAGTACCTATAAAGGGAAAGGTTAAACAAAGGTAAAGAGAGAGATGTATGAAGAATAAATTGACTACAGGAAAACAACATGTCGTGATACTTATAGGCTAAATGTAAACTATTTGAATAGAAATTCAACTTTGCAATTAATATCATTATGAGATGTGACTTAATATTTCTATTTCTCTAATAGACGAAAGTACCAACACATTATTATTAACACGTTAGTAAGAAGTAATGAGGAAGGGTAGCAAAATTAAACATTTACCCACTCTATATAAATCTAGTCCACCACTATAGTCTCGAGGTAGCGTGCTGCCTTGTCACACAGCGGGCCCGGGTTCGATCCCCAGTCGGGGCAGTTTTTCTGGGTGAGGTTTTTTGCGGGGTTTTTCCTCACCTGTAAGACAAATGTCAGGAAAACTTTCAGGCCCAAACGGTCCCCGAAATCATATGGCCATCATCATCATCCTGAAGCTACCACACCTATAATTCCCTGTAAAGCTGCAAGCATAGCATGAGAATGCTATGATTACAGTGAAGGACCTGCCTTCGGGCCGAATTACTATGGATGGATGGATATATATCTATTTTTATGTATTGTGTAGATATACACAGAAGAGGAGTCGCATACTATTTGGGTTAATCCAGTATGATGGAGTACATACTGAACATTTTGAACTGGAGAATATACTGGTTGAGATGCATACTTTGAGCTCTATGAGATCTTGCATACATAATAAGTTATATTCTTCACACTTATTCATTTCATACACACAAACTCATGGACAAATCACACAATCGCAAATTCTCTATTACATACGTAATTATTATACAATATGGTCTCTTATGAAAAGGAAAAAAATATCCCATAAAAGAATATGAAGTCCCATGGGGGCATGGACACAAATATGAACGATTCAAAACGGTACGAGAAGGTTGGGTGGCCAAGTCTGCGGTACAGCCTATTTTCACCATGAAGTTTCCTGGTACTTAATATAAAAATGTTTGGGCTCCAGGACCGGTCTAAACACGAAAAAAAAAAATCTGTCTGAATACTGATAACTGAATAAAAATTCCTTCTTATTGCGCAAAATCAAACTCAGTTCAATATTTTCCGGCTGAGAACTGGTTACTCCATAGAGTAGGAGGAAATATACATGGTTTTGCAAAAAAACACCGACAACGGAAGTGAGGTGGTATATTGATTGAGTTTTGCTAATCATTTTTTAATAAGGTACCCATGTCCGGAAATTAAGCGGAAACTATGACTAATTAATTATGTTTCAAGATCAGTATTCGAAGGATTTGAAGACTGGATGTTGCAAAAAAAAAAACCGATAACGGAGGTGAGGTGGCATATTGAGATGTGCTGATAATTATTTAATAAGGTACCCATGTCCGGAAATGATGCGTTTTCACATTATGAGTAGTTAACTTCTCAACAGTTCCGTTAGTTGGATTTCAAGATTCAATACTTTCACAGTCACATCAAGTTTTGAAAATATCCACTTGCATAAGCAGAGCGTACGTCGGCGGTGTAGTGATTGGCGCACGCATTCAAATACGCCTGCCTCATTTTAATCGTTTCAATAGCCAGCATGGATTCGGGCTATTAGATCCATACATGTATCTACTGGAGTCTGATAAACAGACTGTTTCATGTCGCCCCACAAAAAGTAGTCGAGAGGGTTTAGATCAGGTGATCTCGGAGGCTATGGGACTGTTCCCCGTCGCCCTGGATACGTGGTATCCAAATGTCTTCTCACATTGGCATCGAAGTGAGCTGGAGCTCTATCGTGTTGCAGCCACATTCCTTTGCGAAGCCACATATCATATGTTTCGTATCTGTGAGGTGTTGTCAAGTAATGAGTCTTCAAATCCTTCGAACTAACACTGATCTTGTGACATAATTAATTAGTCATAGTGTGAAAACATCATTTCCGGACATGGGCATCTTATAAAAAAATTATCAGCATATCTCTGTCACCACCTCACCTCCGTTGTCGGTGTTTTTTTTTTTTGCAACACACAGTATATATTTTACAAATACCACCAGGTTGTCGTTATGACATTTCTGGTAACTGTATTCTATCCTGGCATTGGGGGGGATTGTGATTTATTTGTTAAGTTTGGGAGAGGGAAATATATTACTGTATTATTTTTTCTGCACTGTGCTATTTCGATATCGTTAACTGTATATATCGTTGAATATTATACATTAAACGTACCCTTTATTGTTATGATGTTATGAATATTCTAATATTGCAAACATAGCAAGAATCTCTATGTAACAAATAAGCCGTGTTTAGAAATAGCGTCAGTAGAGTTTGTGTATTGGTGCGGTGAACTTGTTTTTGTTTCATCTTCGATAAAATGGATGGTTAGACAAGGTAAGTCAGATGTTTTATTTTTGTATTTTATGTTAACAATGGGTTTTATTCAGGATAATTATTAGTACTGTATTTATATGTATTAGTATTTTAATATCCCATAAATGCTGAAAATTTACCCAACTCACAGTTTTCGCTATATACAAAAGCGGAAACATAACCTTAACTTTTCTCAGTAAACTTTCTGTTCTGCATTCAAACAATATTTAAATATAGCTCTAGAATATTTTAAACTTTAAGACAAAAATAAATCTCCTTTTGCTGTGTTTCTCCGACAGCACTAGTTTATTTATAACTCGTACATATTTCCTTAAAAAATACTGATGTCAAATTAAGATAAATGCGCAACATAACTCACAACTTACGAGTTGAAATCTGTAATTCATATATATATATATATATATATATATACCAGTACGGATAGTGATGTATCTTTCTAAAATTGTCATCGCTGCCATTAGAGGATCAATTTCAATGTTAAGAAACCATCTTTACAAAATATCTACTTTATAGTATGCATACTTCAATAACAATTTAAAAAAAATAATGTATTTACAAAATGTATTTAATCAATTTCGAAAATTGTCTATCACTTTGTCCTTGAGACAAACCTCTAATGAGGAAAGTTGTATGTAATAATAAAAAAATATAACATATTAGGATAAATGCACAACATAACTCAGAGTTTAGGCCCTACACGAGATGAAATCTCAGTGAGGCATAAAAGGTTTGCATTGCAGATAGATCAAATTATTCAGAGACGATGTTAAATTGCCTTTTTTTTTTTTCTAAAACCTGCCGTGCCGTACATTATTGTAGATTTTATTTTAAATGTCTTTCATGCGACATCTTATGACATCCATACTTGTACATTTATATACAGCAATCGATAAAAAAGACACTAGTACAGTTAAAATACACATGAATCCAGTAACATATATCAATCAGTATCGATGTTCTAGCGGTTATCATGCTTCTTGTTCCAAACTTCGCGGATTCAAATCCAACAGAGAACAATGGGGTTTTTGAGGGTATGACTTTCGTCGGAACAGAAGTAATACCGTGGGTCCCGATTTACGACACGTAAAATAACTTTAAGCCTGAAATGAGAGACATTTGAGTAAAATTTGTAAGCCCTTTCACGCCCACTTTTAAATTTCGTCAATGCCGTAAAGTTGTTAAAGAGATCTGTTAAATGGAATAAAAATACTAAGATAACACATTGTTTTTGGTAAATTAAGCAATGCTTTTTAACCTTGAAAACAAAAAGCTTTAAAATTGAAGCTATGGTAGAGAAAATGGGTATATGTGTATTTTACAACAGCTACAAACTAATTCAATTCTTATTATCTTCCATTACATCTCATGATACCAACATATTTTTTCCTGCTATTGCGACATCTACTAGTATCGTTGGGTACTAAATTATACAAAGAATAAGGCTATTTTGGCACAAATAAATATAAATGGACGTTACAAAGAACCACAGATTACAAACGATTTCGAGTCATCGGTTATCTTGCATTACATCTCATGTTGTCAGCATACTTTTTTGCTTATATTGCAATATCTATCTACATCGTTCGGTACTAATTACGATTAACATTGTTAAGAAATCGGTTTTTGGTACACATTAAACCAATTAACTACATCATTACATGATTGCGTCTAAATGGCACAAAAAGTAGCGTGCGTGTAGGCAAACAGTTTTCGGATACTTTCGAAATCCACAATGGACTGAAGCAAGGAGATGCACTATTTCCTCTACTATTTAATTTTGTACTAGAGCATGTCATCAAATCTTCAGAAGATGAAGAAGGCCTACAACTCAATGGTATTAATAAGCTGTTAGTTTATGCAGACTATTTAACTGTGCCCCAAATGGGAGACAATGACCAATCACATTTCAATTATTTATTATTTATAACCAATCACAGTCGTGTTTCGCCTAGAATTTACCAACTAAAGTTTATCGTAATAAAGAAAGCACCTCCTTTTTAACATTCTGAATAGGTCATAGCATTATTTTGCAGTGACTGACTCTCTAAGAAATACTGCTACCAGATTGTGTGTATATATATATATATATATGTGTATATATATATATATATATATATAGTGCATAAATGTCAGCAGAAAGCGCATGCAAGAGATAATATAAAAACATTTGTAACAATTGATTATATCACAAAAAAAAAAAGAAACCACTGTTTGCACTTGCTTAAACGAATTATTTTCATAAGTAATGCCACGAGTGATTTCCAATTTATCTAGAACATTTGGAAATCAAGAGTGGCATTTGTTAGAGCTATTTAACGAATAAAATTAAGCTGTTTACTCACAAATCATTAACTATAGTTATTTTAAAATATTAATATATTTAATGTAAACGGCGATGTTTGAAAACAAATCAGAAATGTGAGGTTATGTTCATTCACTGCACCTTGATCATATTATTTGTTGCCAAACAAGATCGCAATATTCTAAGAATGACCCAAGAGGAGAAATAATGAAACACATCAAACTATATATCATCATCAACATTACGGGTTATTCATTTATATTTTAGTAAACAACTCAGTAAAATCAAGGAATCTTTTCATTATTAGCTATATTCAATGTATTTGTTGGAGAAAAATAATGCTTTGACCTGTTCAGAACATTAAAAAGGAGAAGCTTTCTTTATCACAAAAGTAGGAGCTGATAAAGATAAATCGATAAAGAGCGAGGTAAAACACGACTGTCATTGGTTGTAAAACATTCATTGAAACGTGATTGGTCATTGACTAGCATTTGTGTCATGAGTTAAATAGTCATAAGTAATGCCACGAGTGATTTCCAAATTATCGATAAATTCACGACTCACGAAGTTAGGAGTGAATTTATATAGAGAATTTGGGAATCAAGAGTGGCATTTGTTAGGACTATTTAACGAATAAAATTAAGCTGTTTGCTCACAAATCATTACTTAACTATAGTTATTTTAAAATATGTATATATTTAATGTAAACGGCGATGTTTGAAAACAAATGAGAAACGATTGGTACGCTTAATTTGCTTCTTTTGTTGATCACTGCAACCAGATCATATTATTTATTTCCAAAGGATCGCAATATTGTAAGAATGCACTCTAGTGAAGAAATTTATAACCAATATTATAGGTGTTAACAATCGAATGATGGCAAATCAAGATCTTAAGAACATTTGAATACTACTACTATAAAGCTATTAATTAATTTCTGATGTCCTGTGATGTAAATATGTCAATTATATTTTCCTCCTGGAAAATAATTATTTTTAAGAAAGTGCAAACAGTGTTTTTTTTGTGGTATAATCAATTGCTACAAATGTTTTTATATTATCTCCCGCATGCACTATGAGCTGACATTCATGCACTATATATATAATCTGGTAGCCGTATTACTTGCGGGGTCAGTCACTGCAAAATAATGCTATGACCTATTCAGAATGTTAAAAAGGAGGTGCTCTCTTTAATATGATAAACTTTAGTTGATAAATTCGAGGCGAAACTCAACTGTGATTAGTTGTAAATAAAAAATCATTGAAATGTGATTGGTCATTGACTCCCATTTGGGGCATGAGTTAAATAGTCATAATAAAGAAAGCACCTCCTTTTTATCATTCTGAATAGGTCATAGCATTATTTTGCAGTGACTGACCCCGCAATAAATACGGCTACCAGATTGTATGTATATAGTGCATGAATGTCAACAGAAAGCGCATGCGAGAGATAATATAAACATATTTGAAACAATTGATTATACCATAAAAAAACACTGTTTGCATTTTCTTAAACGAATTATTTTCCAGGAAATAACGTTGCAGAAAAATATAATTGACATATTTACATCATAGGACATCAGAAATTAATACCTATAACGTTGGTTATAAATTTCTCCACTAGGGTGCATTCTTACAACATTGCGATCATTTGGCAATAAATAATATTATGATCTGGTTGCAATGATCAACAAAAGAAGCAAATGAAACGTACCAATCGTTTCTCATTTGTTTTCAAACATCTCCGTTTATATTAAATATATACATGTTTTAAAATAACTATAGTTAAATAATGATTTGTGAGTAAACAACTTAATTTTATTACACGCTTTATATTAGCTTGACCTGTATCTATCTATCTATGTAACGGAATCTTTCAACGCGATTTTCACCCACTTAAAATCATTCGATCGACTTGAAACTTTGTATACTTGTAGAGGACCCGTGACAATACAATAATTTCATATTTATTTTCTAAAATCCTGGCCATAATCATCAGAAAATCAAAAAAAGTGTTTTTGTATCAATGTAACGGAATCTTTCAACGCGATTTTCACCCACTTAGAAACATTGGATCGACTTTAAACTTTGTATACGCGTAGAGGACCCGTGACAATACAATAATTTCATTTTTTTCTAAAATCCTGGCCAGAATCATCCGAAAATCAAAAAAAGAAAACTGGTATAATAGGTTGCGGACTTGTCGAGCGTTTAGTCAATCGTTGTAAGAGCTCAGTTGGTAGAGCAGTGAACTCTTAGTGGTATATGATTTCAGTAATCCATACGTCGCTGGTTCAAATCCGGCTGGGAGGTTTTTTTTATAGAAGAGTATTACTTTTAGCTAATATTACAATAGTATCGAATTTAAAGATATTTACATTTTTATCTTATTCTGTAAAATATTAAAACTAAAAAATAAAAAATAAATAATAGTTTTAAAAAACTAAAAGAACATGCTTTATTAGAAAACTAAACAATGAAAAATAATTTTAATTTCCAATACGCTTGGGATAAAATAAAATGGTCAACAAAAAAATCATCTCCAACACATATAGAATAAAATTAGAGTTATCAACAAAAAGAATATAATTTTACCATCAAAAGCGTGGGGTGCTTTTTATGATTTTTACATTTTCTTCTTAGAGAGCTTACTTTTACCAATATCTGTTTATTATCAAATATATTAATTCATATAGAGCACCCCACGCTTTTGATGGTAAAATTATTTTCTTTTTGTTGATAACTCTAATTTTATTCTATATGTGTTGGAGATGATTTTTTTGTTGACCACTTTATTTTATCCCAAGCGTATTGGAAATTAAAATTATTTTTCATTTTTTAGTTTTCTAATAAAGCGTGTTATTTTAGTTTTTTAAAACTTTTATTTATTCGTTAAATAGTCCTAACAAATGCCACTCTTAATTTCCAAATTCTCTAGATAAATTCACTCCTCACTTCGTGAGTCGTGAATTCATCGATAATTTGGAAATCAGTCGTGGCATTACTTATGACTATTTAACTCATGCCACAAATGCTAGTCAATGACCAATCACGTTTCAATGAATGTTGTTTTACAACCAATGACAGTCGTGTTTCACCTCGCTCTTTATCGATTTATCTTTATCAGCTCCTGCTTTTGTGATAAAAAAAAGCTTCTTCTTTTTAATGTTCTGAACAGGCCAGAGCATTATTTTTCTCCAACAAATACATTGAATATAGCTAATAATGAAAAGATTCCTTGATTTTACTGAGTTGTTTACTAAAAAATAAATGAATAACCCGTAATGTTGATTATGATATATAGTTTGATGTGTTTCATTATTTCTCCACTTGGGTGCACTCTTACAATATTGCGATCTTATTTGGCAATAAATAATATGATCAAGCAGCAGTGAATGAACATAACCTCACATTTCTGATTTGTTTTCAAACATCGCCGTTTACATTAAATATATAAATATTTAAAAATAACTATAGTTAAACAATGATTTATGAGTAAACAGCTTAATTTTATTCGTTAAATAGTCCTAACAAATGCCACTCTAGATTTCCAAATGCTCTAGATAGATTAACTCCTCACTTCGTGAGTCGTGAATTTATCGATAATTTGGAAATCACTCGTGGCATTACTTATGTTAATGTAGTACTATTGGGCGATAGCGAGGAGATACTGAAGGCCAATACGGACACACTATTGAGTAATACTAAGAAATTGGGACTGGAAGTAAATATCAATAAAACTAAATACATTGTCACACATAGAAATATATTATGTAATGGAAATGAACAGCTAATGACAAATGAAGGAAATTTTGAGGAAGTGGTTGAATTCAAATACCTAGGAACAATAATCACAAATAGGAATGAGATGCACAAGAACATTAAACATGGCTCAATTCTGTAAATGCGTGCTATTTTGCATTACAGGGACTCTTGACAGCCCAACTCCTTTCAAAAAACATTAAGCTAAAAAAGTATTAAACTGTTATTCTCCCAGTTATATGGATACGAAACATGGACTCTTATTTTGCGGGAGGAAAGGAGATTACGAATATTTGAGAATCAAGTTCTTAGGAACATTTTTGGACCAAAGAGAGATGAACAGATAGGTAAATGCAGAAGACTTTCACAACAGTAAGCTACATGGTCTTTATAGGAACCTAGATATAATAAGAACAGTTAAGTCTCGTAGATTGCGATAGGCAGGACTTATGGCACGAATGATGAATGAAAGACGTGCATGGAAGCTTCTTGTAGAAAAACCAGAGGGAAAACGCCCAGTTGGTAGACCAAGAATGAGGTGGGAAAATAACATTAACTATGATTTGAGGAAGTAGATTATACAAGGAATGATTAGAAAGCATTAGCTCAGGATTGGGATGTATGGAGAGCTTATGCCCGCGCGGCCATGAACCTACGGATTCGACAGCATCAGTGAGTTAGTTTAGTTTGTTAATATATCATTAACATAGATGTCTTACCTTAGTTTAGATTAGGTTTCGTTACGTTACGAAAGTTATCTCAAGTTTCGAATGGTGCAGGACATCGGTATCCTAGATATGTTACCATTTTAGATAGATAGATGGAAAGCTCTGCGGCCATCACTTAAGTGTTTGCGGTGAGCGATCCATTTTGGTCCTCCTTAATAGGTAGAACCCCGGGTTCCTGTAAAATACATTAGCCCCGGTTTAAATTTTGAATTCAATTTTGAAGTTAATTAGCAGAGTGAAGTCGGAAGCGGACCTTTTGGGGCTCTATTCCAGCATTTGCTCTTTGTATTGAGGGAAACCGCTTTAAACCTCAATCGGAATAGTCGATCACGCGGAATCTTGCCAAGTTTGGCTTTCGGATGACTCTCTATTGGGAGGGCATCCAGGCTTCTCTTTATTTAAATATAATGTGCGTACATTTCAGATTATTACAATTAATCATACAATTATGGTAACGTGCATTTTTAATTCTTTTTTGTGTTCTTCATTTGTTGCTGTTCTATCTGTAGTTGTCAGGTGATGTCAGTTTCTCTGGAACTGGTGGGATGAACCTGTAGCAGTAAGATTAGTTATTAGTTTTTAATTTGTTGTGTTAATATATTTTATTAATGTACACTATATGCTATTGTTGTAATTGTAATTGAATAATTGTGTAATGTGTTTCTGTGTGTCTGTGTGTGTGTGTGTGTGTGTGTGGTGTGTGTGTGTGTGTGTGTGTGTGTGTGTGTGTGCGCGCGTGCGCGTGCCCTATCAGCTTTCACCGGTCAAGTGTTGTCCAGGATCCATTTTGGACGCTTGTGTTTGTTGTTGGCTGTTTCATAGGTTCCCAGCGATGCCACGAGTGGATTATCATGACCTTCACATGTATTATAAAATTTAAGAGCCATGCGTTTAATATACTCCTCGATTGTTTCTACACCCGTTTGATCGTGTAATATGTCAACCGGTGTTACACGCGGTAGTTTTGTAATCATATATAATAATTTGTTTTGAAAAACTTGCAGTTTCTTTACGTGAGTTCTAGCGGCATGTCCCCATATGGGGCTTGCGTACGTGAGTACTGGCCTTAATAGTGCCTTGTAGATTGTTAGCCCTGTGTTTATTCGAATTTTGTTATGGTTATCCTCTGTCCCGGAGGAATTCAAGACGACACCACTGAGCGAGCATAGCCGACAAATATGAACCAACATTTCCCTAAATGACAGTCTTGTTGTAACCATAATTTTTAACCAGACAGGGGCTTTCCCACTCTTGGTCTATGTTGTGATACATGTACTATAGCCTTGAAAAGTGTGTGAAAGTGTCGGGATTAGGAGAATGAACACAACTGACCTGCCGGTACTGTTTATAAACATTTTAGTTCTCCACGGCCAGAACAGACTGTTGCCCTGCAATGAGCTTAACGCATTGGCTCAGTTATTGGAAGTTATTGGGAGTCGAACTCTGTCTCTCAGAGGTTGTTTCCCGTGGTGTTGTCCCTGCAGTTTCCCTCGTGGACAATGACATCTCCTCCAGCTCCCGTGGAGTCCTCACTCCTCCGTTTATTATAAGTTTATCAAAACGGATGAATGCCTGAGCTCCCTGCTTCCTTGCGTCCACCAAATGCCGTTTCAGGAATGCTCGCTCCTCTCTCACTCTCCGGCTGTGGTCTCCACTCACTGCCACTCCAGTACCTCGTAGATATCTTCCCGCCCTTATGATTCCTTCCTTAT
The DNA here is from genome assembly GCA_030220185.1 of Diploptera punctata. Classification (NCBI taxonomy): domain Eukaryota; kingdom Metazoa; phylum Arthropoda; class Insecta; order Blattodea; family Blaberidae; genus Diploptera; species Diploptera punctata. Next base: position 476,059 of record JASPKZ010007266.1, read on the forward strand.
CCCTATAATGTGTTAACTTGCACACTATAGGCTTGGGGTACCGCCCACGACCCACTCTATGAGCGAGCTCGATGTCTCGATCTAGCAGAACTATTTCAATTTGCCATAGTGTCCCATGACTCGTCTACTCTTCCCCCACACCGTACAACACAACGAAAGTAGATGTCATGCAGAAGAGTTTAGATTACTTTCGACATACTATACGACTTGGAGACATACTGATAACGTTAACAAAACTAAAGCCATGACTTTTAAAATCGGGTCGATATACAGCGGGAGGGAAAGGTGGACATTCCGTGGTGAGAATTTAGAAAATGTGAAGAACTTTGTCTATCTGGGGATGACTTTGACAATTAATGGAAAATGGACGAGACACATCGAAAATGCAACAATGATGGCTAGGAGCCTGACAAGCGAAATTCTTACTAATATGGCAAAATTGCGAAACATATCCATGATTACACTACAAGAGGTTTATTCTTCGACTATGAGAGCGACCATGCTGTATGGCTCAGAATTGTGGGGTTGGGAACGAACGGGGACACTAGATAAAATTCAAGCTATGTTTCTGAAGAGAGCGTTGAGATTAGCAACCGGGATTTCAAATTGTGGCATACTTAAAGAATTCGGTTCATTTTCGGACACAATAAGGTGAAAAATAATGGCTATTAAGTATTGGTTGGACATAATAAACGGGAATCAGGACTCGCTGAGAGCAGAGTGTTACTAGGAACAGAGAAGGCAGTGTGTTTCGGGGGATTGGATAATCGGTGTAGAAAGGGGATTGAAAGACATAGGGATGAGTTGGGTATGGGAGAGTAATAGAGGAATAATATAAATGCTTGGAGGAAAGTTAAGAAGAGATTAATTGATGTAGACTGACAATGCATAGAAGCCGAGTGTACCAGAAAATATCGCTCACCCTGCAGTCTGAACAGAAACTTTCGTGGGAAATGGAGAAGTATATTGACTCTTTGGATGGGGATGGTAGAAGTGCTATTGCATGGTTTCATTTGGGGGAATGGATGGTCCATAATTTAACAAGTGAATAAGGCATTAACCTGTGCCCTCTATGCGATGGCCGTGGAAACTGGCAACATATAACATTCTGTAGAGCGACTTAAATCACAGTTGCTGCCGGAGAGATTTCTCAGGTCGGATCGTGAGAGAGTGGCGTGTTGATATCTTTAAGGACGTATCGAGAGTGAAGTGAAAATATGCAAATTTTTGGGTACAGTGAGGAAATTGAGGTACAGCAAAATTTGAGATTAATAGGATATATGTATTATTAATAATACGAATCTCAATATGGTCTTGGTTTTCGATCTTGAATTATATTATACAGGCTGCTCTAAAATTCCCCTTACAAACTTCTAGGACTTGCATAGGGGACTGAATTGATAATATTTAGAATTGGAAACCATGTCCGGAAACTTACCGTTTCCGTGCTACAGCCGTTTGTAAACATGTTTTTAACGCGACCACTTTAACAAGTAATTTATTACGAGGCGTGACACAGTACATCACTTGTTTTAGAATTCAACTCATTAATAACCAAAGGAACAAAATGGAAACTGAATCATGACTTGCATTAATAATCCGGGATACACCCTCCACAATCAATTTTTGCAGTTTTCAAAATTTCGACATAAAAAACACCAAGTCTTGGAATACTCGATAGGAAAATTTTAGATTTAGACGAATCGCGAAGCTGTTACTTGTTGAGATACGTGACGTACGTTCAGGCAATGCTTGTTTTCAAACGGCTGTAGCACAGTAACGGTAAGTTTCCGGACATGGTTTTTAATTCTAAATATTACCAACTCAGTCCCCTCTACAAGTCCTAGAAGTCTGTAAGGGGAACTTTAGAGCACCCTGTTTAATAAATGGTCTTAATAAGTTGAATAGCCTGATAGCGAATTTGATGTCTGCAGCGTGGGGGTAGGGGTATGAGCGCGCGCGTGTGTGAGTGAGGGGGTGGGGTGTGTATGTATATGTGCGTTTTCTCTCTCTTTTTTTTAATTTGTTTTGTAGCAATTTTTTTAAAATTATCAACATACAAAATTATACTTTTTTATATCTGTACACATGGTATTTTCATGATTGAGTGTAGATATATATTCATTGTTTTCATACTTGTTTACATAGGTGTGTAGCCATGTAGGTAAATCTGTTAAAAATATTTTTTTATTCATGGAAAAATAATGCACGTAGGCCAAGGAGACCCGTGCACAACGTAAATGCAAATGTATTTCCTTTCTTTTGAAAAAAAAGGCAATAAATTCCATTCCGTTCCTATTGGAAGTTACAATAGTCGAAACCCGTGCGCAAATAACTTGTTTCTGTGTTACGGTTAGGATTACGACAGGCCTGTTTATAACCATCTTTGCACGATCCTAGGATTTTATAACATGTCTTTTAGGTTATTTTATCTCCACTCCTTTAACTTGTTTGCTATTTTCCGTATTTTCTTCTAACACATACGACTCACACATATATAGGACGTTCTCTACGGCAATCGGTAACAAGCTGTCCGGACGTCAGGGCTTGTAGTTTCCAGTGAACGGATTCTCGCTAGTCAGTTATTAAAATTAAAATATTCGTATTGTTTACTGGTCTTGAAGGCAATTAAAGAGAGAAAAGACAGGGACACTCAGAAAGAAAACTTACTGCAGATTCCTTCACAGAGAACAGCTGATGCCGGCTCCACTTGTTGTCGATTTCCCTAAAGAATATATTTTTTTTCCAAGCGCGACAGGCCTAGAAGCCCCTTGGCCAACTCTCCGACTGCTGGCCTCACATCCACATGTTTAGGAGTGGCATGTGATCAGCATGTCGGGTCCCCCAGCCGTTATAGCTGGTCTTCTCAATCTGGAGTCGCTACTTATTGTAGCTGTCCAAATGCCTCACGATGCTGAGTGGACACCGGTCACATACTGGCTGAAATTCCATGAGAAAATTTCTTCCCCCATGGGACACGAACCAGCGCAAGTCCCGTAGCTCTGCGCCAAGGCTTCTTGCCTAAACCACTCGGCTACGGCGCGGGACAGAGAATATTATAGACAGCTCTATATACGTTTATAAAACAAAGATTCGTCCGTTTTTTATGGTTTATATGCGCTCCAATCTGCAAAAATAACAATATAAAGTACACAGAGAAAATACATCCCTGTGTCAAAATAAACTAAATGCCGTAATAACTTCAGTTGATGCTCTAGAGATATCTAAACAATGGAAAACCAATGCAGGTTTTTTTCATATCTGTATTCAGAATTTTTAAAATGTTTCCTGTTGGAAAACACAATGATTACTTTTGATATATGATTTGTATAATTCGCTTTCAAGTAGAATATTCCTTTGGAAGGGACTTAAGGTCATAGGTCAAGTGTCGTAGATTTACGGCATAAAATTTATCCGTCCTTTCGCACCTAGTTTTGAATTTCGATGCTAATGATCTATGCAGTTAAAGCTGTTAACAAGCATCCTTAAATAAAAATACTTATTCGAGAATAATTGTCTATACGAAAGCTAAAAATCGAAATACAAATCATTCCCTTAACACACAATTCGCTGGTTTCAGATTTAAGGCATACATAAGAACCTCAAACATGAAAAAATATACATTTGTGCAAAATTTGTCCGTCCTTTCGATGCTAATTACCTGAGCTGTTAAAGAGCATCCTTAAATACAAATGCTGACTCCAGGAGAATTGGCTGTGCGAAAGCTAAGAATTGAAATACTGTACCAATCTTACCCTATAGACACAACCATACCCTACAGACACAACTCGCAGGTTTCAGAATATTTATTTCTCACGTGAAGAATCAAAGAAGGGAACTGTCTTATGTTGGAAAATTAGATCACCTTTGAAGTTTCGCTGTGGATGAAACAAACATCTGTGTAATGTAGTATTTCATAGCGTTTAAGAATGCGAGCTACAGGAATTCAAAGTTTGCAGAATTTTCTTCCGAGCTTATAGCAACTTTTCAGCCATTGTGCTGCCCTTTCGTTATATTACAAACAATGAATTATATATTGCTTTATTTATGCCTTTTTAACTATACCAATAAAGAGCTAAGTTCCAGTTGTGCTGTAAACAAACTTGCTTAAGGTATTACTTCGTTGACACCGTCTATTGGGAGAACCGTGGTGCTACTTTTACCCGCCAAGTGACTGAATTGTGTACGAAACTGTCACCAATACAAACATTGTTCTTAGGCAACATCGTATTTTACGGGAAATAAGACTGAATACAAAGTAAGATGGTACCAACAAGTAGAAACCTCCATTTCTTAATTTTTTTTGTCCAGTGCCACCAGGTTGTCTTTTATGACATTTCTGGCTTTCTCCCCTGGCATTGGCGGAATTGTAATCCATTTATTAGGATGGAGCACCTGGAAGGCGGAGTTAAGTTACCCTGATGATATGATGGGTGATAAATGATAATAAAACGCCAGGAGAGTCCTTAACCTAAACTTAACCTAAATTTCAGACCATGAGTAACCACAGGAATAATTCCCTTGAAAGAAAAATTCCTATGATGTAATCGGGAATCGAACCCGGGACTTATTTATGAAAAAAATTATGTATGGGTTTAACCATTACATCAGACGTTTACGCGTATTCCATGATGTCGATAGATATCCTTTACTTATAATTTCATTACGAGCAGAATTTATGCTCCCTGCTGATACACCTGTAAATTCTGCTGTTATTGTTACCATATTTTCAATGGCTAATGTAAAATATTTTTCACTAAACTGTTTGAAAACATTCAAAATAATTTGTTTCTTTTAGCTTTTCAAAAATTTTCCTTTGCAATGTCTCATATTTATATTGTAGCGGCCGTTTTGAAACAACTGAAATTCCAACGTATTAGTGATGGGTAATTCGAGAGTTAATCGTTTAAAAAGAACGCTTCACTACTGTGAAGTGTCAAAAAGTTGCTCACTTTTAGCGAACTGACAAGTTCAGAGTTCACTACTATTACTACTTGAAATTAAAATGTACTTTTTATTTCAAGCTCTGAATGTCTCACTCCAAATCAATTTTCGCTCATTCATTGATTACTCTACATTTCTCCGTCCATCGACCTTGTATGTCCCCACCTCATTCCTACGTCATCCATATCAATCGATGACTTAGAGGAACGAACTATCCTGCCAGAGTGAACTGCCATAGGGGAACGAACTATCTGGCCAGAGTGATGTGTCGTAGAAGAACGAACTACCTTGCCGGAGTTAAGTGCCTTAGATGAACGAACTGGTAATCAAAGAACGAACTACCTGGCCAGAGTGAAGTGCCTTAGAGGAACGAACTGGTAATAAAAGAACGAACTACCTTGACAGAGAGAACTGTCGTAAAACATTTCAATACTTCAAACTCTTAACATTCGACACGCTCATTCATCCATCACGGCACTCTCCCGCCTCTTGCTTACGTCATCACTCATACGCAGCATTACTAACGCTACAAATCTAATGTAGTCTAATATTACAATCACTTTACATTTTATTTACTGAAATTCCGAAAGTATTTAATAAAAATCAATTTTATCCAAGTTTTAAAACAACATAACTTAATAGGTTTTCAAAAAGCTACTGCAAAATTTAGTAAAAATCTTAAGTTTAAAAGTATCTCTCCCCCTGAATGAAACTGTATTTGAACAAAAGTTACACTTTACTTTACCATCGCCTAAATCGGCGAAGAAACCCCAACTTTCACTACTTTTTCTTGATCGCGAATTACGAGTAGAAGCCATTCTGTAAAAGTGCACACACAAGGCTAAATTTTGTTCACCATCTTTATATTTTTAGTTTAGGGGTTGTAAATATTAACGTCAAGTAATTGCCTGTAGTACGATTTTATAGAAATATTATGCAAGTAAGTAAAGTAAAGTTATCCCACAACAGGCCCGGAGGCCCTTGGGGTAGTAGGAGGTTAAGGCTCCCACTTTTTCTGGACAATCGGCACTTTATGTCAGCCGGGTTGTCAGCCCTGCGTGACGGCCGCCTTTACCCCCAGAACAAGCGTCTGGTACTCATTTCCGTTAGAGGCTGAGTCGACCCCAGGGCCATAGTGCCGCCAGAGGGTTTGGGTCAGTTTAAAAATCCTGACCCCCAACGGGACTTGAACCCTCGACCCTCCGGCTTGTAGCTCAGTGCCTTACCCACTACGCTACTTATGCAAGTAATATGTGTAAACAATGCATAAAAAAAACAAAATATACCTTCCTTAAAAGCTCCATATATATTCCTTAAAAGTGTTAAAATACTCCACACAAATTTTGTCAAATTATAGAGTTACAATTTTGTTTTTATTAACATTTACAACTTGAAATAAATTGTGTAAACATTGAAAATGTGTACATAAATAAAATTATGTAAATAATACACTTATAACAAAAGTAAAAAGAAGGAGGTATAAACAATATAAAATTATAAAATAAACAAAAGCACGATAGCAGTCATACTTTTTCATACTGAAATAAATTAAAATAGAATTTATAGAATTATTTCTGTTTATCTTTAAAATCCACAACTACCATGTGGTTGGTTAATGTCAAGTCACCCCAGACTCGTCTCTTCTTCTTCGACCTCCAGCCCTATATATTATATTCTTGCTGTGTGAAGCGAAGAATCCTTGAGGGTCCTTGATGTGGAAAAGTTACTTGAATTAGTGTTTTTTTTATTGCTTGACGAATGAAGAGCTTCGCTAGTTTTGTGAACGAACTAGTTAAATTGAAGGTTCACAAAAGTGAGTGCGAGTGAACGAACTACTTCTCGAAATGAACTGGTTGGACACAACGCTACAACGTATTTTACGTTACGCATGCGTAAAAATGAAACAATGCTTATTTAATATGTAATAAAATTGTAATTATATTTTTATGATTCTCCTGTATAACTTATATAGATAATACAAGTTTTATTATTCTTATTTTCTCTGTTTCGAGTGTATTCTTACGCGGCCAAAGACCAATGAAAATTCAGTCATACATCTGCTTTGTCTAGATTACAACTGGAACTTAGCTGCATTACACGCTCTATTTCCTCTCTCGGATGTACAGCTTTCGCAACATAAAATAGTAACATATTTACATACCGAGTGCGACGTGCTGGCTAAGGTATTTAAGAATCGCGAATCCTTTCTCTATGCCGTCAAGGCCTTTATGACCTGTTAACGGCGAAGAAGGATTTGTGTCCCAAAAAGGATTACTGGTTTAAGTTGGATTTAATTTTCGGTAGAGCCGGATTCTCCTCTCGGGGTCGGAAGTTGGTACACTGGAAGTTAGGAAAATGCTTCAAAATCACAAAATTGTTTCTTGTAGAAATAAATGTAAATTTATTGAATTCTTAAGTTCCCAGCATATCAAGTAGATGCAGGTGGTATTATTCTTCACCGTCATTTAAAAATAAATTCTTTCTTTTCTTAAAATTAATTCTTCTTCTTTTATAATTTTAAATTTTAATTTAATCAATCTTTTTGTTGTACTAAATATTACATTTTGTCAGGAGAGCTCTAATTGCTTCTATTCTTGAACGTTTTATACATAATTAATCGTTTTATTTTATTATAATTTTAAGAAGATTGTTACATCACATAATGCTATTTTTTAATTTCTATTGGTTAATAGTTGTTTAAATATAAGGTCAAATTTGATCTGATAAATAAGAAAGATAACACTGGTCAATAGAGGTTTTGTTGCCCTTGATATGATATTAATTTCGGATATATTTATGCTCACAATTCATGAAACTATCAATGCTTTTGGAAGATTTGCTCTGTTTTTATCTTTATTTTCATTTTACACTACAAAAATCGGAAAATATGAAAAAAGAAAAACAGATATACTTATAATGTCAATTGTTTTTTGAAACATTAGTATACACTGATATAAATAGAAAGAAAAATGTTAGGCCTATAGTTCAGTGAAACTCCTTTTATAAGATTTTCTTCTATAATGTTTTAGGGGATAATATATTTTTAAAGACCAGTAGCAATCTGCCATCATGTGACGGTCCCATCTACCCTGATACCTTTCCTCCATTACTTTTAGATCCTGGCGAAAGCGCTCTCCCTGTTCGTCAATATAACTTCCTAAATTATCCGGAAATCTATCCAGATGACTGTGGAGAAAATATAACTTTATACTCATAGTTGCTCCTAGAATTTTGAAGCCTGTCAATATGTTTTGCACAATTTCTTTATAATTTAGTGCTTTATAGTTACCTAGAACATTTTCTACTACCAATACAAAACCCTTCCAAGCTTCACTTTCAGGAACAGTCAAAACTTTGATAAAATTTGCATCTTTCATCAATTGCCGAATTTGAGGACTATCAAATATTCCGTATTTCAACTTTTCCATATTGAGCTTACAAAATTTTGTACAAATGTATTTGAAACATTTTCCTTCCTTGTCCAACGCTTTGACGAATTGTTTTATCATGCCCAACTTGATATGTAATGGTGGAAGTATGATTTTGTCTCTGCTTAGTAACGGCTTGTTTATTACGTTGGTTTTACCGACAGTTAAAGACTTTCTCAAAGGCCACACATCTTGTTCCCAATGAAGTTGCTTTGCTTTACTATCCCCAAACAAATGAAGCAAGGGTATTTTGTGTATTCACTTTGTTGACCAAGTAAAAAATTAACCATTTTCAAATCTACACAAATCGGCCAAATGGTCGATGTGCAGAGTGAGGGGTGCGAGAGTGGGGATCACGTGATGTTTTTATGCACGAAAAAATGCGCAGAAATCAAATCATAACTGGAGATATAAATTTTATTAGTATGTAACAAGCCGTTTACTACTGTTTAGAATATAAGATGCGCAAAATTCGTAAAAAAGTAGAGAACATTCAGCACTTTCATGAATATATTCGGAAACTGTGCACTTGAAAACATAGAAATTCGCCGAGGTATCCAGGGCAACAAAAAAATTGTAGAGCTGTGTAATTTTTTAAATATCCAATCAGAGTTTAGTTTACTTTCATTTAAGAATATGAAGTTATTCAGATTTTTTATTACAGTTTTAATAAAATTATTTATAATTTTGACAACAATGAATGAAAACAATTTTTAAAAGCATTCTTTACAAAAATCTTTATCTAGTAAAATTTCATCATCATCATCAGCATCAGGATTAGACCTGCTGGTCTGTTCCGATCTCATGTTAGAATTGGTCTGTTCATCTTTTATTGGGTCTTCCAACATTTCTTCGTCCTAGTGGTTTGTAATAAAGAATCTGTTTCGGAATTGTATTGTTATCCATTCTATTGATGTGGTCCATCCATTTATCTTTGTATTGTGTAATTATATCTAATAGTTTGAATATATTTAGTTCTCTTTGTATATTTTCATTTCGTTTTCGATCTGCTATTTATAGCCAGCCACACTCCTCAGATACCTCATTTCTGATGTTTCTCTTCTTCGTTCCTGGTTTTTGGTTAAGACCCAGTGTTCCGATCCATATAGTAGTGTTGGAACTGCCATTGTTTTATACAATTTTAAAAGTGTCTCCTTTCTAGTTTCTTTGAGACCATAGCGCCATACATATAATTAAATTTATTTATTTTGTTTTCAATGCCTTCACTTTTTCTATATGATACATTGTATCCCAGGTAATTAAAATTGCTCACCTGTTCTATTATTTTATTCTCTTATTGGATTTTTACTCTTAGTGGCTCTTTAGTTATTATTATTAAGAATTTATTTATTATTCTTTTATTTAACAATAACTAACAATGACTTATTTAGATATTTTTTATTTATTTAAGTTACATTTAAATATTAAAAATAATTTTAAAATACAAAATTATTAACTTTAAATTTCATATTTTTTATAATATTAAAATTCTGCTTTGACGGGGTATCATTTTTGTATACTATATTTTTAATTCTTAGGCACGAGACGCCACTGTTTAATAAACCGTACCGTACTTAGTTTTAATTTGTGTGTATGTTTTAATACTGAAATTGTGTTCAGAAATGGTGGAAGGTGTTGAACCGTTAAACAAATTACAAAGTTTACTTTGGAGTTAGAATTGAGAAGTATAACTCTGAACGTGTGTAATTGAATTGTTTGACCCCTGGGGGTGGCAATGACCTCAGACATGAGCAAGTTGATAAATACACGGAGGAAGTTATAGCATCGCCCAGAAAGTGAGTTTGTCATGTTCTGTTAAAATTAGTTGTTCTTCTACATCAGGTGGGCGCTTTATCAATCCAATTTATTTTTAGGAACATTATAGATCCCGTTTAAATTACATTGTGCGCGCTTTACCAGTCCAATCTATTATTGCTATGGATTATATAACTCTGTCCACAGCTGTGGTCTCGAGGTAGCGTGCCTTGTCACGGATTCGATTCCCGGTCGGGACAGGCTCATAGGTTAGATTTTTCGGGGTTTTCGTCACATGTAAGACACATGTCAGGAAGCTTAGGGCCCAACGGTCCCCGAAAATCATCCGGCCATCATCGTCATCCTTATCAACATCCTTCACCGGTGTGGAAAGCAACGGAAGCTACCACACCTATAATTCCCTAGTAAAACTGCAAAGCATAGCATGAAATTGCTATGATTGCAGTGAAAGACCTGCCTTCAGGCAGAATTACTATGGATGGATATAACTATTAAATTCTATATATACGTTTGTTTTTTTGTTCGTATTTTATGTGCGGCCACACCGTTCGTCCTATTTTGAAGGACTTTTTGCAAAATGTTCAGGAGATTCCCGGGAAGAACATAGGCTTTAAGAGAGTTGTGATACTTAACTCCTACAACCTTAAATTGGCAATGTATCCTGTAAGGTACATTGATTTCATTTATTTAATTTCGTTTATAAAACGAAAAACAAATTATGCAATAATACACAACACAGTCTTATAATATTTGGTTTCCTTTGCGGTCCGAAACATTTTTTACTATCACAAGAAATTATGTATTACCAATTTAAAGATTAATTGCAACACATCTGATAACGTTGTTGTTTGTTAGTATGTTCGTATCTTCACCCGTCACTCATCCGACCTTCGTGATAGGCATACCTACATGGTAAGTAGGCTACATTATTAAGTATTATTTTGGTAGTAATCTAATATATAAAAATGAAAGTTTGTTTAGTAACAATCATCATAAATGTATACTTGGTATAAAATTTAATAAACTCATATGTAATATTTGCTAAATATTTGTTTGTACGTTCTTTATGCGCTGCCATACCGTTCATCTGACTAAATTAATAAGTCATGTTATATTATGTCAATGGCAGGATTACGATCAGTATCCGTTCATATTATGATGAACGTTTACATGGTACGGCGCATGATGGCGTTGGCTGTACATTGGCAGGTCAAGTAATATCATATCGTTCAAATCAATTGATATTGACGAATCCTGCATTTAATTTGTTTTCATCTGACGTTTTTGACTTTGTTGGAGCCAATAAATTATAATATTTTGATATTTTAATAATTATATCAACATGAGAGACGATGTGCGTATTGAGTTTGGGCGATTACACGAATTTATATACAACAAAAAATCACTCAGAATATAAACATTAGGGGAAAAGGAAGCTATTTGGAAAGAAATAGGAAACTATTTGGAAAGAAATTGGAAACATTTACGTTACGTTACGTTTAAGGACGTTCATGTTTATCAAATGAACCTTCCACGTATCATATTATGATGAACGTTTACATGGTACGGCGCATGATGGCGTTAGCTGTACATTGGCAGGTCAAGCTTCAGTAAACGCAAACGCAATATCATATTTGTTCAAATAAAGTGATATCGACGAATCCTGCATTTAATTTGTTTTGATCTGATGTTGTTGACTTTGTTGGAGCCAATAAATTATAATATTTTAATAATCATATCAACATGAGAGACGATGTGCTTATTGAGTTTGTGCGATTACACGAATTTATATATAACAAAAATCACCCAATATAAAAATAAGGGAAAATGAAGCTATTTCGAAAGAAAATAGGAACTATTTTACAATGTAAGTACTGCCGTAATATCTGTACTTACCATATTTCGCCTTAACACATTTCCCTTCTTTAAATACACTAGCTAAAAATCAAATAAATTAGTGTAAGTTTATCAAACAGTTGACTGTGAGCCTATACAGTTCTCGGTACTGATAACAGAGTGAGCTAGCAGCCATAAACGTCAATGAAAGTTGATCGTGATACACCTACTCGAATTGTGCGTTGTACTTGCCCTCTCAGCGTAACGTAACGCAACATCAACAGACATTGATCACAATCCCGCCATACTTATTTCCACTGCGTCTTACTCCGCTTTTTTCAGTAAATAGTCATCTATTCAACCTGCAAAATATTTTGGTTGCGGCTAACGGCACATATTATTCAGAGTTTATCTCACACAAACAAAATGCCTCCAAAACGCTCGTCACTTAGTAAATCTACCAGCGTAGCACGTAGAAATAAGCGAATTCGAGCATCTCAAACAAACGAGGAACGACAAGGGAGCAATGAAGCAGATCGTTTAAGAATTGCACGTTCACATGCATCAGAATCTCAAGATCAACATACGGCTAGAATCGAATGAGAACGTTTACGTGCTACTCAATCGCGCGCGTCCTAGCCAGGAGACCAACATGCAGCGAGATTAGAAACAGAACGTTAACGAGCCACACGATCGCGCGCATCAGAGTCAAAGGACCAACATGCAGCGAGATTAGAAATAGAACGTTAACGAGCCACACGATCGCGCGCATCAGAGTCAAAGGACCAACATGCAGCGAGATTAGAAACAGAACGTTAACGAGCCACACGATCGCGCGCATCAGAGTCAAAGGACCAACATACAGCGAGATTAGAAACAGAACGTTAACGAGCCACACGATCGCGCGCATCAGAGTCAAAGGACCAACATGCAGCGAGATTAGAAACAGAACGTTCACAAGCCACACGATCGCGCGCATCAGAGTCAGAGGACCAACATGCAGCGAGATTAGAAACAGAACGTTAACGAGCCACACGATCGCGCGCATCAGAGTCAAAGGACCAACATGCAGCGAGATTAGAAACAGAACGTTCACAAGCCACACGATCGCGCGCATCAGAGTCAGAGGACCAACATGCAGCGAGATTAGAAACAGAACGTTAACGAGCCACACGATCGCGCGCATCAGAGTCAGAGGACCAACATGCAGCGAGATTAGAAACAGAACGTTAACGAGCCACACGATCGCGCGCATCAGAGTCAGAGGACCAACATGCAGCGAGATTAGAAACAGAACGTTAACGAGCCACACGATCGCGCGCATCAGAGTCAAAGGACCAACATGCAGCGAGATTAGAAACAGAACGTTCACAAGCCACACGATCGCGCGCATCAGAGTCAGAGGACCAACATGCAGCGAGATTAGAAACAGAACGTTAACGAGCCACACGATCGCGCGCATCAGAGTCAAAGGACCAACATACAGCGAGATTAGAAAAAAGAACTTTCACGAGCAACCCGATCGCGCGCATCAGAGTCAGAAGATCAGCATGCAGCGAGATTAGAAAAAGAACGTTCACGAGCCACCCGATTGCGCGCATCAGAGTCAAAAGGTCAACATGCAGCGAGATTACAAAAATAACGTTCACAAGCCACCCGATCGCGCGCATCAGAGTCAAAGGACCAACATGCAGCGAGATTAGAAAAAAGAACGTTCACGAGCCACCCGATTGCGCGCATCAGAGTCAAAAGATCAACATGCAGCGAGATTACAAAAATAACGTTCACAAGCCACCCGATCACGCGCATCATAGTCAGAGGACCAACATGCAGCGAGATTAGAAAAAAGAACGTTCACGAGCCACCCGATTGCGCGCATCAGAGTCAAAAGATCAACATGCAGCGAGATTACAAAAACAACGTTCACAAGCCACCCGATCGCGCGCATCAGATTCAAAGGACCAACATGCAGCGAGATTAGAAAAAAGAACGTTCACGAGCCACGCGATTGCGCGCATCAGAGTCAAAAGATCAACATGCAGCGAGATTACAAAAACAACGTTCACAAGCCACCCGATCGCGCGCATCAGAGTCAAAGGACCAACATGCAGCGAGATTAGAAAAAAGAACGTTCACGAGCCACCCGATTGCGCGCATCAGAGTCAAAAGATCAACATGCAGCGAGATTACAAAAACAATGTTCACAAGCCACCCGATCGCGCGCATCATAGTCAGAGGACCAACATGCAGCGAAATTAGAAAAAAAGAACGTTCACGAGCCACCCGATTGCGCGCATCAGAGTCAAAAGATCAACATGCAGCGAGATTACAAAAATAACGTTCACAAGCCACCCGATCGCGCGCATCATAGTCAGAGGACCAACATGCAGCGAGATTAGAAAAAAGAACATTCACGAGCCACCCGATTGCGCGCATCAAGTCAAAAGATCAACATGCAGCGAGATTACAAAAACAACGTTCACAAGCCACCCGATCGCGCGCAACAGAGTCAGAGGACCAAAATGCAGCAAGATTAGAAAAAAGAACATTCACGAGCCACCCGATTGCTTGCATGATTAGAAAAATAACGTTCACGAGCCATATGTTCGATATTGTGACCAAAAACATGGTGCATGGACCATGCGGAGCAATGAATCCACAATCCCCTTGCATGATAGATAACAAATGCACGAAAAAGTATCCCAACAATTAAATAATGAAACACGCACTGGTGATGACGGTTATCCAAAATACAGACGCCGAAAACCAGAAGATTGAGGTCATACTACAATAATCAGAATGAGAAATGTTGACGTTGAAATCGACAACAGATGGATTGTGCCATATTCTATTTTGTTATAAAAAACATTCAAAGCTCATATTAACGTCAAACATTGCCATTCCGTCAAATTCATCAAGTAATACTGCAGATACGTTAACAAAGAGAGTAATATGGCAGCAGTCAGTATTGATAAATCTGCTGCGCACAACGATTAACTCAGTCAATTTCAAACAGTTCGATATATTAGCAGCAACGAGGTTGTTTGGCGAATTTTGAGTTTCCCAATTCACATTCGCCATCCCAATGTTGTTCACCTCAGTGTTCATCTTGAAAATGGACAAAGAGTCAATTTCACGGCAGACACTGCACTAAATGTTGCTTCTGCACCAGCGCACACAACACTTACATTTTTTGCACTGCGTGAAGAAGGTGAATTTGCCCAGACATTATTGTACTCAGAAGTTCCAAAATACTATACATGGAATGCTACATCTAAAAAATTCCAACGACGTAAGCAAGGCATTCGTGTTGAAGGCTATCAGAATCTATATTCGTCTGGCACATTGGTCCGTATTTACACAGTACATCCAAATAATGCCGAGTGTTATTATTTGAGATTGTTGTTGGTTAATGTCAAAGGACCTACTTCATTTACAAATTTGAGAACGACGTAGAATACCAGATGTGCAGGGGAAGTTCGCCAAAAGCTTCATTTGCTGGAAACTTACCAACATTGGGAAACAACATTGACGGACGCATGTGCTAGCTGTCTTCCGCGACAAATTCGAACATTATTCGCCATCATTTGAACCACATGTTCGCCATCCAACCCCAAAGATTTGTGGGAAAAATTCAGAGAGGATTTGAGCGAATACGTTTTGCACCGCTTTGGTACCATCTACAGTGACAATTCAATTGAGTTTTCCAACAATATTTGTAACCAAGCTCTCATCGAAATCGAAAACATACTTAACCATCAGCACTAAAACACTCACTCAACTTGGCATGTTTGCAGCACAACGTTTTGCACTTGACCTTTATGATAGAGATTTATTGAGAGAAGAACAGTACGGTGTTAATTATTTGCTTGCATTTATTGAAGCAAACAAACAACTTTTGCTTGCGGAACAAAAATTGTCATACGACACAATTACAAATGCCGTGTCAAGTGCCATAGGTGGTCTGTTTTTCCTTGATGCGCCTGGCGGGACTGGAAAAAGATTCCTCATCAATTGTTATTGGCTCACATTCGATCTCAAAATGGAATTGCTTTGGCTCTTGTTTCATCAGGTATTGCAGCTATATTATTAGATGGTGGACGAACTGCTCATTCGGCGCTCAAATTGCCATTGGATATGCATTTCTATGAAGCTCTAACATGTAACATTTGAAAAGGGCCTGGCATGGCTACAGTTCTGCGAATTTGCAAGCTGATTGTCTGGGACGAATACACCATGGCTCATAATAAATCCCTTGAGGCGCTTGAACGAACTCTTAAATATTTACGATCAAATGCACAACCGTTCGGTGGCGCTCTCATTTTATTAACTGGCGACTTTTGACAAATCCTTCCAGTGATACCTAAATCGACAGCAGCTGATGAACTCAACGCTTGCTTTAAAGCATCGCATCTTTTGGAGACATGTACGAAAACTCACATTAACGACCAATATGCGCGTACATTTGCAGCGCGATGCGTCGGGAAGCCACATTTTCCAAGCATCTATTGAACATTGGTGAAGGAAAAGTACCAGTTGATACTGCCACAAATTCTATTTCATTTCCATTAAACTGTTGCATCATTGCCCCATCCATCGAACAACTCATTCACAAAGTTTTTCTACAAATTGTTACCAATTATAAAAAAATCATAAATGGCTTTGCGAACGTGCTATTTTGGCAGCAAGAAACACCGACGTCAATGCAATCAACCATGCAACTCAAGAACAAATTCCAGGCGATTCCGTTACCTACAAACCGATTGACAGCATCATTAATGCGGACGAAGTTGTAAATTATCCACTAGAGTTTTTAAATTCGTTGGGTCTTCCTGGTGTGTGCCGTCGCGTAAATTGTCACTCAAAGTCAACGTGCTAATTATTCTCTTGCGGAACATCAATCCATCTCGACTGTGTAATGAAACAAGAGTCGCTGTGAAGAAACTGATCAGAATGTAATAGAGGCAACTATTCTTAATGAAAAGTGGAAAGGAGAAGATGTACTCATTCCACGCATTCCAATCATTCCTACAGACATGACATTTGATTTCAAACTACTGCAGTTCCTCATTAGACTTGCATTCTCAATGACCATCAACAAGGCACAATGTCAATCACTTGAGGTGTGCGGATTGAATCTAGAAAATCCAGTTTTTAACTTGACCAGCTGTATGTTGCATGTTCTCGAGTCGAAAAGCCAACAAATTTATTTGTTTTTGCTTAAGATGGAAAAACCAAAAATATTGTCTACCTTAAAGAATTTGAATAACAAAGTGAACAAAATAATGTAAATGTCATTGCAACTTCATATATTACACTCAATTTCATTTCAAGAAATGCATTCATTATCAAAAAGAAAATAAATATCATTATTTTCTCTTCATTCTATTCTGTTACCATTATTTATTTATTTCTTCTGCAGCAGAAACGCGCCGAGTACCAGCTAGTATATATATATATATATATATATATATATATATATATATATATATATATATATATAAATCATCCAGCATAGCAACAAATATATTTGAATTTTGTGAATACTAGTCTGTATAATTTTTAATATTACAATCGTACTTAAAATGTGAGTGCTAGATTTTTTTCTTCTTTGGGTTAGCAAATTCAATAAAACTGGCATGACATTTCACTCTAAATCTCTCGTATCATGGCACTAAAAGGGCTAACCTAATTAAATCAATCTGAATGAGAGATACACTGCTCAAAACAATTAGAGGAACACTATGAAATATGCAAATATTTTTTTCATTGGGTAATGGTACAAACATGAAATTAATAAAGTACATTATTTGTGGTTATTTATTTATTTATTTATTTATTTATTGCTAATGTCAGTGAAAACAAATGAATAACGCTGACAATTAACTGTTCAAATTATTCTGCTATGTAAGCAATTGAATCTTGTGCTTATTTTTCAAAGTTAAACACTCGTTATATAGAGTTAGTATCGTGTATGGCCTCCACGACATTCGATGACAGTTTGGCACCTTCGTGGCATGCTCCCAATAAGATTCTGGATTTCCTCTTGCGGGATATTCTCCCATTCCGCCTTCAGAGCATCTCCAAGTTGCTGCAGAGTTTGTGGAGCTTGATGTCGGTTCCTGACCTTCCTGTCTAGAAGATCCCACAAGTGTTCAATAGGGTTGAGGTCTGGGCTGACCGCTGGCCACTCCATTACCTCAATTTCATTCCTCCTCAGGAAATCCCTGGTGACAGCCGCAGAATGTGCCCTGGCATTATCCTGCATAAACAGAAATCCAGGGCCTACTCCAATGGCAGCAGGTACTACATGTTCTTCCAGAACGTGCTCGATATACCGGACAGCATTCAGTCGCTGGAGAACAAGTACAAGGTCCGTACGATTGTTGTACATAACTCCGGCCCACACCATTATGGAACCTCCTCCGAATCTATCAATTTCCTTTACAGCCTCTGCAGAAATTCTTTCTCCTGGCCGTCCCCATACCCTCAATCGACCATCACAACGTGTAAGACGATACCTGGATTCGTCCGAGAAGAGCACAGACTCCCACTGGTTCAGGTTTCAATCACCATGGTTTTCAGCATACGTACGTCTTGCTGCCTTATGCCCATTTGTTAAGCGTGGTTTTTTAACGGACCTTTTTGGACGAATATTCTCTTTCCTTAATCTGTTCCTTATGGTTTGGTCTGAAACCCGGATTCCGGAAGCCATATGAAGGTCATTCTGCAGGCCTTTTGCAGTTTTTGTACGCTGTCGAAGAGCAGAAAGAACAACGTATCTGTCATCCTGGGGGCTTGTTTTAAATTTACGGCCCTGGCCACGTCTTCTACAATACTGACCTGCCTCTCTGTGCCTATTGCATAACCTGGACACCACGGAAGGAGAAACCCCCAAACTCTCTAGCCACTTGTCGCAGAGATTGAACTTGTCGTAAAAGATGTAGAGCATGATACACTTCAAACTCATTTAAATGCCTCATTTTATCAGAGACTTCAATAAACAAGGCAATAATCAACATTGGTCACTATAGCAACATCAGGAAGCTTACCAATTAGAAGTGGCCAGTGCCTTCCAAAATAAAAAAAATTCTCTATATTTGTTATTTGAGGTAATTTCTCTGTATTTAGGCCATGGATCTTTAAAATTTGTATCCAATGATAAAATTAATAATTCAATTTACATATTGTCCAACTTTCAGCATCACAGCTTTAAAAAACAATTACTTATTCAATTTATTATAAGTGTTCCTCTAAATGTTTTGAGCAGTGTATTAAACACTGCTTTGATGGTAAATACTAATTAATCATTTCACCAAACATGAAAAACGTCGAATGACTGTATTAATTTTATAAAAATACTAATTTATAAGTTACGTAATTTTAAAGCGATTGTATTAAAATTCAAAATAATGGATCATAACCAAAATACTTATATTGGAATGGTCTTCACAAACAAACAATTGTGATATATGTGAAATGTCATGGAGATTTCGGCGAGTAGCTTTAAGCCAAAGTTTGCTCCGTGATTTTTTTTCGTTGGAAGACATAATAATCATTTGTTTGGGTGTTTAGTGTTGTGGATAAACATACAGATACCAAAAAGCTTTTGTACTGCCATTTTGCCCTCTCAGCAGACATTTTGCAAGTAATTCAAAATAGAACTTATCGAATATCTAATATACAGGGCAAGTCAAAACACCCTTCGGGATTTCGTGGGTCTGTAGAACAATAACCACAACAGAATTATAATATAAAATTATGAAATATTTACCTAAAAGGTCCATCTCCTCAACTTCATTAGTTATTTATCTGTTTATTAGTTATTTACATATAAATAATTAATAAAGTTGAGGAGACGGACATTTTAGGTAAATATTTAATAATTTTTATATTTTAATTTTGAATAATATCTTAACAGAATTTCATCATGAATCCGGAAGAGAACGCCACATGGCCATAACTCCACCAGGGTAAATAAATAAAATAATGTTAACCACAACAGACATGGCGAAAACACTTGTATCACAGAAAAGATTATACTTCCAAGTTTTCATATGTACTTGTTGACACAATATTGTATGGATGTGAAACTTGGGCTTTAACGAAAAAAATAGAAAGATAGGATACGGACGGCGGAGATAAGGTTCCTCAGACAAGTTAAAGGATGTACAAAACTTGATAGAATTAAAAATGAAGATATAAGAGAAGATTTAAAAGTGCAGCCTTTATTGGATGAAGTCACGAATTATAGACAAAAGGGATTGATCACATGAAATTATCAAGCAAGATGAAGACGTGATGTCGGAAGACCCTGAACCCTGTCCGCTCTTAAAGTGATCCTCGTCAAAACAAAACCATGTGACTTGGTTGCTTTTCATTGGTTATGGATATCAACGTACGTTGTAGAAGCAATAAATACGCGAAAAAAGTTGTTCCATTCATTAGATTAAAAATATGTCCTCTGAATATACTTGTTATTCTTCGTAAATGAAAATAATAATGTTCAAAACATACAAAATATTCAAAAATATACCTAATCAATAATTACAACAATAATTACAGAATTGTCAGAAAATAAAAAAAAGTGTCTTTGTATCTATGTAACGGAATCTTTGAACACGATTTTCACCCACTTAGAAACATTGGATCGACTTGAAACGTTGTATACTTGTAAAGAACCCATGACAATACAATAATTTAATATTTATTTTCTAAAATCCTGGCCAGAATCGTCAGAAAATAAAAAAAAGCGTCTTTGTATATATGTAACGGAATCTTTGAACACGATTTTCACCCAGCTAGAAACATTGGATCGACTTGAAACTTTGTATACTTGTAAAGGACCCGTGAAAATACAATAATTTCATATTTATTTTCTAAAATCCTGGCGAGAATAGTCAGAAAAAAAAATAAAACTGGTGTAATAGGTTGCAGACTTGTCGGCTTTTTAGTCGATCGTTTTAAGAGCTCAGTTGGTAGAGCGGTGAACTCTAGTGGTATATAATTTCAGTAATCCATAGGTCGCTGGTTCAAATCCGGCTGGGAAGATTTTTTTAGAAAAGTATTACTTTTAGCTCATACTACAATAGTATCGAATTTAAAGATATTTATATTTTTATCTTATTCTGTAAAATATTAAAACTGAAAACTAAAAAATAAATAATAGTTTTAAAAAACTAAAACAACACGCTTTATTAGAAAACCGAACTAAAAAATGAAAATCATTTTAATTTCCAACACGCTTGGGATAAAATTAAAGTGGTCAACAAAAAAATAATCTCCAACACATATAGAATAAAACTAGAGTTATCAACAAAAATAAAATAATTTTACCATCAAAAGCGTGGGGTGCTTTTTATTATTTATACATTTTCTTCTTAGAGACTTTACTTTTACCAATATCTGTTTATTATCAAATATATTAATTGATATAGAGCACCCCACGCTTTTGATGGTAAAATGATTTTCTTTTTGTTGATAACTCTAGTTTTATTCTATATGTGTTGGAGATGATTTTTTTGTTGACCACTTTAATTGTATCCCAAGCGTGTTGGAAATTAAAATTATTTTTCATTTTTTAATTCGATTTTCTAATAAAGCGTGTTGTTTTAGTTTTTTAAAACTATTATATGTATATAATGTCCACCGCTGTGGTCTCGAGTTAGCGTGCTGCCTTGTCACGCAGCGGGCCCGGGTGGGTTCGATCCCCGGTCGGGGCAGTTTTTCTGGGTGAGGTTTTTATCGGGGTTTTTCTTCACCTGTAAGACAAATGTCAGGAAAACTTTAAGGCCCACACGGTCCCCGAAATCATATGGCCGTCATCATCGTTATCATTATCATCGTTATCATCGTCATCATCGTCGTCGTCATCATCATCATTATCATCATCATCATCATCATCATCCTTCACCGGTGTGGAAAGCAACGGGAAGATACCAAACCTACAATTCTCTACAAGCATAGCATGAAAATGCTATGATTGCAGTGAAGGACCTGCCTTCGGGCAGAATTACTATATATACATATATATATATGTATGGTGTAAATGAATTATACCGCATAAATTTAACTACGTATAGAGGGGTATTATATAAGCATTTTGAGACAATGAACTAATGGTCTACGAATAAAAATGTCCAAGTTATGATTCAATTTGTAAAATGGTTGGCATGGCACTGATTATTTGAAATTAAAATGGAAATAATATGATACAGAGACTGTAACTTGCAACAAGCATGCGCCTTTAGCCCAGTGGTTATAGCAGTCTAATACCGACGCAAACGTAAGATTTATGCATCAGGATCGAAACTCCCTACAGTACGTGTACAATTTTTTTTGTTCTTCCTTTATTAAGTACGTACTGCTAATTAGTTATGTGCGTAGATTTACTTCTGGTTTAATTGTTTACTCATTATTTTACAGAATACGGTATTGGAATATCGGCGCAGTACACGAGTTACAAAACTATATATGTACGTATTGCAGAGACAATTGTTTGGAAGGTTGTAATAATAATACGATTACTGTACAATACTTATGTACTTAAATAAATGATAGTACAGTGATTAATAACATGAAGAGGTATAGTGTATGTATACATGACATACATAATGTTATTATTGGAAATAAAAGCAATGCATTTGATTAAAAAAAAAAAAAGTAAAGCATCTGCTGACTCATTAAATAAATTGTTCAAATTGGCGACTTCCATTCTCACAACTCAGACGACATCGGCGACGAAAGGATTCTCGTACCCCGTTCAAGATACCAGGTGTATCACTGATCACATCACATGTGATTATGTGTAAACTAACAGTTCATCTGTATCAACAAGGGTCGCAAACATCGGTGTTTTCAGATGTCCCATAAAAAATAATCAAGTGGACCGAGATCTGGAGAGCGAGGTGGCCGCACTACAGTTGGGCTATCTCTTCCCTATCCAACGGCCACGATACTCTCCATCCAAATGATTTCGCACATTCCGGCAGAAATGGGGAGGAGCTCCATCGTGCTGAAACCACATGTGAGTCCTGATGTGGAGAGGAACTTCTTCTAGTAATGTAGGTAGGACGTGCTCTAAAAATGTCTTATAAATGACACCATTTAATATCTGGTTAAGAAGGTAGGGGCCAATGATGTGGTCAGAAATTATGCCTACCGATACTTTCACCGAAAATATCTGCTGGTGACTCCTCTGGAAGATGGCAAGAGGATTTTCATAACCCCACACATGAATGTTCTTCGAGTTCAGAATCAGCCCATCCCTATTAAATACTGCATAATCAGTGAATAATACCGAGGAAAAGAAGTGCGGTGGCTGCAGCAAAGCCCAATTACGAAATTGGGCCCGTTGAGCGAAGTCCAGTGGCTGTAAGACTTGTACTTTTTGCAGATGAAAGTGATAGAGCTGGTCTTCATGCAGGACTTCCCATACACTTTGATGGTTCGTACCCATTACAGTCCGATAGCACGAGTACTAGTAGAAGGTTCCTCTTTCGCCCTATGAAGAACATTTTCTTCAAAATCTACAGTGCGGCGCGTACGTCTTGCACCGACGTCCGCTCTGTTTACCTTCAACGTCCCATGCTCCGCAAATGCCTTTTAACAGACTCGAAGCTCTTACACCATTACCTTCTGCTGCACCATAAATCAGATGCATATCGGCAACTTCAGCATAACTGTAAAGATGTTGCATGATGCTTTCATGTAATTCAACTGAACTGATACTGAAGTAACTTCTAATCAGTTGTTAATGTAATCTCCAATAGAAGAATAGGAATTTTGCGCATGCCCAATACTAAACAAATTTCAGTGTCAACATATCACAGTATACACAGTATACAGTATAGGAGAATAGGAATTTTGTGCAAGTCCATGCTAAACAAATTTCAGTGTCAACATATCACAGTGAAGAAAGAACGAAGAAAAGAGAGAAAAAAAGTCCCCTGCCGTGATTTGAACCACCAGTGTTCGAATCTTAAATCCATCACTTTAACCATTAAGCCACAAGTTAACGACACAGTTTCTGCGCGTTTCACTCTGTACTAAGGCTCACGTTGTACCGATTTTACTAACCAGAGTGCAGTGGCGTGCAACTATCTGCTCAGATCGAACTTTTAAGGAATTTGAAAACTCAGTATTTCATAAACGTTGTTGATGAATTATTGGCAATCAGGACCTCGGAATTAATACTAAGATATAAAGTTATTCTAGTATAATTTTCTCTCGTAGTATGCTCTCCTGTTGATTTATCTATATCAAATTTAGTTTAGTTTTTATTCCCTATAACTCGCCCATTTTCTCTCATAGACCATTATGTCATTATCTCAAAATGTTTATGTAATGCCTCTCTATATGTAGTTAAATTTATGCGGTAGAATTCATTTACACCCTGTATATAAGATAAGAAATTGTAATCTTGATCTTAAGACGCAAAGTGAGGCTATGAGTACTTTAAATATTTTATTAATTTTCATTCTGAAAATAATTATTTCCACCTAGCTTTCACTTAATTGCATTTTGTATAGTAAAGCAACGTCATTAATGTTTATAATCACATTTAAGGAAATGTATGAGTTCATAGGCTGTGGTGGGGAGACAGTTTCCTGGAACATAGAGGGCATATTTACTGCCTCTTGTAGTCATTATGAAGTAGAGACAAGATTTCTCCAGGGATAAACTTGAAGGACAAGGACATTGTCATCTAAACCCTGGAGTCTCACGTCACTAAGATTTCTGCGAGTTCAGAAAACAGATGTGGTATAAATAAACATCTTAACTCTAGGTATAAAACAAGTTAAGGCACTTAGGATAAGAAAGAAAGCAAGCTTTAAAATTTTACAGTTAAATTAAATTCCACAACATTAGCATTGGAATTCATAAGTAGCACCACAATTATGATTTTAAAAAATCTAACAAATAAGATTGTTTTTTGTTATTTAAGAATCAGTTGTTAAGAAAATATATTTATATCTTTTGGTGTAACGGTTAATATATATGAACAGCGTCTCATCGTTTCCGAAATAATTTTCCAGCTATCTCGTAGGAATATTTATGTACAAGGTCTGGAAAGAGATCCGCTTGACCATATGGGAACAGAGTGGTTATAGAATATTGAACCAGGAGTATACTGATCTGCTGAAATGAGATATCTTCGGAGGACTGGAGGATACACACTACTAGATCACAAAAAAAATGAAGACATCTTAGAAGAATTACACATGGAACTCTTTAGAAAACAAAATTTCTGATTATAAGTCAAGATGGATGCAACATGTTCATCGAATGGAAGATCACAGAATACCCAAACAAATGTTAAGATATCAACCTGCAGGAAGAAGAAGACCAGGATGTCCACTCAAAAGACATTTGGATGGTGTTTCTCTTGAGGCCGAAACAGGTCAACAAATGGCCTAAATTCGTGAATGTACTATGATGATGATGATGATGATTATACTGACTATTTTACTTATATCTTTTTATCTGTACATCAATTGATACAATAAACATAGAACACGGAACACGCACAACCACACAGTCCATCTACAGAACTGTTATATACTGTGACACATTGTAGAATAGAGTTTAAATTATACGGTCGACAGCAGGAATAGGGATCTCGCATTGTTTACTGGCTCCAACAATCGCGAATTGAATAAAGACCCGCGGAGAAATTTCGACATGCGTCTAGCCTTCCATTCCGGTAGGTTCTCTACACATTTACCCTCCTTGTCCAGAGGCTTCATTACCCGATGGTTCCGATCTAGACCGATCTTGGTGACTAGTCGAGAAATTTCCTTTCCCGGCTTATATAAACTTGCCAGGGTCGGGAGAAAGTTATGTTGTGAAAGCGATACCGTGAAATGATATAAGCAACTATGACAAGTGAAATCATTAGTGACTGTAAATAATTGTGCGGCAGGTAAACTGTTAAGGAACATTAATAAGTATAGAAAATTATTAAGTGTTACGAAAGTTTATGTGAACCAAATAAAGTTATTCTGAAAATTTTACGTGAACATCTGTCGTGTTTATTACTAGAATACAAGGCGAGTACGACTCTCCGGTAACGCGTGGCAGTACGCACAGTATGTCAGTAACCATTCTCAACATATTCCTCAAACTTATTGTCACTTACTTGTTGGACCGGGGTTATAACAGAAATAATTATTTCAGGCACCAACACTGTTTGTGCTAAAATTTCCAATATGATTTTATCATCATGATCCTATAGTTTAATTTAGCAACATAGGACATTAGCAATAGCTTTCCACCAGACACGATTAATGGCAACAACTTTCACTTCATTCCAGGATTTTCTTATCGTCTTCACATCATCATAAACTATTCCCTTCCAGGTACCACGTGGACGTCCTCTATTTCTGGCTCCCTGAGGATTTCAATCAAGTACGTCTTCCAACAGAGTCAAGATTCTTTTCTAAGAGTGTGGCCTGTCCAGCACCATTTCCTCCTCCTGATTTGCACGGCTTTATCCCACAATATTTTGTTTCTTACAATTATTTGATTAGATGAACAATAATTCTCCTTACATTCAGATACAATAATAATTATTATTCTTATTATCTCTAAGCCGTTAATATTTGACGGTTTCAATTAGTTCTCTCTTTACAGCTCGCTGATGCACTCAATGTTCCTCAGTCACTTGTCACTATTGATTCCGAATCACAACTGACCTACTGACGGTCTCGCCAGCTTAATTAGCGAGACACAGAAACTTCAGAAAAGCCCACCCCTGACACAAATGACAGTGCTCTTGAGGTTTCGAGAAGTAAAACCATCCAGAACAACGAAACTTTGAGAAGACGATTCTTCCAGAATTGATATTTCGAGAAGCGGCAGTTTTAGCCGCGAGTATACCAACAAAGCTGCCCACGAAAATTCAAAATGCGGTGCATCGAAAAACAGACCAACAGTGCAGAACTACTCTAGAAACTCGCCATAGAGTCAGCTTGTTTTTACAAATTATCATTATGTGAGGATCTAGAGTGGCTACTGCGTCGGCTATCCTTTCCCGAGATTATTCATATCTTAAAATTTTGGCAAACGTCTAACTTTCAGTATCCCCCATATGACAAAGACCAGGCATTCTGTTTGGGTGACCGTTCTGCCCATTCGAAAGGATTCCTTCCAAATCAGAACCCGGGGAACAAGCTGTGCAATTACTGGCACACGAAATTTGGATTATCTACAGTGCGATCAGTATAGCATTGGACAGCAGACGCGGGGATTTCACTATACACTGCTGACACATTCGCGGCAGGGAACGGACTGCGTAGGATCGCGGTGATACAACCATACACATTTTCGTAACTATTTTAAAAATTGTCGTACTTACCAACTTTAGTAACGGAGGTGCTGGAACAGGGTCACCCGGTTGAAGAACATGTGTCTTGGTTATTTTATATGGATGCAATTTTTAACAATTTAGCCTTAAGAAATTTCTACTTGTTGCAAAAGGCGCCTAAGTGTTCCAATCGATAACAGATGTCGTCTATTGTTTCTTCTGTGAGAACGCTATGAGGCTTGTGTGGTTTGTTAGGCTCGACACTTTCTGTTGCATGAAATTTGTTGTACAGAGTATGGACTGTTAAATGTGATGGGATTTTTACATCCGGGATTTGAGTTTCAAAGAGTCTTCGTATTTGGCTGGCAGACTAGGTTAACAAATACTTACTTACTTACTCACTGGCACTATCGAACCGGTAGGTTCATGGCCGCACGGACATAAGCTCTCCATATATCCCTATCCTGAGATAATGCTTTCCAATCATTCCCTGTATAATCTACTTCCCTCAAATCATAGATAATGTTATTCTCCCACCTCATTCTTGGTCTACCAACTGGGCGTTTTCCCTCTGGCTTTCCTACAAGAAGCCTCCATGCAAGTCTTTCATTCCCCATACGTGCAACATGTCCTGCCCATCGCAGTCTACGAGACTTAATTGTTCTTATTATATCTGGCTTCCTATAAAGACCATGTGGTTCATTGTTATGTAGTCTTCTCCATTCACCTGTTTGTTCACCTCTCTTTGGTCCAAACATTTTCCTAAGTACTTTATTCTCAAATACTTGTAATCTCCTTTCCTCCCTTAAAGTAAGAGTCCATGTTTCGCACCCATATAATATAATTGGTAGAATAATAGTTTTATATATTTTCAGTTTAACGTTTTTTGAAAGGAGTTGGGACATTAAGAGTCTCTGCAATGCATAATAGCATGCATTTCCAGAATTGAGCCTATGTTTAATTTCTTCGTGCATCTCATTCCTATTTGTGATTATTGTTCCTAAGTATTTGAATTCAGCCACTTCCTCAAAATTTCCCTCATTTGTCATTAGCTGTCCATTTCCATTATTTAATGAATTTCTACGTGTGACCATATATTTAGTTTTATTGATATTTACTTCCAGTTCTAATTTCTTAGTGTTACTCAATAGTGTGTGCGTGTTGTCCTTTAGTATCTCCTCGCTATCGGCCAATAATACTACATCATCAGCATAAACTAACAGCTTATTAATACCATTGAGTTGTAAGCCTTCCTCATTCTCTAAAGATTTATGGCATGCTCTAGTACAAAATTAAATAGTAGAGGAGATAGTGCATCTCCTTGCTTCAACCCATTCTGGATTTCAGAAGTGTCCGAAAACTGTTTGCCTACACGCACCCTACTCTTTGTGTCATTTAGACACATTCGTATAAGTCTAACTAACTTTTTAGGAATTCCGAACTCAGCAGGATACTATATAATTTCTCCCTCTTAATTGAATCATATGCATTTTTGAAGTCTACATATAGTTGATGTACAGTACCATTATATTCCCATTTCTTTTCTAAAATCTGTCTTATACTAAAAATATGATTTGTTGTAGACCTATTTCTTCTAAATGCACATTCATGATCTCCTAGGCTGTCATCAATATAGGGAGTAAGTCTATTTACTAATATATTTGTAAGAATTTTGTACGAAGTTGAAAGTAATGAGATGCCTCTGTAGTTGTTGCAATCAGTTTTATCTCCTTTCTTATAAATGGGTACGATAATTGATTCCTTCCATTCATCTGGAAGAGCTTCTTTTTCCCAAATCATACTAAGCAACCAGCGTATGTTGTCCATCAATTTTTCTCCCCCTGATTTCATCAGTTCTGTTGGGATCTCATCTGAACCTGATGCTTTATACATCTTCAATTTTTCTATCGCCCTTTCAACCTCTAATGCACTTGGCTCTGCAACTAGCATGTCTGCTGTCTGTAAATTATCCTCCTCAATGTCCTGTTCTGCATGTAAATTTAATAGCTGATGAAAGTAACTTTTCCATCTATTTAATATACTCCTGGCATCTGCAATCATATCCCCATTTTCATTCCGAATTATGTTTGTTCTAGCCTGAAACCCTTTCTTCTCTATACTAATTCCCTGATATAATTCTCTAATATTCCTATTTTTTGGTTAGATTTAAAAATATTGATCATAAATAAATACACGTTGTTTAGTAGAAAAATCATTAGCCATTATACAGTTTACACTATACATTTATACATACGTCATTCAGTTCACACTTATACACGCCTGTTTTATAAGATACACATTTTAAAATTGATATAACTTATACACACGCCACAAGGAAAAGCGAGCGAACACCTTATCCGCTCGAAGCACACAATATGACTGCGACCGTGAATGCGTGGGATGTCCTTGTAGACTGCTGAGTCTTCGCACATTTCAATTCCCGTGTCTGCACGTGTAAGCCTTCGTCACCGAACAGCACAAACCCCGCGTCTGCTGTCCAATGCTATACCGATCGCACTGTAGAAGGGTCCCATTTTACATAAATCGCTTTGGATAACAACCAGTTATGTCAAGTTCTGGTATTATATTATCGGCCAGCATACTCAGGCACTTATTACTAGTAACTGATGATTTAAAGAGGAATGAACCAACAATCTTTTTATTCCATAAACCGTACCACAAAATTAATGTCGGAAAGTCTTGAATTTTGCTGCACTGTTAGTGCATACATCAAAACTTAATAAAATGCTTGAACTTTTAAAAAATCCAGCTCTCTTAATAGCTGCCTTGTATGTTACTTAATATGAGAAGTTGCGATATCCGGTTATGAAAACAAACTAATAAAGTAATTTCAATAAAAATTAAGATAATAGCTGGCGAAGTTGTTCATACAATTTCAATTAACTAAAATCAAGAGATTCTGTTACGCTAACCACGTGTCTTTCTATACTGTAATTTCCTGCCAGTGACACCAACCATCTCGGTCGGATTTGGCTCTTCTGAGCTATCATGGCAAAAATCTATTTATATTTATTTTAAATTAAACTTATGTTTTTAATTTTCACTCATATATATATATATATATATATATATATATATACTAGCTGGCTCGGCGAACGCCGTATCGCCTTTAAATATTTTTACGTTAATTTTTCCGTTGTTTTAATAGTTATCTACTATTCGGGGCGAAAAAAATCCAACAAATTAAAGATCATAAAAATCGGCCCAGCCGTTCTTGAGTTATAAATAGTGTAACTAATCCGACATTGTTTTATTTATATATAGAAGTCCCGGAAACGCGTTGCTGTGGCTAAGGTATACGTTAAATTATGTTGCAGTAAACTAAGTGAGAAATCTAAATCAGAAAGTTTTTGTTTTACACAATTTTTTAGTTCTGGTACGTTAACTACACCCGGTGTTGATTGAGATGAATTTATGTTGTCTGCATTCTCAGTATCATCCATAAGTGTATCATAAGGGTTATATTCATTTATTGATGGAATATTTTGAGAAGGCCTTGCTGATTTCATTATACTTTCGTTTTTTTTACGAACTTGTTGGCAGTTTGGATTCTTATCATCATCAAGAAGTCTCTGTATAGTAATATCATCTTGTGATATATTATAGTCATCTTGTTTTTCATTTAATTGAGGCATGGAGATTGTTTCTGTAAATTTAGGCATATTATTATAACTAACAGACTAACTTACAGTTCTGTTATTCCGTTCTTTAGGACCTTCATACGTTTTTAAATTGACATTCTTCTTAAATGTAAGATTTATGTCAGATAGGCCTATACCAATTTGCGGAAATTCACTTGATATCTTATCATTCATGGTCTCTAGAACTGATTCACCCATATTGCTCAATGTCCCTTCTCCGGTCCAGTTAAATTTAAATTAAGTTGCTGTCTTTCAGCCAGATTACCAAAACTAATACTTACACACGAAATTAATATTATTATCAATATATTGAAAATAAAATACACACTGAACACACTTAAATTATGAAATAATCAATATTTGTAACTCAATTGAAATTCGCGGTTGCAACAAAAAGCACAGCCACCTGGTTAAATAATAAACCATTTACTTTACACCGTCATCTGTTAGAATCATATGGAACTCAAGATAATTATAACTCTTTGTTAAATAATAAACAAATAAATTGCAATAAAAAATAATGCGACTATAAATTTAGTTATAAACTTACCGTAGGTCTTAAGTTGGATCAACAGCAACACATTGTGCAAAATTTTTATTAAAAATCTGTTTCCAGTAGTTTAAGGATTCTAATCGAGGACAATCAACGTGACACGTAATTTTTATTACCTTAAGATATATCCATCCATAAGTAATTCCGATCCGAAGGTAGGTACCGCACCGACATAATAATGGCCTTCATCATCCATCAAGAATCCTTCAATAAACGGTGTGGAAAGCAACGTAAAGCTCACCACCTCTACTATTCCCTAGTAAAGCTGCAAGCATAGCTTGGAAATGTTATGATTGCAGTGAAGGACCTACCCTCGGGCAGAATCACTATGGATGGATGGATATCATAGCGGTAACGTAACCCCGCCTTGCAGGCGTCCGAATCTCAGAGTTGATTACGATTCCGCCAATACTAATAGATAATGCCAGAAATGTCATAAGAAAACCTGGTAGCATTGAAAAAAAATAGAATGTTAAAAAATTCACTTATATTTTATTTTATATTTATAAATAGGTTTTTTTCTAGGTTTACTGTGTCCAGATTGGGGGATGTATTAAGTAGGTAGTTAAGAAAGTAAAAGGGAAATGAAAACTAAAAATGAAACAATTGATAAATCATTAAATTCAACTATAATATTTTGGAGATAATTGAAGAACGGAAATCGAGATTTTTGGGTATGTTAAAAGGGTTGCGGAAGGAAGAATTTCTGAACTTATATTGAAATGAAATCCGAAGGCAGAAGAAGAAGAAAAAGATAAAACCGCGAGAGTAATGAATTGAATCAGGGGAAGTATGATCAGAAAGAAATTGGCATAAGATTGTGCTCAAAATAGGAATTTGTGGAGGATTAAAATCACATTGGGTTGAAAGGTAACTATTATACAGGGCTATTCAGAAAGAAGGAACTGACTTCAAACATTTATTTCTTCGGAACTACAAAAAAATATAAACACAATTCCAACGTTCCTGGAAAGGGAAAAGTTCAAATTTCACTATTTTATACATTCAATATGAGCACCATGTGTTACACGACAAATATCAAAACGGTGGCTCATTTCTTGCCACACACGAATCAGCTAGTCTCTAAGTTATCGAATTCACAGCTTCAACAATTCGATGTCGCAGATTTTGAAGAGTGTCAGCCATAGGGGGGATAAAAACACGGTCTTTTACGTAAACTCACAGATAAAAATCACACTGGGTTAGGTCGGGTGATCTGGGAAGTCACCGGTAATGAAGTTGATATACTGCTCCTCCTCTTCCAATCCAAAGTCTTGTTGGGTCGCCATTCTAATGTAAACAATCAACATGACAAGCAACAGCGCCAATGCGGCCGTGATCAGAACTTCAAACTTTACACTTTCCAGGAACTTTGGAATTGTGTTTCTATTTTTTGTAGTTTGGAAAAAATAAATGTTTGAAGTCTGTTTCTCCTTTCTGAGTAGCCCTATATTTTATAAATTACTTTAATAAAATATGTACAATTGAACAATAATTGAAATAAATAAAATAAACATAAACAAATTGTAAATACGTAAATGTTGATATAGTTATGCTGTGCTATAGCTGATATTTCCGTGCATAATTCAAATTAGTTGCTGCCAGAGAGATTTCGTGGGGAAATGGCGTGTTGGGATCTCTTAAGAAGTGTCGAACGCGAAGTGAAACCAAACAAATTTTTGGGCACACTAGGGAAATCGAGGGATGGCAAATTGAAGATCAAAGAAGAAATATGTATTATTAATAATGAGAACTTTAATATGGTGTTTGTTTTGGTCTTCAATTGTTTTATTGTATTATACAATTCTAGTGCATTTGATGTATGCCAAGAGAGAGGGTGGTATGCGTGCGTGCGCGTGTTCTTTTTAAGTATGTTTTGGTAGCTGGTATTTTTTATTGTACAAAGTGAGAGATTTTTTATGTATCTATATACATGGTATTTTTATATATGAGTGTAGATGTGTATCATTGTGTATGTACTGTAGACGTAGATGTATATATATATATTCTTTGTCTAATGCCACCAGGTTGTATTTTATTGCATTTCTGGCTTTCTCCTTTGGCATTGGGGGAATTGTAATTCATTTCTTAGGTTGGGGCACCTGGAAGGTGGAGTTACGTTACCCCGATAAGATGTGTGATAAATGATGATGCACCAGAACAGTTCTTAATCTAAACTTAACCTAAATTCCATACCATGGACAACCACAGGAATAATTCCCTTTAAAAAAATCCTATGGTCTGACCGGGAATCGAACCCGGAACCTCATGAACAGTAGTCAGTAACGCTGATCACTAGCCCATGAGGCTGGTCATATATAGGCCTATATGTTATAATTAAATTTTTAACATTGAGCAATGCAAGCTTAATATGGAATGATAAGAAAAATAAATGCCTGGACGGGCATTTATTTTTCTTATCATTCCATATATATATATATATATATATATATATTCATTCATTCATAGTGTTCTGCTCAAGAGCAGGTATTTCAGTGCAAACTCAGCATTCTCCACTCTTTCCCTGACTCAGCTTTCCTTTTTGTATCTGCATACAAACCATTTATTTTAATATTGTCTATCATCTGATGTATTTTTCTGCCTCTAACTTTCTTTCCGTTGATCATTCTTTCTAGAGCATCCTTCAGCAGGCAGTTTCTTCTTAGCCAGTGGCCAATCCAATTTCTTTTCCTCTTCTTTATGAGTTCCAGCATTGTTCTTCTTTCACCCACTCTGTCTAGCACATCTTCATTTCTTACTTTGTCCATTTTATACGTTCCATTCTTCTCCATATCGACATCTCAAAAGCTTCCAGTCGCTTTTCCTCATTCCGTCGTAATGCCCACGTCTCTGCACGATATAATGCTACACTCCACACAAATCACTTCACTAGCCTCTTTCTTATTTCTCTTGCTATAGGTCCGCAGAAAATGCTTCTCTTCTTGTTGAAAGCTTCTTTTGCCATTGCTATCCTCTGCTTTACTTCTTGACTGCAGTTCATGTTACTACTGATAGTACAACCCAAGTATTTGAAGCTCTCCACTTGCTCAATGGCCTCATCTTTATATATATATATATATATATATATATATACATATCCATTCATAGAAATTCTGCCCGAGGGCAGGTCTTTCACTGCAATCATAGCATTTTCATGCTATGCTTGGAGCTTTACTAGCGAGTTGTAGGTGTGGTAGCTTCCCGTTGCTTTCCACACCGTTGAAGGATGATGATGATGATGATGATTATAATGATAAGGATGATGATGGTGGCCATATGATTTCGGGGACCTTCGGGCCTTAAAGTTTTTCTGTAATTTGTCTTACAGGCGAGGAAAAACCCCGATAAAAACCTCACCCAGAAAAACTGCCCCGACCGGGGATCGAACCCGGGCCCGCTGCGTGATAACGCAGCACGCTACCTCGAGACCACAGCGGTGGATATATATATATATATATATATTATTATATATATATATATATATATATATATATGCGTAAAAAGAAAAATAAACATCAGAACAGGGATTTGAACCCGATACCTCTAACCTTATACGTTAGTGCGCTACCAATTTCACTACTCAGGCTCCTAGCACAAACATTTATTTGTCTTCCTTATATAAATCTTTCTATCATGAGAGGCAGCGGAAAATCGGTCACACTGCCATCTCGTGGCTTCTGTAACAAGTAAGCATTTGAAGAGTTATTTATTTTATAGCAGTAAGGCTTTTTTATTTCAATGTTATAAATACATTTTAACATCGAAATATATATATTCAATGTTTTATACATATTATGTATGAGAGTAGACATGTAAATACTGTATCCATGTATGTATTTGTTTATATATATTCATATATTTTTTATTTGTTTGTGGAAGAAGAATATTCATGTAGGCCTACATCCAAACAGGTCCGTGCGCAATGCCAATGAAAATGCATGTATTTCCTATCTTTCGAAAATGTCAGAAAGTTTCCACTTCCTTGACTAAATGAGACACATGTCGCCTTGTTGAAATGCAACTATTTGGTCGGAAGAGTGACGCGTGAATCTAAATATAAGGCTCTATAGACTTTGCATGTGGTTGCAATTACCGGATTTTGTTATGAAAGATGTTTATGTGCTCGTTCTTTACATAAAATGTTAATATTGGTATTTTTACTTAGAGAAAGATGACCAAATGTTGCTATGTTAGTCTGTTATTTTTACTTTGCATGATATTCATAAAGGAAGATAGTAAAAAGAAAAACATTATAATAAAAACCTGGAAGGAACGAAGAAAAGTCATAAAATATACTTTTATGTGGGTAGACAATTCTGTATATAGAATTTTGGCTGCATTGAATGTGAAAAGAATTCAATATAACACGAGAACATCATAACAGAAAAGCTACTCCCTTTCATAGCGTCTTACAGATAGGCTCCTGGAAATAAGCTTTTTTGTATTATGTGTTTTTCCTCAAATATATGAGTTCCAATGTATTCTTCATTGAAAATTTTGCGGTACGGCACATTAAGAAAAAATCCTTTTGGATTATAAATTTTCTCCCTAGTCCTATAGAGCTTTGTTTCCCGAATTCACAATTTGTTGATATTTATTAGATCTAATCTTATACCTGTTAATTAAATATATGTATTAATTAAATAAAAATAAAACGTAGTTTTATTTGATTTTCATATTTATTATATAATTCAGTGACAGCTGTTTCGGTACACTGTACCTTCTTAAGACATGTTAACAAATTATTAATTATGTTCCAACTGATCTAAGCAACAATACAACAATATTTATTTAAATTCAACAAAGAAGATTCATTCGAATCAAGTTGAGAATTTAACAGTTTGTTACTATTTTTCAATTTATTTATTTCTACAGCCTCCAAAAGATCTAACTTCTTACCCTTATCACAAACATGTAAAATTTCAAAATTTGGATCGAAACAATGATTAAATTGGAATAGGTGGTTAGCATATTTTGAATGTTCTAAATTTCTGTTATATGCTCTCATGTGTTCTTTTATCCGAGAGATAAAAGGTATACCAGTTTGTCCTATATAGACATTGTCACATGTGCCACACTTCAATTTATATACACCTGATAATTTTTCTTTCTTTATTTTGGTTTTATTGTTTTTTATTATATTTTGTAAAGTTTTATTAGTTTTAAATGCCACATTAATGTTGAACTTTTTAAAGCGTTTAGATATTTTATTTGAAAGTTGGGCCTATGTATGACATTACGACATATTTCTTTGTTTTCTTTGGGTAAAGGAAAAACTTTGTTAATTGCTTTTTTGTAATGAACTTTTTAAATTAAATATTCTATAATTTAATAGCTAATTGTTTAATAATATTCAATTCATTATTATATTCCAAGGGTGAAAGAGGGATATTTAAAAGTCTATGAATGTAACTATTAAAGGCTGCCATCTTATGAGTATATGGGTGAAGAGAAGAACTATGGATAGTGGTATCAGTATGAGATGGTTTGTGAAAGATACCAAACTCAAACTTATTATCAATGTGTTTTATTGAATATTTAACTCATGCCCCAAATGGGAGTCAATGACCAATCACGTTTCGATGATTTCTGTTTTACAACCAATCAGAGTCGTGTTTCACGAAATATTTATGTGTTATAATTACCATATTAAAGAAAGCTCCTCCTTTTTAATATTCTGAACAGTTCTGACCATTATTTTGCAGTTTAGTTTATATCTAACTTTAAATGTGGCGATTTAAGTTATTTTTTTGCGCGATAGTGCGCTTTGTCGTACTTACAGCAATGACGACCATGATTGAAAGTTCAACTTCCTACGTTTCGGGTTTGTGAACCTAAATAACTATACTGTAATATTACATATTATAAACCTCGTGCGTGAAATAAAACCACTGCACTTTATGTATACTATGTACAATGTATATACAAAAATATATCCAAAATGTAGTGTTAATATACATTATACGAAACAAATCACTGCATTTTAAACTAACTGAACTTTATTTGAAACAATATAAAACAATAAATACGTACTTGCCGCCACTTTATGACTGATTGTTGTCACGGCCTACTATAGTGTCAACTAATAAACATTGCACACACTGTTAAGGTTAGTCAGTTGTTTACAATGAACGCAAATATTTCCAACAAATATGCTATTATTTTACTATTATTTATTATTTTGAAAACACCATCGCGCAAAAAATAATATACAACCCACGTTGTGAAGTGTTTTACAGAATCTCGGAAGTTAAAAACCTCGCTATCGCTCGGTTTTTAAACATTTTCCTCCCTTCTGTAAAACCACTTCCCAACCTCGCATCGTAATATACTACAGAATTGATATAAGTAATGGATCGTGTCTGTGATGTAACCAGAAATTATAGGGCCACAGTGTTATTATTATTATTATTATTATTATTATTATTATTATTATTATTATTATTATTGCCGATGTGCGCACCCCGCGCGACGGACTGGAAGTAAGTAGATAGATAGATAGATAATGGAATTTATTGCCTTTTTTTCAGAATAAAGAAAATACATATGCATTTACATTGCGCATGGGCCTGCTTGGCCGTACGTGCATTATTTTTCCATGAATAAAAAATAAAACTAATCATAATATGGTAAATAATTCCCATACACATAAATCCTCAATTCAAGTGCATAGATTTCCCAATTGTAACCAATTAATACGTCTGAATTAAAATTTCCTTAAAATATATATCCATCCATAGTAATTCTGCCCGAGAGCAGGTTCGTCACTGCAATCATAGCATTTTTATGCTATGCTTGTAGCTTTACTAGGGAATTGTAGGTGTGGTAGCTTCCCGTTGTTTTCCACACCGAAGAAGGATGATGATGATGATGATGATAAGGATGATAAGGATGATGATGATGGGCCTTAAAGTTTACCTGACATTTGTCTTACAGGTGAGGAAAAACTCCGATAAAAACCTCACCCAGAAAAACTGCCCCGACCGGGGATCGAACCCGGGTCCGCTGCGTGACAAGGCAGCACGCTACCTCGAGACCACAGCGGTGGACAAAAAAAATATATAAGGATATATTTAAATTTAAGTGGTTTATATTTATACAAATCTTATTATATAATTATTTCGATTTGTTTCAAGTTTATATATGTTATTATTATTTATATATGGCAAATATCTGTTAATACATCTTATATATTAATAAATACTGCTCTTAAGTACTTTTAAAATTCATGGTGAATCGCCGTTGAACGAATGAAGTAAAGTTTTAAATTCTGAAAATGGGTGCCTGATACATAAGTCGTCTTCAGCTAAAATCAACTTGTTTTTAAAAACTTCGTCAAATAATTAAAACATGGGCGTTTCAGAATTATGTTCAGATCCTTGGGTGTGTTTTTTGTTCAGCATGTTTTTATTCTTAAATGTGTCAGAAATGCGAGGCGGTAGAAAGGTAGCTAATTATTGTAATTGAATTTGAAAAATCCGTGGTTATGTACTATTGGGTTCAACACATTTTAAATTTTTCCCGGTCTGTTCAACTTCTTATGGGATACGATGTCCAGTTGTAGTGGTCACTGTGATTGCCAATTCACACAGCGAAAGTTAAGTCTGGCGGCTGCTCCAATACATAGAAAAATTTACCATCTAAAAATTATCACGTATTCCACAGATACTGGAACTTGTACTTGAGATAGGTCTACTACTCAGGTAGAGAGTGGAAATAGAATATAACTTGAAGATGAGTCTACTGCTTAGCTAGAGAGTATAAATAGAACATAACTAACTCGTAGAGATAGCTCGAACATCCTAGTCGAGCGTCTGTAGAGAACTTGCATAAGAGAGAGTTCGACCTCCTAGTTGAGGGTCCAGAAAAACTTAAAACACGAGTAAATAAATTAAGAACACAACAAACTAGCAATCAGTAGCACAAGTCAATAAATAATAGACAATAAGTTCGGTCTGATGCAAACTAATGTGACCAAAAGTAAGCAGATGGGAATTCGAATGTAAACAACTATACAAGAAAAATATAAGATTGCATTCGAATTCCCTACTGCGTAGCAATGGCGAAGACGCGCAAAACAATGGCATCTCCGCCAAACATAAATTAACGTAAAAATTAAATCTACCATTTAACATGTACTTTACCGGACTTTACTACGACTTTACCGGATGACGCCTTGATTCTCGTCAAACACACGTTTTCGGTACATTGAAAAAAATAATGACTTGTTCATATTTAAATGCCACTATTACCAAATTAGTCCACCATTATGATCTTTGCCTCATATGGAATCGGCCCGATTCGATCCCCGTTTGGGACATGTTTCCTGAGTGAATACAAACGTCGGGATACTTTAAGGCCCAAATAGTCCCGAACATCATATGACCATCATTAATCATCATCCATATCATATTCCTCTAATTTAATATGAATGTTGTGTCTTATCTTAAATGCTCATGATGTTTCGGAGGTGATGTTGAGCTGGTCATTCTTCCAAGAATGTCCTTTATGTACTTGTGTGGAGAAAAATTTATATGTAATGAAGAGTTTAAAATTTTCTCCCGACAGGCTATGTCCTGTGAGCCTTGCGTGGCATGGGACATGTAAAGTAGGCCTACATATAAAGAGCAGGTTCAACTAAGGTAAGGAGGGAGATTATGCCTGGGTGATAGTTTTTCGGAGTTCTTCCTCACTTGTAAGACAAATGTCAGGAACATTTAAGGCCAAAAAAGGTTCCTGAAATTCATCGAGCCATCATAATCATTATCATATTCGTCACGTTTAGAATTAATGTATGTGTGTATCTTAATGTTGTGTTGTCTCGAGGAGGCCCTGCCATTTTGAGCTGATCACTCATTAAGGAAGGCCCACCATGTCCTTGTGGTCAGAAAAGTATGTAAATGATCCATAGTTTAAAATATCTTTCTCGACAGATCGTGCCACCATAAGGCCCGGGTGGCATGTGACACGTAAAGGCGAGAGATTAAACTGGGTTAATGAAATGGAACGATGGAGACTATCAATACGAGGATCGTTTGATAGGTTCTCGGAATCAGCACCTTATGTCAGCGCTATTTCAACCAGGTTCCTTCA
Source organism: Diploptera punctata (assembly GCA_030220185.1). NCBI lineage: Eukaryota > Metazoa > Arthropoda > Insecta > Blattodea > Blaberidae > Diploptera > Diploptera punctata. The sequence continues at coordinate 516,658 of JASPKZ010007266.1, forward strand.
GTAGTAAACACGTGGTGCATCAGTGCTCTGGGTGTGGACGCGTGTTCATTGTTGTTCTCGTAGTACTTTGTGATGATGGAAAGAACTAAGATTCGAGCGGTAATAAAATACTTTGTAAAAAATGGCATGAAGGCAAAATAAATTCACGGAGATTTTCAGAACACGTGGGGGATTCTGCGCCTTCATATTTAACAGTTGCTAAGTGGACAACCGAGTTTAAATGTGGTCAAGACAGCTTAGACGATGATCCTGTAGTGGTCGGCCAAGATGTGCCACTACTCGAGAAATAATTACAAAAGTGCACAAAATGGTATTGAAAGATCGCTGACTAAAATTGCTGTAGGGATGTCATCTGAACGGGCACATTACATTTTAAGTGAGGAATTGGGCATGAAAAAAATATCGGCTAGATGGGTACCGCGGCTATTAACACCGGATCAAAAACGCATCAGAGTAGAAATGTGTGAAGAATGTTTGGCCCGTTTTCACAGAAACGAAGATGATTCTTTGCGCCAGTTTATGACCACAGATGAAACTTGGGTCCACTACTATACATTAGAGACAAAACAACAGTCAAAGTAGTGTAAACATGCTGATTCTCCACCATTAGTCCTCCATCCATCCGCAGTAATTCTGACCGAAGGCAGGTCCTTCACTGCAATCATAGCATTTTCATGCTATGCTTGCAGGTTTACTAGGGAATTTTAGGTGTGGTAGCTTCCCGTTGCTTTCCACTCCGGTGAAGGATGATGATGATAAGGATGATGATGATAAGGATGATGATGATAAGGATGATGATGATAAGGATAATATAATGATGGCAATATGATTTCGGGGACCGTTTGGGCCTTAAAGTTTTCCTGACTTTGTCTTACAGGTGAGGAAAAACCCCGAAAAAAAACTGACCCAGAAAAACTGTCCCGACCGGGGATCAAACCCGGGCCCGCTGCGTGACAAGGCAGCACGCTACCTCGAGACCACAGCGGTGGACTCCCTTAAAATAAGAGTTCATATTTCGCATCCATATAATATAAATGGGAGAATAATAATATATATTTTTAGTTTAACATTTTTTGAAAGAAGTTTTGACAAGAGTCCCTCTAATACATAGTAGCATACATTTCCAGAATTGGGTCTATACCTATTTATTTAAAATGTTAGAGTTACAGACATAATGCCTATCCTTTCACTCAATCAGTGAAAAATATTATATAGGCCTTCAGAAAAATGAGATAAAATAAATATTGATCAACAAATATTTAAACGAATTAAATTGAACACAATAAATTATAAAAAAATTAAATATGTGGCTCCGTTCATAGAACATTAAAACATAAAACAAGAAAGGATACAATATTGAAGTTCTACAAAACAATGCGTTATCGGTACTTTTATACCGTAGTGAGACCTGGGGTAATAAATAAGATGAGTTCGAGTAGAATACAAAGTGCAGAAATGACTTTTCTAAGAAGGACCAAACGATGCACAAAATTGGACCACATAAGAAATGAAGAAATCAGAAGTGAATTAGAAATATATTCAATAAGTGATAGAATTCAACAACACCGCGTCGGCTCGGAACAGCATGTTCAGGGAATGGAAGAAACAAGATTGCCCAAGATAGCATATCATTATAAACGAAAGGGATTAAGGGATGTAGCAAGATCTAGGAAGAGATGGAAGGAATAATTGTGATTTCGGAACAGTCGATTCGCCTAAACCTTGAAGTGAAGATGATGATGATTAAACTGAATTTAAAATTAATCAAGTTAATGTTAACAGAAAAACTAGTGATCAGAAATTATCAATTAGATGAAAAACTTAGTGGTAACCTAAAGCTAGAAATTGTAGTTAGAGGGACTATAAATTAAAGAAGAGAGAGAAAGTAAGGAAAGGCTTTATTTATAATAGAATTAGCAATAATTTAATCACTGTCGCATGTAAAGTAAGTGGACATTTGAGATATAGGATTGTAATCGTGTCTTTATATAGAGTTGGTATGAGAATGTCTGGAAGGCATCTTGAGTGCTAATTACGATGTGAACAAGACCTTGATCTTGAGTACAAGCGCTACCTCACTAATTGAATTAAGTTCCTGCCACCATTAGCCTAGCGTCTTCTTAAAAAAAAAACCTTGCTTCACTTCTCAAGTCATCCATTGTTCTTGTCATCTTTAACAAACTATGAAATTTTTTCTAAATTCGAGTTTATGTAAAAACTATTCAGATTAACTTTGATATTAGGTTTCAAATATAACAGAACATTTTCCCTACAAATTATGATATTGTTTTAATTGTGGTTCGGTTGTCTAGTGATTAAACAGGTATGCATAATTCTAGTTTCCTGCAAAATATGTCTCTTTTACTAATTCTATAATTATGTTGAGTTATAGTCTCTCCTTTGTTAAGAGTTACTAGACAATGTTAATTTTTAGTTACCTTATTTGTCCATAGATGTCATGAATGGCATGCGGCCAACACACCGACTCAATAAGATAATGCTGATCTCAAAACTGATATCATATGGCAATCATTTCCCTTTCCTATCGTATTCCAATTTTTATATTTACCAATTTTAGCTATTGTTTGAAGCAAAGGAATACTACGAAACGTGGGATAATATTCAAATATAAGTGATTGATTAAGAACTGTGGTCAAATATTAATCTATGATTAAGTGCGTTGTGCCTAATATTACATACATTTGATGGGACTGAGAGTATTTTATGTTTATGTTCTCATATTGTGAAAAACTTGTACGTGATGGAGGAAAACTGACATATTTAAATTCAGTATGGTTGAGTTAGCCCTGTTCACATATTAGAACAGAAACCTGAGTTCATCATCGTCGTTTCTGAATCCGAAGTTCGGCAATTGATGGAGTTATTTTTGTCTAATGCCACCAGGTTGACTTTTATGACATTTCTGGTTTTCTCCCCTGGCATTGGCGGAATTGTAATCCATTTCTTAGGTTGGGGCACATGAAAGGCTGAGTTATGTTACTCCATGACATGATAAATGATAACGAAGCGCCAGGAGAGTTCTTAACCTAAACTTAATTTAAATTCCAAACCATGGGAACCACAGGAATAATTCCCTTTAAGGAAAAATTCCTATGGTCTGACCGGGAGTCGAACCAGGGACCTCATGAACTATAGTCAGAAAATCTGACCACTAGCCAATGAGGATGGTCATTGATGGATTGTTTCATAGGTTATTTCCAAAGGGAAGTATAGCTATTATATCGTGCCGTATATTTATGGCATGAAAAATATTCACATAAAACATTTTAAACAACATTTTTGGCACTTTCACGCCCATATCCAAATTGCGACGATAGTAACCATGTATACTTGAGAGCGTAGTTAAATAAAACGCTACTTTGACTTAGGCTTTCAAGGTCGAAGTTATTATGATGATCTTGTAGAAGATTTCCTGGCTGTTGGCCGTGGTCTTGAGACTTGTGGTTCCCCGACGTTTCGCCAGAGACTGCGTCCGGCACCCTCAAGGGTTGTCTTGAGACTGGCAATTTTGTCGACTACCTGCCCTATTTATACATTTATCCGCGAGTGTTCTCTGCGCGGTCCGCTACTTAGTAAATTATATCTGACTTCTGGTTTGTTAGCATTAGGGTCTTCCATTGCACCAATGAGGTTGCTGTCTGATGTTGTAGTAGATTGTTCTATTAGGGGTTTATATCTAGATTTTTTTAAGACTGGTATCCATGCTTTGTTGACTTTTAATGATTCTTCCTTTCTATTGTAACTATTTATGCTTGAATATTTTAATGGCTTCCCATTGCAGACGGGCAAAATAGTGTGTGCAGTTAGATAATATATCTGTGTTGTTGTATTGTACTGTATGGTCTTCAAGTAGAGAGTGTTCTGCTACTGCCGACTTTTCCACTTGTTTAAGAAGTGTGTGGCTGCAGCAAAGCCCAATTAAAAAATTGGGCCCGTTGAGCGACGTCCAGTGGCTGTAAGACTTGTACTTTTTGCAGATGAAAGGGATAGAGCTGGTCTTCATGCAGGACTTCCCATGCACTGTGAAGGTTCGTACCCATTACACGTCCGATAGCACGAGTACTAGTAGAAGGTTCCTCTTTCACCCTATGAAGAACATTTTCTTCAAAATCTGCAGTGCGGCGCGTACGTCTTGCACCGGCGTCGACTCTGTTTACCCTCAACATCCCGCAAACGCCTATCAACAGACTCGAAGGTTGTTGGGTGAGGATGGCGTCTATCCGGATACCGCTCCACGTACACGGCAGCAGCTCTTACATCATTACCTTGTGCTGCACCATAAATCAGATGCATATCGGCAAGTTCAGCATAACTGTAAAGATGTTCCATGATGCTTTCATGTATTGCAACTGAAGTAATACTGAAGTAACTTCTAATTAGATATTAATGTAATCTCCAATAGAAGAATAGGAATTTTGCGCGTACCCATACTAAACAAATTTCAGTGTCAACATGTCACAGCATACACGCAGTGTACAATAGGAGAATTGGAATTTTGTGCAAGCCCATACTAAACAAATTTCAGTGTCAACATATCACAGCGAAGAAAGAGCGAAAGAAGGAGAGAGAGAGAGAAAAAAGTCGTCTTCAGTGATTTGAACCATCAGTGTTCGAACATTAAATCCATCACTTTGACCATTAAGCCACAAGATAACTACACAGATTCTGCGTGTTTCACTCTGTACTAAGGATCACATTGTTCCGATTCTACAGTAACCAGCGCAGTGGCGTGCAATCATCTGCAGAGATCGAAATTTTAAGGAATTTGATAACCCAATATTTGATAAACGTTGTTGATGAATTATTAGCAATCAGGATCTTGGAATTAATACTAAGATATGAAGTTATTCTAGTATAATTTTCTCTCCTAGTATGCTCTCCTATTGATTTATCTGTATCAAATGTCGTTTACTTTGATTCCCTACAACTCGCCCATTTTCCCTCGTAGACCATTAGTTCATTATCTCAAAATGATTATATAATACCCTCTATACGTAGTTAAATTTATGCGGTATAATTCATTTACTCCCTATATATATATATATATATATATATACACACAATCAGTGACGTGCGGTGGCATGACGAAAATGTGTCTTATAGTTTAAAATAACTCTTATTCCAGAACTCAGTTTAATAAATAATATGAGCATTTATTATTGTTAATGTGTTTATGCAAATCTACCTTAATAGTACAGTATATAAAATTAAAATTGTACAATTCATACTTGTGCGTGCACAATTCAGTAATATTACTATAATAAAAAATATGTAGTGATCCTCACTTAAAATGCGTTGCAGACAGGACTCTCAAAAGCTGATATCTAGTAGGTTGTACATACTTTATTGTTGTATGAGGTAAATTTTTATCGTTGAAATGTCTGCACGAAAATTGTCTCTTGTATATATTATAAATTACAGTCACTCACATTAATTTTCAGTAACTTGACAAATCATAAACAAAAAACAAGCAACTCCACGGCGCAACAACTCTAGAATGGCCTTGACCTACCAACCGGCTGCTGGCCTCACACACAAATGTGTTAATCAGATAGGTAGACGATCATCCAGCCAGTGTACAATGACGTGCGATTAGTATATCCGGTCTCCTAGCCGTTACAGCTGGGTAGCTGAGTTTCTTAACTTGGGGCAGCTACGTATTCTAGTTACCTAAATGCCTCACGATGCTGGGTAGTAACCAGTCCACTTTAACTAAAACTCGCGAAAGCGTATTAATAACGCATTTGAACGAACTCAATACCGATATTAAATTACTTCAACTGTTGGTTTCCATAAATAATAATACACATTCGTAATCATTGAATTGTTATGTTGAGTGATTCCGGGTTATGTGACCGTGGTCCATAGTTGGTGTTGATACCAGACGTTTGGCCCTCAACTGCGGAGGGCATCTTCAGTGCAAGAGCCACGCCCACTCACCCTGCACCCTCCACTAATACAACGTCCTCTACGTCCACAGCGCTCACTCTCAGTAGATCTTCCGACCAGGAAACACGCCTAGAAGCACTCGCCACTGAAGATGCCCTCCGCAGTTGAGGGCGAAACGTCTGGTATCAACACCAACTATGGACCACGGCCACATAACCCGGAATCACTCAACATTATGATTACCGGGCCGTGAAAGCCTGCATTCAACCATTGAATTGTTATTCAGTTAGATAATATAAATAAAGCTTCTTAAATTACTAAGTTGCTATAGTTGACTAATATTGCTACTCCTGCTTGAGCTCTTTCTGTTATTTCAACCCCAATATAAAACGTTATATATTTACTTAGATCTTTACTTCTTCTTTGTTTTCTTTTTTGTTCATGTTATCACTGCTATATCTATATCTCTTTCTTTTAATTCTCTTTCCAGTTCGGTTTCTTTATGATGTATTCCTCTGACATTCCATGTTGCTACTTTAATTTGATCTTGAATTCCAAAACGTTTATCCTTATGATTTGCGTTTGTCGTTACCCCTTGAACGGCCCGGCTATCTCTTTGCAGCTTGTAAGTATTTTGAAGTGTCCCCTGAGTACGCTACTAACGTTCTGCAGGGGCTGCCTCCTTAAAGCCTTTGGACTTGCTTCCTTGTGTTTTATCCCCACAAGGAGGGTTGCCTCTTGCGCCTTTTGCCGTTGAGGACTTCACTCTTGTTTCCCCGAGCTGGGTCTCTTATTTCATCCCAAAAGATTGGGTTGCCACTTCCGCCATTTTCGCCGTTCCGATATTTCTATCTCCGCCGTGCCTGCCGTTGTGGTCTTCCGTATTTGCAGCTTCCAGTGTGGTCGTTGCTCCCACGTTGCGGATTATTCTTAGTTCCCTCTCCTCTTATCTAACCGCAAGCCACGACTTCCGGTTATGATCGTCTGGGTCATTGGTACCTAAGCCTTTATACCACGCCAAGGTGATAGAATACCAAAAGCAGCATACAGCTATTCACCACGAGGAAGAAGAAGTGTGGAAAGACCAAAGAAAATATGGAAACAGTAGCAATTTGGAGCCGGAACAGGCTAGTAAATAAGCCTAAACCGTGATGAATAATAATAATAATAATAATAATAATAATAATAATAATAATAATAATAAGAAGAAGAAGAAGAAGAAGAAGAAGAAAGGAGCTATAGTTGACAAAGCATTCAACATAATTTTATTTTATGTTTTTCGTTGTGTTTTGTAAAAATATAATTAGGATAAGTAATACGAATTAAAAACTATTGTCCAAAATTTGAACTGTTGAGGAAGTGGCGCTTTCAAAATCAGGCAGACACGTTTCTTGTATCTCATGAGCCAATAACATTTTTTCGCCAAAGGAAAACTTCATGAATCGATAGGTTTGAAACTTCCATCGAAATCACTCTACTTGGAATTGAATCCGTGAGTATCCGGGCAATAAGTCTAGCAAGCTGCAGCCGAGTGCTATGTACTTTTAAAATTCAAATTGATGATTAGCTATCAATGCTCTTTCTGAGTCTTCAATTTTGAGGCATGCCAAAATTAGTTTCTGCAGTAGCTTGCTCAGCACTGGTAAAAGACTGATTGGTCGAAGATTATCAGGGTTGGCGGATCTTTACCAGGTTTTGAAATAGTGATAACTTTGGTTCGTTTCAATAATTCGGGAAAGTAATGGAACTTGAAACAAAGCTTCACCATTTGAAGGAGCAATATAATGGCTTCAGACGGTAATTTCTTTACCACCAGTTTGGATATTCAGTCGTGATGGGGGGCTTTCAATTATGAAAGCCGTATATAAACACGGTTGAGAGGGATGGGTCTCTAGAAAATCACTTACTGTTCGGTGTAACTCATCTTCATGAGCAGGTGTGGTGAACTCATGAGGGCGAAACCGTTCTGCAAGATTTTCAGCAAGACCTCGGGCTTTCTCCTGGGGAAGATAAGCACAATTTTCGATAGAGTAAATGGCCGAAGGAGGAGCTCGACTCCTCTGGATTAACTTTATGATCTCGCATGTGGTAGTTTGTTTTGTCTGAAATCCTCTGCAGGGAAAGAACCCACTCAGAGATATTCAGGTCTAGTAGACAATTCCGCTCCAGATGGGCATATCTGTTGTATTACTGTTTGTGTTGGGGAGAGCAAAAATCGCGGTACAACTTAAGATACCGGCGTTTCTCAGTTAAGTAATTTTGTAATGTGTGATCAATTTGTTGTGTTTTTGCAGTATGAGTTGTTCGTGAGGTTATGACCGTTTATTAGTGGTCTGTAAGTTAAGGACAGTGTCTTCAATTTGGTTTGTAGATTGAATAGTATAGGCCTAACTCATAGTTAAGCATGACCAGTAAATGTTATCCTTCTGGATGTTATATGGGGAGCTTAAAAGAAAGGAAAGTTAAAATTTAAAGAGTATTGGTATATGATCAGAGTCAAGTGCATCTGTAAAAGTAGTGACGCGTACAATGTTAGAGACAGTTTTCGAGAGGGCTATGTTAAGTATATATGACCGGATGCCTTAAGCAATGTGTTTGAGGAACGTGTTTTCCCTTGGAGCAGAGATTTCGGTTTTACGGATTTGACAGTAATTTAAAAAAAATAGTGTCAGAAGGAGTATGTACACGACAGTTCAAGAAAATATGTTTAGCGTTAATGTCTCCCGCTAGCAAGTAGCTAGAGGATACAGATATAAGAACATTTAAGTCGTGTGTTGTAAAAGGTCGAGGTGGAGATCTATAAACTGAAGCTATAAAAATGGTTTCCTGGTGAGAAATATGTAGAAAAATGCCAATGACTTCAATCCATTGAAGCCGAGGAATTGGGACCAGCCTGTGGCCAATGGATTACTTTATAGCTGTGCTACCAAGGGTCTATGAGGTCATTTATATATCCACAGTAATTCTACCCGAAAGCATGTCTTTCACTGCAATCATAGCATTTTCATGCTATGCTTTGAAGCTTTACTAGGGAATTATAGGTGTGGTAGCTTCCCTTTGCTTTCCACACCGGTGAAGGATGATGATGATAATGATAAGGATGATGATGATGATGATGGCCGGATGATTTTCGGGGACCGGGGACCGTTGGGCACTAAGCTTCCTGACATTTGTCTTACAGGTGAGGAAAAATCCTGACAAAACCTAACCCAGGAGCCTGTCCCGACCGGGAATCGAACCCGGGCCCGCTGCGTGACAAAGCAGCCGCTACCTCGAGACCATAGCGGTGGACATTATATATTAAACAAGATTAATTGAGAAGAAGAATGTCAATATCTTGTTCCAGTATAATTGTAATGACCAGCTGAATCTGTTTAGCTACACCATTGACATTAAAAGCCATGGCATTGAGACAGCTTCCATGACGGAATGTAGGCCTAACATTATCTCCGAAACATAAATTCACCAGTGAGAACAGAAACATTAACTTCTTCATGGGCGTGTTAATCAAGTCAGCATTGGCAGGACATCTCGGAGAATTTGCTGTCTCTTTCCGGTTGGGGAGGTTGTAGGACAGATTTCACCTGAACCCGATCAGGACTTGCTACCTTTGTTTGCGGTTGTGCTATATTGAATAAGCAACCATGGAGAGCTGGCAAATCATATTCCAACAACTAGAGGGTTTGCATGAGGCTATAAAAACTAATGCCAGAACAGCCAATTTATTTATCAATTTACGTTTATAACATTGTTAGGTACTTGTTTCAATTTTTCTCACCAATAGCTCAATGCAAATACGGGCCAGCAACTTGATCGAAAAGTAACTTGCTCATAATTAATAGAAAGCAGTAAATTTAAAGAGAGATGTTACCCATGTTTAAAAACTAGTTTCTGTTTATATTCTCAAGAAGTTTAAACATCTGTCGAGTGTGCAGCTACACTCAGTAATTAATGGAGTATTGTATTTAATATATTGATGTACTTTACGAACGAATCAGACAATGGGCTAAAGAGAACAATAGGCTCTCAAAATATCAGGCAGGTTTTAGAGAAGGGTACTCCACGGTGTACAACCTATTTGTTCTGAGAACATTAATTGATGACAATCTGAAAATGAAGGGGGGTAAATTATTTTGTGCATTCATTGATTTTAAGATGGCATTTGATACTGTGGACCGAAGCGCACTTTGGGAAAAATTAAATCGGAAAGGATTGTCTCATAAAATGATACATGCTTTAATGTCAATTTATAAATATGTTAAATTTTGTATAAAAGTAGACCAAGGGCACATTACAGAGAGCAGTGAAGCCAATCGGGGAGTGAGACAAGGTTGCATTTTATCACCAATGCTATTTAATCTACTCGTTGATGATATTGTAGACGTAATGCTAGAAGGAGAAATTGAGGCTCCGGAGATAGGAAATGTTAGAATCCCAGTCCTGTTGTATGCAGATGATTTAATTATCTGTTCCAAGACAATCAAGGGATTGCAAAGAGGTCTTGACCTACTGGAAATATACTGTAGGAATTGGTGATTGACTGTAAATGTTAGTAAGACAAAAACAATGACCTTTAAAAATGGGACGGTTTATGGTAGAACAGAGGAATGGAAATACAGAGATCAAGTTCTTCAAAACGTGAAACATTTTGAATATCTTGGTACGACGTTGAAAATGAACGGAAAGTGGAAAAAACACATTGATATAGCATTATTTAAAGGGAGGGGACAACTTAACAGTGTACTCGGTATTCTGGGTCGAGTGCCTGATATTCCAGTCAGCACATTAGAAAAAATGTATGGAGCGATGGTCAGGCCAGTAATGCACTATAGTAGTGAGATTTGGGGTTTCCAAAGAACGGAAATACTAAATAAGGTATATACGCATTTTCTAAAGTATATTACAGGACTTAGTAAGGCCGTTTCTAACTGTGGAATTTTATATGAATTCGGGTCATTCCAGGACGACATTAACTGTAAAATTCGTGTACTCAAATACTGGTTGCGAGTGATCCAAGGTGAAAAAACAATGCTTAGAGCAATTTGTTACGACCACCAAATTAAAAACATAGATGTTAAATTTTGGGCAGACGAGGTTAGGAGAGAACTCCAAAAGATTGGGATGGGCTGGATATGGGAAAAAGGGACTGAAAATCGCAAGAACGTGTGGAGAAAAATAAGGAGGAGGTACTTAGATGTAAACCAACAAGATACCTTCGCCGAATGTACAGGAAAACGCTCACTGTGTTTACAAAGAGACCTAAAACACGTCTGGGGAAAAGAATCGTATATACTCAACCTAGGATTTAAGGAGAGATCAGGGCTTGCTTGGTTTAGGCTAGGGGCATGGAAATTTCTAAAAATTAGCGACGATCACGATATGCGAATATGTCCAATGTGCGGGAACTTTGAAGATGAGATACATATATTAGGAAAATGTAATGATTTAGAATATTGGAGACGTCAGTTATTACCGGAAAGATTTCTAAATTCAAATCGGGAAAGATTGGCATGCTACGAGTTATTGGTAAATCCAGAAAATTGGATAAACCTCGGTAAATTTCTGGACAAAACGCGAAAAATAAGGACAACACTCATTCATGAATAAATATATATGTTATCAAAATGCAATACCATTAATTATTAACAATTATATATAAATTAATTAGTGTATAATGCTGTTGTGTTATTATTTAATTGTAATATTAATGTGTTTTCTTTATGTAATTGTAATGTTAATGTTTTTTAGTGTATAATGCTATTGTGTTATTACTTAATTGTAATATTATTGTGTTTTCTTTATGTAATTGTAATGTTAATGTTTTTTAGTGTATAATGCTATTGTGTTATTATTTAATTGTAATATTATTATTGTGTTTTCTTTATGTAATTGTAATGTTATTGCTATTGTGTTATTACTTAATTGTAATATTATTGTGTTTTCTTTATGTAATTGTAATGTTAATGTTTTTTAGTGTATAATGCTATTGTGTTATTATTTAATTGTAATATTTTTATTGTGTTTTCTTTATGTAATTGTAATGTTATTGATGTTTTTGTTTATTTTTCTTTACACTAGTACCAATTATTACTTTATTGTAACGGACTGTCAACAGCACGTACGGCTTACTGCCCGTGCGACCCATATTTGTAAATAATATTGTAAATATCTTACTTTTTGTCTAATAAAGTCCTACTACTACTACTACTAATATATTGATAAATACTACTTTTTATATCATAATGACTATTTGTTAATACTGGTCCAAATTAAAACAATATAATGGTTAGTTTCAACATCCATCCATAGTAATTCTGCCCGAAGGTAGGTCCTTCACTGCAATCATAGCATTTTCATGCTATGCTTGCAGCTTTGCTAGGGAATTGTAGGTGTGGTAGCTTCCCGTTGCTTTCCACACCGGTGAAGGATGATGATGTGATGATGATGATAATGATAAGGATGATGATGATGATGGCCATATGATTTCGGGGACCGTTTGAGCCTTAGTTTTCCTGACATTTGTCTTACAGGCGAGGAAAAACCCCGATAAAACCTCACCCAGAAAAACTGCCCCGACCGGAGATCGACCCCAGGCTCGCTGCGTGACAAGCACGCTACCTCGTAACCACAGCGGTGGACTAGTTTCAACATAACGTTTCCAAAAATTACTAAATTTGTCATAAGTAATGCTACGAGTGATTTCCAAATTATCGATAAATTCACTCATACTTCTTGAATTTATCTAGAGGGCTTGGAAATCAAGAGTCGCATTTGTTTGGACTGTTTAACGAATAAAATTAAGCCGTTTACTTAAAAATCACTATTTAAATATAAATACCGGTAATTTAAAATATTTATATATTTAATGTAAACGGCGATGTTTGAAAACAAATCGGAAATGCGTGGTTATGTTTATTCACTGCAACTTGCTCAAATTATTTATTGCCAACTTGGATCGCAATCATCGATATCCCACTAAGATCGCAATATTGTAAGAATGCACCCTAGAGGAGAAAAAATGAAACACATCAAACTGTAAATTATAACCAACATTATAGATTTTAAAATTTTTAGGAAACAACTCAGTAAAATCATTATTTAAAAACACAATTATTGAACACACAATATTCAAACGTGTAGTTCGAAGGAATTTGTTCATTATCTGCTACATTCAACGTATTTGTTGGAGAGTCAGTCACTGCAAAATAATGCTCTGACCTGTTCAGAATATTAAAAAGGAGGAGCTTTCTTTATTTTGGTAAACAGAATTCGATAAATAGCGAGGTGAAACCTGACTGTCATTGATTGTAAAACAAAATTCATTGAAACGTGATTGGTCATTGACTCCCATTTGGGGGATGAGTAGTCATATTAAATATTACCTTTAGATGAAATTATATTGCCAAACGAATTTAATAATCTAGATAAACATGGCATCTTTACCTTGTCGTGGTGGAGTGGCTTGCGTGTTTAAATGATCCTGAGAGCTATGCCGGTGGTAGCATTGCTGCCGATAGGGTACCCATGCCGGACTGGTCAAAGGTGATAAGCCAGACGAAGAAAGTACCTTGGTCGAAAGAGTGACGATCTTTCACCGTAAAAATACAACCGTCAAGAAATGCGGACATGGGTTCAACTGGGGTAAAATTTTCCGGAGGTCAAATAGTCCCCCATCCGGTTCTCCGGGCGGGGACTACTTCAGGGAACGCATGCCAAAGGCTCAAACACAGGGATATGTTCCTAGGAACATGGAATGTTAGGACTTTATACAATAGCGGGGCACTAGAGATATTAACGCGGGAATTAGATAAATCGCCCTTGGATATAGTCGCTTTACAGGAAGTTAGGTGACCAGGAGAAGGTAGTCAGGAATCAGGAAGCTTTGCATTACACTACGGGGGTGCAGAAAGACCTGCATTTGGTACGGGTTTTTTAGTCAGAAGAAGGATCCTATCCGCTATCCGAGATATTAAGTTTGTTAGTGATAGGATTCATACATAATTCTAAAGGGTAAACAACATGATTTTATAATTGTAAATGTACATGCCCCGAAGAAGATAAATATGACAAGATCAATGATGAGTTCTATGAAGAATTAGAATACTTATTTGATATCCTTTCACGACATCATATGAAAATTGTCTTAGGAGATTTTAATGCAAAAGTGGGGCGGGAAGATATATTTAAACCAACAATAGGCAAATTCAGTCTTCATGAAGATAGTAACGACAATGGGATTAGATTAGTCACCTTCGCCATATCAAAGAATCACATTGCTAACAGCACAACGTTTCAGCATAAGGATATTCATAAATACACCTGGACGTCTCCAGATGGCGAAAATCGGAACCAAATAGATCATGTATTAGTGGACAAACGCTGACACAATAATATCATCGATGTTAGATGAGTTAGAGGGACAGACTGCAATTCGGATCATCATCTGGTCAGGGTGAAAATCAGACAACGGCTATCGCTTATGAGAGGAATAAACGCTAAAGATGATTCTGAAAAAATTGAATTAAAAAACTTGAAAAATGATGAAATGCGGCAAGAATATCAAATCAATGCACAGGAAAACGCTCACTGTGTTTACAAAGAGACCTAAAACACGTCTGGGGAAAAGAATCGTATATACTCAACCTAGGATTTAAGGAGAGATCAGGGCTTGCTTGGTTTAGGCTAGGGGCATGGAAATTTCTAAAAATTAGCGACGATCACGATATGCGAATATGTCCAATGTGCGGGAACTTTGAAGATGAGATACATATATTAGGAAAATGTAATGATTTAGAATATTGGAGACGTCAGTTATTACCGGAAAGATTTCTAAATTCAAATCGGGAAAGATTGACATGCTACGAGTTATTGGTAAATCCAGAAAATTGGATAAACCTCGGTAAATTTCTGGACAAAACGCGAAAAATAAGGACAACACTCATTCATGAATGAATATATGTTATCAAAATGGAATACCATTAATTATTAACAATTATATATAAATTAATTAGTGTATAATGCTGTTGTGTTATTATTTAATTGTAATATTAATGTGTTTTCTTTATGTAATTGTAATGTTAATGTTTTTTAGTGTATAATGCTATTGTGTTATTACTTAATTGTAATATTATTGTGTTTTCTTTATGTAATTGTAAGGTTAATGTTTTTAGTGTATAATGCTATTGTGTTATTATTTAATTGTAATATTATTATTGTGTTTCTTTATGTAATTGTAATGTTATTGCTATTGTGTTATTACTTAATTGTAATATTATTGTGTTTTCTTTATGTAATTGTAATGTTAATGTTTTTTAGTGTATAATGCTATTGTGTTATTATTTAATGGTAATATTTTTATTGTGTTTTCTTTATGTAATTGTAATGTTATTGCTGTTTTTGTTTATTTTTCTTTACACTAGTACCAATTATTACTTTATTGTAACGGACTGTCAACAGCACGTACGGCTTACTGCCCGTGCGACCCATATTTGTAAATAATATTGTAAATATCTTACTTTTTGTCTAATAAAGTCCTACTACCACTACTATTAAACTGTCAGCATCAGAAAGCATTGGTTGTTTAAAAAAAATGCAAAACATGAAATGGTTTGATGAGGAATGTGCCGACATTGTAAAGAAAAGAAAGCTAGCAAAAATGAAATGGTTACACGAGCGAAATGAAGTAAATTTAGAGCAATTGGATAGTTACTAAAGAGTAAAAGAGGGAATATTTGAGAGAGAAGATTAATGATCTTGAAATGAACGCAAAAGTAGGAACATTAGAGAATTATATCAGGGAATTAGGATAGAGGAAAAAAGGGTTTTAGGCTAGAACAAACATAATTCGGAATGAAAATGGGGATATGATTGCAGTTTCCAGGAGTATATTAAATAGATGGAAAAGTTACTTTAATCAGCTATTAAATGTACATACGAACAGGACATTGAGGAGGATAATTTAGAGTAAGCAGAAATACTAGTCGCAGAACCAAGTGCATTAGAGGTTGAAATGGCAATAGAAAAATGAAAGATGTATAAAGCATTAGGTTCAGATGAGTTCCGAGCAGAACTGATAAAATCAGGGGGAGAAAAATTGATGGACAAGATACGCTGGTTGCTTAGTATGATTTGGGAAAAGTAAGCTGTTCCAGATGAATGGAAAGAATCAATTATCGTACCAATTTATAAGAAAGGAGATAAAACTGATTGCAACATCTACAGGGGCATCTCATTACTTTCAACTTCGTACAAAATTCTAACAAATATATTAGTAAGCAGACTTACTCCCTATACTGATGACATTCTAGGAGATCATTAATGTGGATTTAGAAGAAACAGGTCTACAACAGATCAGATGTTTAGTATAAGACAGATTTTAGAAAAGAAATGGGAATATAATGGTACTGCACATCACCTGTTTGTAGACTTCAAAGAAGCATATGATCCAATTAAGAGGGAGAAGTTATATAGTATCCTGCTGGAGTTCGGAATTCCTAAAAAGTTAGTTAGACTTATACGAATGTGTCTAAATGGCACAAAGAGTAGGGTGCTTGTAGGCAAACAGTTTTCGGACACATTTGAAATCCAGAATGGGTTGAAGCAAGGAGATGCACTATCTCCTCTACTATTTAATTTTGTACTAGAGCATTCTATTAAATCTTTAGAGAATGAGGAAGATTTACAACTCAATGATATTAATAAGCTGTTAGTTTATGCTGATGATGTAGTACTATTGGCCGATAGCGAGGAGACACTAAAGGACAACACACACACGCACACGCACACGCACGCACGCACGCACAAACACACAAAATTGAGTAACACTAAGAAATTGGGACTGGAAGTAAATATCAATAAAACTAAATATATGGTCACACGTAGAAATACATTATATAATGGAAATGGACAACTAATGACAAATGAGGAAAATTTTGAGGAAGTGGCTGAATTCAAATACCTAGGAACAATAATCACGAATAGGAATGAGATGCATAAAGAAATTAAACGTAGGCTCAATTCTGAAAATGCGTGCTATTATGCATTGCAGAGGCTCTTGATGTCCCAACTCCTTTCAAAAAATGTTAAACTGATAGTATATAAAACTATTATTCTACCCGTTATATTGTATGGGTGCGAAACATGGACTCTTACTTTAAGGGAGAAAAGGGGATTACAAGTACTTGAGAATAAGGTACTTAAGGAAATTTTTGTACCAAGGAGAGGTGAACAAACAGATGAATGGAGAAGACTACATAACAATGAACTGCATGTTATTTATAGGAAGCCAGATATAATAAGAACAGTTAAGTCTCGAAAAGTGCGATGGGCAGGACATGTTGCACGTATGGGGATGAAAGACTTGCATGGAAGCTTCTTGTAGGAAAGCCAGAGGGAAAACGCTCAGTTGGTAGACCAAGAATGAGGTGGGAGAATAACATTAACTGTGATTTGATGGAAGTAGATTACACAGGGAATAATTGGAAAGGATTAGCTCAGGATAGGGATGTATGAAGAGCTTATGTCCACGCGGCCGTGAACCTATGTGTTCGATAGTGCCAGTGAGTAAGTAAGATAGAGAGGTAATGATGGAAAAATTTCAATATTGGTCTTTTGAACTTTGCTGTTGTTAAATTTATTTGCTGTTTTCCTGGTATCGCTAATCATAGACTGAGAAACATTTTTCTTAGATCATTGGCCTCATAACGTCAGTTTAATGATTTTGTATGGCACAAGGAATATAAACTCCACAAGGAACACTACTGTCCCACAAATTGAGGAAGCAATTTTGCTTTTTGAGCGATGTCATATGGAAAGACAAAGCGTGGGATAAATAAAACACACCTCTTGAATTCTTGCCTTACGTAAACAAAATTAAATATATATACTACGTCCTCACGTCCTCCTTAAGGGATTAAACTCTCTCAACCGAGAATTATTAAATTTGACATGTAACAATTTCACAACAGGCAGCTGTACACTTTCATTTTCTTTCCTTTTTGTTTCCACTTAGGATGGCACAAAACTCACATGATATCTATAAAACAATAGACTGGCTCTATCGAGCCCTTAGGTTCATGACCGCGCGAACATAAGCTCTCCATACGTCCCTATCCTGATCTAATGTTTTCCAATCATCCCCTCTATAATATACTTACCTCAAATAATGATTGTTATTCTCCCAACTCATTCTAGGTCTACCTACTGGGCGTTTTCTCTCTGGTTTTCCTGCAAGAAGCTTTCATGCACCTCTTTCATCTCTTATTCGTGCCATATGTCCTGCCCATCGCATTCTACGAAACTTAACTCTTCTTATTATATCTGGTTTCCTATAAAGATCATGTAACGGAGCTTGGACAGGTTTTCTCGGGGTTTTCTCCCGTTTTCCCATGCCACAATTTCATTCCACCATTTCTCCATACTCATCTCACCCATTTTGTTTCATTTCAGTCATCTGTCCCTGTGATGGTGCGTCAGGCGTGGTCGACAGGCACACTTGTTATTCATGGACCTCTATATAAGGGGCCGGCTCCATCTGAATTCATCCCTCGATCCGACCATGTATTGGACACGATATATATATATATATATATATATATATATATATATATATATATATATATCTGTGACTCGAACCTATCATTCCTTGATAATGGCATGTGGGATCATGTCGAAACGTCGGAATCAGCGGCTAGAGGCTGACCTTGAATCCATGACGCGGAAAACTCAAGAAAACATTCTTAATCACATATATAAGTCCACCGCTGTGGTCTCGAGGTAGCGTGCTGCCTTGTCACGCAGCGGGCCCGGGTTCGATCCCCGCTCGGGACAGTTTTTCTGGGTGAGATTTTTATCGGGGTTTTTCCTCACCTTTAAGATAAATGTCAGGAAAACTTTAAGGCCCAAACGGTCCCCGAAATCATATGGCCATCATAATCATCATCCTTATCATTATCATCTTAATCATCATCTTTCATCGGTGTGGAAAGCAACGGGAAGCTACCACACCTATGATTGTCTAATAAAGCTGCAAAGCATGGCATGAAAATGCTATGATTGCAGTGAAAGACCTGCCCTCGGGCAGAATTACTATGGATATATATATATATATATATCACTGTTAATCTGTCGTCTCCATTCCCCTGACTGTTCATCTCTCTTAGGTCCAAACATTCACCTAAGAACTTTATTCTAAAAAACTTATAATCTCCTTTCCTCTTTTAAAATAAGAGTCCGTGTTTCGCATCCATATAATATAACTGGTAGAATGACAGTTTTAACTAAATTATCATCATCCTCTTATCCTGTCCTCCTTTCGGAAGTTCGATTATTTTATTTTATATAATTTTAAAAATCAAGAAAAGTAACTATTTTGTTATTTATAGTCGTCTTTATTAAAGTTGTCAATCCTCCGCCATACTTCCTCAGATGCTTGCTTTCTAAACTAGCGGGTGGGACTTTTATTTTCTACGGGGCTAGAAAGTTTATTGTAGAATTTGAATCTGTGGGCCAGGAGGGATGGTGGTGTAAAATTATTGATCGATGCTAATGATTATTAGGCGATAGTGAGGACGTACTAAAAGCCAACACAAACACTATATTAAATAACGCTAAGAAACTGAGGCTGGAAATAAATATCAATAAAACCATGAGTCACATGCAGAAGTACATTATTATAATGGAAATGGACAGTTAATAACAAATGAGATACATTTTGACGAAGTGTTGAAATCAAATACCTAGGGACAATAATTAAAACAGAATGAGGTGCAGTAAGAAATTAAACGTAGACTCTATTCTTCAAACGCAAGCTCTTATCCACTACAGGGACTATTGTCATCCCAATTCCTCTAAAATATGTTAAACTAGAAACATATATGAAACGGTTATTTTCATGTTACATTATGTAGGTGTAGAACACTACACCTTATTTTAAAAGAGGGGAAAATATTACGAGTATTTGAGAATGAAGTTCTTACAAAAATGTTGTCCCAAAGTGAGCCAAACTGACAGACGAATTGAGAAAAGTACATAACAGTTGCCTACATAATCTTTATGGGAAAACCAGACATAATAAGAACATTTAAGTCTCGTAGATTGCGTTGGACAAGGCATGTGGAATGAATGGGGTATAAAAGAGGGACATGAAAACTTGTAGGAAAGCCAGAGGGAAAACGCCCAGTAGAGTAAGAATGAGGTGAAAGAATAATATTAACCTAGATCTGAGGGAGGTAAATTCTACAGGCAATGATGGAAATACATTAGCTCAGGATAGGGATGTATGGAGAGATTGTCTCCACGCGGTCATGAACCTCTGGGTTCAATAGTCCAGTGAGTTAATTACATTGTGCACCAAATGCCTAGATTCCAAGTCCTTCAGCAATTTTAATTGTGAAGGCATGCATAGCAGTAGATAGAGATTGGTCTGTCGGATGAGTACCTTAAGCCTGGGGGACTTCTTTGTGTTTTTCGCAGGAGTCGACTAGGTGCCGCCATCCGGTTTCATTGTCCCTTTTCTTCATCACCATACCTCATACCATATAACTACTTATACTACATACGAACATTTAGTCTGTGTGTTTCTGTTGTGCATTATGTGTTTTATACAGGGAAATATGATACAGATTATGATGGCCGTTTCGTGATATTCATCTTAAAGGTGAGAGAAAACCTCAATAAACTTGCCCCAACTAGGGATCGAACTCGGGTGCGCTGTACCTGAGACAACGACATTACCACTAAACCATAACGGTGGACTACACGTGCTTATTACAATTTTTTTTTTGGAATTGATAATTACACTGTCCTACATAAAAGTAAATACGTATGTTCCAAGACAATTCCGAAGTTCCAAGACTATAATTAACAAGCATAATACGGCGCAGGAAATAATATGGTTAGCATGACATAATACCTTAATTTTGGTTTTATTTTTCTTAACTTTTCGTATCTACTAGCTCTTCAATTGTGTTCATGATGCTGAATCAACCACTTCTACATGAGAGAAAAATGTATGTCGTAGAGCCTGGAATTGAAGCTGGTTGTTCTTGGAAGGTAGGGATCCGGGGTTCGTTTACTCAATATACAGTAAAACTTGTTCAAAGCGGAATCGCACGGGACCAATTTTTTTCCACATTAGACAAAATTCCACGTATTAAAAAAAAAATTAACCAATCTCAGATTATAGAGTACCGTATATTATGTCTTTTTACGTATCTTGGATTAATTGTAGTTTCGCTGCCGTTGAAAAGTGAAGAATAGTATGTGTAAGCGATTTCGACGGTAACGCGAAAAAAAGAAAGAAACAAGAGTCCTTTTCGTCAGCCTTAAAAATGTCTCTTAGGTCCGTATCCTGAAATGAAAGTATGCAGTTTCGGTTTTTCAATCATTATCTATACTTTCGTCCACATCCTTTGATTTCCCGCAAATTTCATTCCACACTACATTGTGTCGTCTTTTAAAACTGTACAGCCAACCTAAAGATGCCTTAAAATCGTTAATCTCTAGGGATGTAGCAACAGTTACATCTTGACTTTGGATCATCGGTCCCAAAATTTGGAGATTTTTTGATTGTGCACTTATAAAACACTCCCACACTACTTCCTTGATTTCTTGATTTAGACCCTATTTTCTTTAGTCATTTATTTATTTTGCTTTCCTCTTCGTTTGATCATTTCCTTGCATCCATTCATTGATTATTTTTTCTTTGTGTTTTAAAATCTCAAACTTGCGGTTTTTCACATTTAAATTTAGTCATTATTTCGCGTGCTGAAGGTTTGTTTTTCTTTATCTTCAATAAATTTCACTTTTTCGTTTAATGACAATTATGCATACGATTTAGCCATCTTTATTCCGGGAATTAAGAACGCTGCCTATGAAAGATAAGTACACAATCGGTCTCAGATCTTAAACTAATTTAAGATTTTACAGTGCACTGGTTATTTGTAAGACATGTCACACACCAAATATTTTTTAAACGAAACCGTATTTCCCATAATGGATGTGCAGTGAGGCCGAAAGAAAATTTCAGTTACAGGTAAAAAATCTACTTCACCCGGCGGCAGAAATCATCCCTTAATGTTATTTCGCCTAACGGGAATTCAATGACATGGAAACTAATTTATTTCCCTCTCAGTCTTTCCGCCTTATAAACATTTCTTTCTATAAATTGTGTAGAAATATCCTTCCGTTTCCGCGTTGGACAGATTCCGTTTTATACAAAATAAATACAAGTAATATTAATATTATTTTGCCGGGACCAATAAATTTGTTCACATTGGACAGATTCCGTTATTTACGTTCCAGATTAAATAAGTTTTACTGTATTTGATTTCTGTAAGCAAAATATTTGTTATAAATCTATCCAGTTTTCTGAAGATAAATGAGCAATTAATGGACGTGAATAGCGAAATGACTAATAAAAGTGATTTTATTCAGTGACACCAACCAATTCAGTCGCCCTTGGTTATTCCAATTGTACTGCAGGTTTATTTTTTAATCGAGCAGGAACTAACACTAGTCACCTAACTTCATCTGACACTCTGTTCGGCCAGTGATACCAACCGTTTCAGTCGACCTTGGTTATTCGAGCTGTCGTACTGCATGTTTATTTATTTTTTAAACAAACAGGAACTAACTTCAGTCACGTGACTTCATCTGGCATTGTCTGTAAGGGCAATGGCAGCAAATCGCTTGAGTCGACCTTGTCGTTTTGGAGCTGTCGTGCCATGAATTTGTTTATTCTTGTTTGCAGAACCAAATTCACGAAAAATGAAGTTGATTGATGTTACACACACGGAAGCAAAACGCATGTGTAAACCCACGTGCTAACACATTATGCAGTTAATATTTGTATCGAGCTTTGTATAAAAGGATATTAAATAAGTAAAGATTGTCGAAGCATGGAAAGAAGGCGTATTCAATTTCGTTTCATGGTTATGAGGAAAGTTTGATAGCAGTACAATAGAGAGCACTTCCGTGCTGTTTTATAGCAGCAGACTGTCGTTATAAATAGTTCGCTTTCATATCTTCACATAGGCGTGGCGGCTCGTCACTTCAAATGTAAATGTCAACTTTAAGGAGATTTGATTAAAATAAATACACATTTCACTCCATTATCAAATAATATTATATTATAGAAAACAAATTCATCAATTTATGAATTTAGTAACATATTATGACAAAAGTCAATACATATGTATTAAAAAATATTGGTATTATTTTTTTCGTACTCTGTTATATATATATATATATATATATATATATATATAAATTACGTGTCACGTTGTTTGTCCGCGATGGAATCCCAAACCACTGAACCGATTATAATAAAATTTTGCACACTGTGTGCTGTTTGATCCAACTTGAGACCTACGGTTGTTTATAACTAAATTTATAGTCGCATTACTTTTTATTGCAAATTATTTGTTTATTATTTAACAAAGAGTTATAATTATCTGTGAGTTCCATACGATTCTAAAAGATGTCAGTGTAAGGTAATTGGTTTTATTATTTAACCAGGTGGCTGTGCTTTTTGTTGCAACCGCGAATTTCAATTGAATTACAAATATTGATTATTTCATAATTTAAATGTGTTTGTGTTTATTTTATTTTCAATATATTGATAATAATATTAATTTCGTGTATAAGTATTAGTTTTAAGTAATCTGGCTGAAAGACAGCAACTTAATTTAAATTTAACTGGACCGAGAAGGGACATTGGACGATATGGCAAATCAGTTCTAGAGACCATGAATGATAAGATATCAAGTGAATTTCCGCAAATTGGTATAGGCCTATGTGACATAAATCTTACATTTAAGAAGAATGTCAATTTTTAAAACATATGAAGGTCCTAAGGAACGGAATAACAGAATTGTAAGTAAGTCTGTTAGTTATAATAATATGCCTAATATTACAGAAACAATCTCCATGCCTCAATTAAATGAAAAACAAGATGACTATAATATATCACAAGATGATATTACTATACAGAGACTTCTTGATGATGATGAGAATCCAAACTGCCAACAAGTTCGTAGAAAAAAAAAACGAAAATATAATGAAATCAGCAAGCCTCCTCAAAATATTCCATCAATAAATGTATATAATCCTTATGATACACTTATGGATGATACTGAGAATGCAGACAACATAAATTCATCTCAGTCAACAAAACCACTTCCACATAAACCACCACCACATATTTATAGTTAATGTATTAGAACTAAAAAAAATGTGTAAATCAAAAACTTTCTGATTTAGATTTCTCACTTAGTTTACTACAACATAATTTAACGTATACTTTAGCCACAGCAACTCGTGGCCGGGACTTATATATATATATATATCTAAAACAAAGTCGGATTAGTTACACTATTTATAACTCAAGAACGGCTGGACCGATTTTTATGATATTTGATTTGTTGGATTTGTTTCCGCCCCGAATAGCAGATAACTATTAAAACATCGGAAAAATTAACGTAAAAATATTTAAAGGCGATACGACGTTCGCCGGGCCAGCTAGTATATATATATATATATATATATATATACACTTCTTTGTTAGAAATTTCTCTACAATACAGTAGTTTTCCTACAGGCCATTGTAAATTTTACTCCTCCATAAATCCCTTTTGTCCACCGCTGTGGTCTCAAGGTAGCGTGCTGCCTTGTCACGCAGCTGGCCCGAGTTCGATTCCCGGTCGGGACAGGCTCCTTTGCGAGGTTTTTTCGGGGTTTTTCCTCACCTGTAAGATATTTGTCAGGAAGCTTAGGGCCCAAAGGTCCCCGAAAATCATCCGACCATCATCATCGACTTATCATCATCATCCTTCATCGGTGTGGAAAGCAACGGGAAGCTACCGCACCCATAATTCCCTAGTAAAGCTGCAAAGAATAGCATGAAAATGCTATGATTGCAGTGAAAGATCTGCCCTCGGGCAGAATTATTATGGATGGATGGATGGATGAAAATCCCTATTCTCTGCATCACTCTGTTAATCCTCTCAACACCATACTCCTATACACGCCTTGAATCCATGTCCTTTTGGTCTCCCCTTTCTTTTGTTTGTCCTCCGCATCAAGATTTAATATCATCTTAGGTATCCTATCATCTGACATCCTCTTTATGTGGGAAATCCATTTCAGTCTCTTTTTCTTCAATAACTTGTAGAACATCTTATTGAACATAATTTATTTCTCTTATTTTAGTAATATGTATGTGTGTGTGTTGTGTTCTTATTTTCCTTATATTAACCTCTCCCTTTGTGTTGTGTACCCAGGCCTCTCGGATCTTACAGGGACACAGTCTGTCAGGAGATGACTTTTAAATTATAAATCATGTAATACTTTTTTTTAACTACACAAGAACATGGGGGGATTCCCTGGATGGGCGATTAATTTAATCCCAGGCAGAGGCACTGCGTATTGTAAATTCAATAGTCTATTAAACCCCTCAAAAAATTGAACTTATGAAGAAAGTGAGTAGTTGTAATGACACCCTTGTATTTTTTTCCAACGATCCCAATATATATATATCTACAGATGTTTTGAATTAGTAATGTATTTCTGCCGTGCAGATCTCGCATGGACAAGCTTTAGAAATGCACATTGAGTTTAGTCTCTATGAACTCTATGGGAATCAGTTTGCTGGATTGCGCGAGTGGCGAGGGAATACATGCTTGCCTTTATGTCTCTTGTCGCTGGCAGATCGTGCAACTACAAGCCTGGCGGAATCTGACGAATAAATCATCCAAAAGTCCAACGACCATAATTTTGAATTTCGTAAATAAACGAATTCTGGCGGAACCGTATGAGTTAATCTAAAATTATTGAACACGGTTCTACTAGTCAAAAGGTATTTTCGCTACTTTGGATAATATTTTGAGACTATAGGACCATTTTAATATATATATATATATATATATATATATATATATATATATACATATAAAGTTATTCCGCACTAATTTGTGAGCTGCTAAAAGTTCATATTTGTTAACTCATCATTTAAATTTTTATTTTAAATTTTGAATAAAAATGTGCAGTTGCTGCAAGTATAAATACGGTATATTTACCTTGTTTTTATTTCACCACCATGTCTATTAATAAAATATCTTCTGTTATTGGCAATCCCATTAAAATTCTTAAGATGTAGACACACTCGGAGGATTAGGGACCTATTTGGGGGTGAGAGAGGAAAATATCTAAAAATAATATAATCGAAAGAATAAACGTTGTGTTTAGTTTTAATACAATATAATATATTATGCTCCTGTTTATTTTTTTCTTAATGTGATTTGAACAATAAGAAAAAAGAGACAAGAGCAGAATCAAAGCAACGGAAACGAACTTTTCAGAAGGACAGCAGGATACACTCTTTTAGATTGAAAAAATAATGAAGAAATTCTAGAACAATTAGAAGTAGAATCAGTAGAAGAAAAACTCAACAGATATAAATTAATCTGGCTAGACCATGTAAAAAGAATGGATAATTCAAGAATCCCAAAAATGATGATGCAATAGCCCATAAACCCAAAGGACATGGTCGACCAGGAAAACCTCTAAAAATACTGGTAGATGGGGCCGAAACAGGTCTACAAAGACCAAATTTGTGATGGATGATGATAATGATGAATATATTTAATAATGTTTATAATGTGCGAACTGTAAATATTTATTCACGTAGACTTTCACGGCCGGAGTTGCTATGATGATCTTGAAGAAGATTTTCGGGCTGTAAGCCTCACGACCACGACCTACAGCCCGAAAATCTTCATCGAGATCATCATTGTAAATATTTTTAGTTAACGTATAACATTAAACTTAATATCATAATAATTATAAATAAACAATAATAGTGTTCCTTTCCTTCAAGAGACCGACTAGAAGGTAAGTCTAAAATAAAGAAGCTTGTCAGACCGTTACCTGAACTAGATTTAAAACAGTCACAGATCAGCAGAGGTAAAGAAATTCAGCTTGAATATTTATGATCGAAAAGTTGGATTTGCGGCTGTGAGTCTACAAATAGACTTTACTGTTTCCTTTGTTTATTATTTGAAAAGGGTAAATATTTAAGCTAGAGAAGTCCTGGTTTGGTAGATTCAAGCCATATAGTTGAACCCCCAGCGGTCTTAATCAGGAGCCGCCTCTCTCCCAGGGACACCTTCGAGACAACACGAACACTTAAAACAAGACATTCTAAAAAGAAAATGTTAATATGGTAATGTGATTATGTTGACCATATGCATTTCGGGTACCATTTGAGCCTTAGTTTCCCGACATTTGTCTTACAACGACGAAAAACCCCGTAAAAGCCTCGCCTAGGAATTTTGTTCCGAACGGCTATGGAACTCAGGTCCTCTGCGTCCAAGGAAACACTTTTACTCCAAGAATATTAATACTAATAAAATTCATTGTTAAAACCGTTGAGGTGGAAAGTCATAAAATAAGTTAAAATATACCCTCTTAGGTATAAAATATGTAATATTTATGCCTGTAGGCCTTTCAGAACATCCGTTCCATCTTCAGCAGGTCCTTCGCTACAATATCTTAATATGATGGTTGATGCTGCTGGTCCTAATGTGGTGTTGTCGTGACTGAGTCACTGGGCTCCGTGTGTTAGAAAGGAATTTACTTTCTCAGCAGTTAGTAATGCGAGTGGCGGGATGGTTACTACTGTATTGATCAAGCATTAAAATATATTTATATGCCTTTTTCCTTACATATTACAGTGGGCGGACTAGTTATTCATCATCATCATCGTCGTTATCATCACTATCATTAAAACTGGTAATGGAACGGGGCTCACAATTGTCACTATCACTTCCTGATTCACTGTAAATGACTTCAGATACAATTCCATCGTTTTCACAATATTTAGTAGCCTCTTCCTCCACACTCTTACAAAAACCTCTCCAGTCCTCTTCTATGCCTTCATCAGCCAATTCTTACAATTTATGTAAATTAAGAATACCTTCTGCCTTTCCCTTTCTTACAATTTTTTTTATCTGGCCCCAATTAAGTTCAGTGGCATTTAGGTCACTCATGTGGTGGCAACTTTACCAGTATGTGTCATAAGCTTGAAACCAAATTATATATTTTGTAAACTGGGATGATGAACTTAAATGAGAGGTAAAATATCCCCCGTTCTCAACTGTTCATTACAATTAATGCCCCTTTTTGCTAAAACAAATTATGTCTTCTTTTGTTGAATATTGGTGGGTACTTTTTCGACTAGAGTCGAATAACGCGCTTTTTCTAAAATTATGACATGATTGTGCGATATTAGGCAAAAACATTTCCATTGTTAATTTTGAAAATGTTGTTTATCTGTCCATGATCGTCACCGCTGCTGCTTCCTGCCTTGTAAAGAAGTTTCGCTCCATTGACGAATCCATTCTTCATTGTCGCATGAAGAAAAATGAGGCGGTTACCTGCTCTGTAGTTTTCATGTACACTGAAAACATCATCTGACTGCCATAATTTATTAACAGTAATATTACTATTCAGCCAGATCTCGTCTAGATTAGGGTGTCCGTAATACTTTCAATGTAAAGGGGGGCATGTATAAAAAATTGAAGGAAAAATCTGGGACATTTAATAAAAGGTGGGACATTAACAAAAACACAGGACTGTCCCGGGGAAAACGGGGACGAATGGACACCCTAGTCTAGATAAAATATTTCCTTGCTGGATTTTCGTAAAGTCCTAATTTTGAAAAGTAATTGATTACGCCACAGAAAAATAATTTTTAAAAATTAAGTTTTGTCTTTTGCTCCTGCATTTTTGCCATCAGAACAATAATTTTTCATATTTTAGCTCATTTATGCTACGAGGATCGGGATAAGTAGATTTCCGGGCAACGCCGGGTAATTAGCACGTTGTATCTAAAAATTATTACGATATAATTATTTTCTCTTGAGGCCTTAATTTAAAACTCAATACTTCAGGGATCTCTCATTGAAGATTCTGCACCCAATAGAAAGTGTAATCTTTGTTTTACTTTCTCGAATCATTTGTTAGCTGCGGGAACTAATTTTTTCTGTTTTATAAAATTCTTCAACTTTATTTATAATAGCACATTTATCAAAATTATCCAGATTCGTTTTCCTGTCGTTTAATGGAGTATTTATTATTTTCATCAAGGGAAGACAGTTTATCTGTCCACCGGCCCTTAAAGTTACTTTACCACCTTCCTAATTTTTATAACGGAATTTTCAGATTACCCACAATAATCCGCTGCTGTTTTTGTAGCCTGCTTTAGTGGAAATCTGAGAACATTATGTTTCAGCTCTTCATCAGCAAAGCTACTGATGAACTGACGGGATTCACTATGGACCACAAAACGTATTTTCCGAGAACCTGAAAGTGATATATTTTCGGCCATACTCATCACCACTATCACATAACATATTCACTAGTTTAATACAAAGCACAACTTGAACTGATTGATCTGTAAGACTAACCCAATGTTATTGTCTATGGAATATTCCTGTAGGAAATGTTGGTATGTCACGTGACATATCCTGTACTTTTCATCCGCAAACACATGGAGATTTGTCCTGAATAGTACATATGCATGTATGTATGTATGCATGTATGGATGAATGCTCAGACATTAATTCTTCTTTTCATGTCATATTTGACTAAATTACAAAATTTAATTATCATAACATTGAATACATCTTCTTGGTGATAAAATAGTAAAATGTACAGTCAATATACCCAATTCAATTTCCTTGAAAAAGAGAGCTTGTCTGTTCAAATATGTTGACTATTTTAATTATTAATTGGTGAATTGGGCATATTGACTATATATTTTATAATTATAATATACAAATAAACATGATTACTAATATGAAATAAAATATTCTGATTACAATGTTACCTTGTTATAGAAGCCGTAAATTTGCACTGCGGGTGCGTTCCGCTGCCTTTTATGACTGAGAATTGTATGTAAGGAAAGGAAAATTAATGCTTGCACAGTGATGCCTGGATAGCGAACTCGGTATTTTGCTAATATATAAAATTAGAGATCCCGGGTTCAAATCCCAGTTCATAAGTTTTTTTTTCTTTTCATGTCATATTTGGATTATTGCTAAATATAAAAATTTAATTATAACATTAAAAAAATATATACCGGTATTAATTTATTTATTCTCGTGGTCATTTTCGTTATCTACTAAACTGATTACTGAAGATATTTAAAAATAAGTTCATGATAACAGTCTCAATAGCTTCATTTCTTTAGAATTCGCCATAAGAATCACCATTATTTCTTTCGCAATAGGAGACGAATTTTCATTATTTATGTATTCTTGGGGTTTACCTACGACTGCGAAAACAATGAACGATGTTTGGTTTTTTATTTTTCAGTTACGTATTAAACGAATATAGTTAGGTGTTAGTTTTAAACCTTTTTTTTTTACTGTAAATTAAATAATACAATCTCCTCTAAAATCATTATTACATTCCCTGTTAAACACGACATGCTATGATAATACAATGGTTGCGACGTGCTAATTTAGAGCAGGGCATTGGTTTAGCACACGGGCTCAGTTAACAGGCATAGGCTACAATTATATCAAATTTCAACCTCGGTTAATAAAAATGCTTGTTTAGGTCTATAGCAGGATTTTAATATCATAATAAATATGAAAGTTAAAGTAATAATCTTATACTTTAAAATTCTTTTAATATTTAAATATAACTTAAATAAAGAAAAACATCTAAATAATTAATTGTTGTTCATTGTTGAATAAAAATGTCTCAATAACAATTAAAGAAATTGTATTACATCGTTGGAAGAATTGAACAATAGTTTAAAGAAATTGAAAAATGGGAAGGCAACTGGCACAGATGGCTTGAATTCTGAATTGTACAAATATGCAGGCAAACAGTTCCATGAAAGACTGTTGTCCTTCTTTAATAATGTATTCAAAAATACAGATATACCACAAGAATGGAAGACAAGCATTGTTATACCCCTGTTCAAGAAAGGAGACAAGAGAAAATGGATAACTATAGGGGAATCAGTTTGTTAAACACATGCTACAAAATTTATGCAGACATTGTAAATGGAAAATTGAAAAGTTTCAGTGAAAAATTCCTTATGGAATGTCAAAATGGATTTAGGAAAGGATGATCTTGTATTGATTCAGCATTTTCTGTTAAACTATTGCTTGAAAAAAGAAGATAATTCAACTTAGAAACACATTTTGCTTTCATAGATTTTGAAAAAGCATTCAACACAGTCAAGAGATCAACACTCTTAAATATATTGGAAGACAGAAATATACCAAATTTACTTCGGCAGAACATACAAAATATTTACAAAGACAACACCATAAAGATTAAATTAAATAACAGGTTTTCTGAAGAAGGAATTATAAATCGTGGTGTGAGACAAGGCTGCCCCCTATCCCCAACACTCTTTGCAATTTATATAAATGAAGTAATATGTTGCTGGAACAAAAAAATATAAATTTGGAATAAGAATATCAGAAAATAGAAAATTAAACACCATACTGTTTGCAGATGACCAAATAATAATAGCAAATTCCGAAGATAATCTGCAGAAAGGTCTGTATGAACTTAACAAAATTACAGAAGAATATGGTTTGAAGATATCTACAGAAAAAACAAAAATTATGGCATTTCAAGGTGTAGATCCAGTCAGAAGTAAAATTGTACTGGACAATAAAATTTTGGAGCAGGTGAATAATTTTACATATATAGGATGCAATATCTCATATGAAGAAGAAAAGGATGTAAATGCAAAAATATCTACATTTTTAAGAATTTTAGGGTTAATAAATTCTATCTTCAAGCCACAGTTAGTCCAAAAGCATTCAAGATTAAAAGTGTATAAAACACTGGCTCTTCCAACTCTTTTGTATGGTAGCGAAGTATGGACGTTGAAATAGAAGGATATACAGATACTTAGATCTGCTGAAATGAGATATCTTCGGAGGACTGCAAGATACACACTACTAGATCACAAAAGAAATGAAGACATCTTAGAAGAATTACACATGGAACTCTTTAGAAAACAAAATTTCTGATTATAAGTCAAGATGGATACAACATGTTCATCGAATGGAAGATCACAGAATACCCAAACAAATGTTAAGATATCAACCTGCAGGAAGAAGAAGACCAGGACGTCCACTCAAAAGACTTTTGGATGGTGTTTCTCTTGAGGCCGAAACAGGTCAACAAATGGCCTAAATTCGTGAATGTACTATGATGATGATGATGTATTACATAACAGTCTTTCTAAATAATGCTTTTAAAATTGTTTTAAGTCATTATTGTCAGAAATATAAAGCTTTCTGTTATAACTGTAATAAGAACACCTGCTTACCTTATATTTTTAAATGAAAGTGTACTAAACTCTGATTGGATGTTAAAACAATTAACTTTTTGATTTAACAAATCAAATTTAAACATTATATTAACCAATAGAATTTAAATATAACATCATGTGATGTAATAATGTTCTTTAAAATTATAAAACAATTATCTATTCATTCTGCATATAACTTTCAACAAACATAAAAGCAATAAGAGTTCTCCTGTTAAAATGTGATATTTAATACAAGAAGAATAGTTGACTCAAGAAAAGAAAATAATTCATTTTAATTGACAGTGAAGAATAATACCACTTAAATTTACTTCATCTGCTGGGAACCTACAAAATGAATAAATTTATAATTATTTCCACAAGAATCAGTTATTAGTGATTTTTAAAGCGTTTTCCTATCCCGTGTACCAACTTCCGACCTTGAGAAGAGCATCCAGCTCTACCGAAAATCAAACCCAACCTGAACCAGTAATTCTTTTTGGGACACTAATCCTTCAAAATGTTACTACATCATCGGGTATGAAGAGAGTTAGCTGCTTCAAAACGTCACCACAACGTGGGAAAAGAATTACTTCAAAATGTCGTCACAACGTGGGGCATAATGAAGATCTTACTAAAATACTTCTTCAGGTCTTCTACCATACCTATGATTTTGAGTATGCAATTTTGTTGCAGTCTATCAGAATAACGTTGTAGCATCCCTGCAAGAATTAGAAAGTGTTGGTGGAAGAAGATACATTTATTTTATTTCTTAGGATTTGCTGGACTAGCCTTTTCTTCATTTATTAACCAATACTTTATGTAAAGCATTATTATTTATATGTGCAGGGGTAGTAATTCATTCAGTAAATCCTAACCATGCTTATTACTGGGAATATGTCCGAAAACTAGAAAATAATAAAATAATAAAATAATAAAACAGAAATGGTCACCAACATATGAGAAACTATAAATAAAATGACGTAGACATTCACACAATAACTTTTTATAGGACAATAGTGTAAAAAACAAATATGACGCTATTTCAATCTTCCTGTTTTTATGATATGTCCTTACGTAATTTTGTGGAATATGACTTAGTGTTTATATTTGGATATAAACTCATGGAGAAAGAATATTCTACTGGGGTAAATATAGCTTGACAAAAAAAAAAGGAAGAAAAAAGGCGAATGCAGGAAATAAACACTTAATGTACTGGAAACTGGAAGATGTTGCAGTATCAAATAAACTTGAGAAAGAGTATTCTGTGTCTATCTTGGCCATCATCCAGGATCTGCACACAAGATCATCCACGTGTTCCTGATGTTATTGAACTTCCCAGACACCCATGAACCATTTTCTCCAGATTAAAAACATTTCATTTCTCTCGACAGCGGAAATTTCACGAATCTTGAACTGTGCAAGTAATTTGGAAGCAGAAAACTTAAAAAAAAAACAAAGATGCGAGAAATAACGTTCGTATTAACCACAAGAAAATAAAACACAAACATTTCCCCCTCAATTTTATAGGCAAAGTTTAGAAGTTTTTAATCGACTAGCACGTCTATTTGAAGCCCAATTTATGAGATGATCTGATTATTTTTTTGTGTTGGCATGTTGAAATTTATCAAATCTGGAGTGAATAATTGACAACTTTGTCAGTACCTTGTTTTGTAGAATTTCAAAATTATTAGTTTTTGTTATTATTTTTCTAATGTACTTTTTAAATAAATGTGAGTTACGTAGTTCAGAATCATAAATTATCTACTTATACCAATTATTATTTTCGGTGGTAGTGATGGTGACACTATTATTTTATTGTACGACATTCTTTAACAATTCGAGTCATTAGTGTCGCAAATCAAGCATGGACTTGAAATGACTGTAAAATTTAATTCAGATATTTGCTCTTTAAAAGTTGAGAATCTTTATATGAGATAAATTAATGACAAGGGTTTGAAGGCTTTATTTTCCATCCGAAGATTACAATATTTACGAGTTTTACTCCCTGAAAAAATCCACCGAACTTAGCTGGGTGTGAACTAGAGGACTTTGGAATTAGAGTAGAACATGGTAACCATGACCCTATCGGGACCGATAATATTGTAGTTTTATTCCCTATTTATTGCTTCTAACCATACAATCGAACATTTCGGTACCGCTAAGTATAATTGTTTACAAAAAAATTGAGGTCACAGGTTTCTTCAGAAGGGAATTCTAAAAGATGTAAATACAGATATGTAAAGTAATCAAACGACTTGG
Source organism: Diploptera punctata (assembly GCA_030220185.1). Taxonomy (NCBI): domain Eukaryota; kingdom Metazoa; phylum Arthropoda; class Insecta; order Blattodea; family Blaberidae; genus Diploptera; species Diploptera punctata. Next base: position 551,174 of record JASPKZ010007266.1, read on the forward strand.
TACATATTCGTATTCTGAAAACTCTTGATTCAAATAATGTAATGACCAATCTGAGTTTTTATGGTCCAGGCAAGTGCTAGTTTGAAATTTCGTTACTAGATCAATTTCACCATTTAATTTAATAATTAACTAATTTTAATATGGGGGCACGCCGTAGCGTAGTGGTTAAGGCACTGAGCTACAAGCCGGAGGGTCGAGGGTTCAAGTCCCGTTGGGGTCAGGATTTTTAAACTGACCCAAACCCTCTGGCGGCACTATGGCCCTGGAGTCGACTCAGCCTCTAACGGAAATGAGTACCAGACGCTTGTTCTGGGGGTAAAGGCGGCCGTTACGCAGGGCTGACAACCCGGCTGACATAAAGTGCCGATTGTCCAGAAAAAGTGGGAGCCTTAACCTCCTCCTACTCCAAGGGCCTCCGGGCCTGTTGTGGGATAACTTTACTTTTACTTTTTTACTAATTTTAATATAAGTTACATTTAAACCAAACATGTGAATGGCAGACTTAAAGTCACTGAATCAGTAAAATAATATTAGTTAAAGAAAAATTACCAAGGGTCATTTTCACCAACAGAGGTAACTGTATTACGCCAGTTTTCCCCATTTATAATACATAGCTTAAACTGGCGTAATATAGTTACCTCTGTTGGTAAAACCGACCCTAAGGGTCAATTTCACCAACAGAGGTAACCATATTACGCCAGTTTTCCCCGTGTATAATGCATAGCTTAAACTGGCGTAATACAGTTACCTCTGTTGGTGAAACCGACCCTAAGACCCTAACCAGAGAGCGAAATCTGTTCAACAATGTCGAAGGCTTACTTGTATTAGTATAAACTATACGAGCTTGCGCACTAGGGGGTGGGATGAGGAGTATCACATAGGTATATGCCTACCGGGTTAGGAAGAAAGCTCTGACACGAAAAGAGACAGACTCAGTAAACAATGTTTCATATGGTAAAAAATGGAGTTAATTTAGACGTCGGTATTGATATTGAGCGTACCTGGTCTTACATGTAGTGAGATGCCATCCAAAACGAAAAATATACATGCGATAGATAAATATTTGTCTTAAAACATTTCATTATCTTGTAAGAACTGCATAAACTAAGCACATTGTATTGTATTATGCATCTTACATTGCTTCCTAATGTTTTTAACATTGGTACGTGGTAGTGTGCGGACGTGTTTTCAGTTCTCGAGAGCAGTGCGGGGTTGTCAAATTGTAAAAATGCAGGACGTGAAGAAAATGCTGGAAGAGATGAGAAGAGAGATGGCCCAGGGATTCCGAAAGACGGAGGACATGGTGTCTATGGTAAACTCTGTCGTGGAGAGGGTTCAAGAAATGGAGGTAGCTTGGAGTAGTGTGGAAGACAGAGTGAGGTGGCTGGAAGAAAAAATGGACTATCTAGAAAATCAATCTAGAAGGAACAATATTGTGTTGTATGGTGTGGGGGAAGAGGAGAACGAGTCTTGGGACACTACGGCAGTTATAACAAGGTATGTCCTAAGGCAAATGGGAATAGTTCTGCTAGAACGGGACATCGAACGCGCTCATAGAGTGGGCCGTGGACGGTACCCCAGGCCTATAGTGTGCAAGTTAGCTCACTATAGGGATAAAGAAGAAATCATAAGGGGGGCAAGATATCTACGGGGCACTGGAGTGGCAGTGAGTGAAGACCACAGCCGGAGAGTGAGAGAGGAGCGAGCATTCCTGAAACGACATTTAGTGGACGCAAGGAAGCAGGGAGCTCAGGCTTTCATCCGTTTCGATAAACTGGTAATAAATGGACGGGTGAGGACTCGTCGAGAACTGGAGGAGATGTCTGTGTCCACGAAGGAAGCGGCAGGGACAACGCAACGGGAGACGACCTCTGAAAGGCAGAGTTCAAATCGCAATAAAACAACAAGGGAACGAGGTGAGTCGCGTGGAACGACATCGGAGAGGCAGAGTTCGAGTCCCAAGAATACAACACAGGAACGAGAAGAATGCGAGAGGAACTGACAACCCTGCAGAGAAGGCGACAGAAGACAGCAGTGGGAGGGAGGGAAGTTCGGCGCGACAATTAAGAAGCATGATGTCTTTAAAGCTTGCAAACACAATGCAGAAGGGCCGCCAAGAGCAGGTAAAGAAAACCGTTAGTACATAGAGGACAAACCCCCCTCTCAGAATTGCTATGTGGAATATTGAAGGTTTGAAAAAACGAATGTCTTCCGACAGATTTATTGATTTTGTTAAAAGTTTTAGTTTTATTTCATTTGTAGAAACTTGGATGGGGGACAAAGACCATATTGAATTTGATGGATTTAATTGTATAAATAAGGGGAGGGGTAGTAAACAAAAAAGGGGAAGATATCCGGGAGGGATATTAACAATGTTGAAAAATAATACATTTAGACATGTTGAAAATGTTCATGTTGAAATACAGGGTGTCACGTGTATTCATGTAAAAATCGGAGATCTTTGTTTATGTATCCTCTCGGTATATCGTCACCCGGCTGGGTCTCGACACGCTATATCTACCTTTTTTGATGACCTGGGAGATACAATGATAGAACTCGGACATAAATTCCCGGATACAGATACTCTTATAATGGGGGACTTTAATGGTAGAACTGGGAGAGAAAATATAACTTTAGGGACAGAAGAAGGAGAGGAAGATTTAAGAAAGGGATTTCGGGCGAGTAAGGATAGGGTTATTAATACGTATGGGAGAGAACTTCTGACGTTTTGCGATATTCATAACCTAGAAATGCTAAACGGAAAATACGGGGAAGATATTGAAGGAGAACTTACGTTCATAAACGGTAATGGAGGAAGTGTTGTGGACTATATGCTCTGCTCACAGAATCTTATTTCTAGGATTGCAGCATTTAAAGTAGCGGACAGAATCGAATCGCATCACTCACCTATCGAAATCCAATTAGAATTTGAAGAAGAGGGAAAGGAAGTGGGGAGCTTGAATACGGGAAGGAGGGGAGACATTAGAACTGTTAGGCGGTTCTGTTGGAGAGAGGATAAGACACAGGAACTACTTAACAAACTAGAGTCTTCGACACCGGAGGTATTAGGCGATGTGGAGGAAGAGGTGAAAAAATTAAGATTACTAATGTGGGAAGGGGGGAAAATATGCAGATTAGAGGAAAATCAGGGCAAAAACGATATGAAGGCTGGTACGATAATGCATGTAGGGAAGGAAAAAGACGAGCGGAGAGGGCTTTAGTGAGGTTCAGAAAGGAGGGTGGCGACTTCAATCGGCGGGTGTACATAGGGATGAGGAGACGATATAAAGAGATAACGGCTAGAACCAGGGAGAATTGGGAGGGAAAAATCTTGGGGAGAATTAATCAGGCTATGAAGGAACGGGATGTTACCAAAATCTGGAAAGTAATTAGGGAAATTAAATATCGTAAAAAAGTAAATAAAATTTCTCCAGAAACTTGGGTACTTCATTTCGAAAGGGTGTTTACAGGAGGGGGGAATTGGGAGGGACCGCGGATATTATTAGTTGGTCAAGACGTACCAATGCTAGACTCGGAGATAACAAAACTAGAGGTGAGGGATGCGATTCGATCCATGAAAAATGGAAAAGCTCCTGGTCTAGACGGTATACCAGCCGAGTTCTATAAAGAAGCCTTGAAAATTGATAAATGGACAGGATACATAGTAGGTATTTTTAACAAAATCTATGAAAAAGGAAGCTATCCAGATGAATGGTCCACATCAATACTGCATCCTATTTACAAGGGTAAGGGTGGAGTTAACAATCCGGACAATTACCGCGGTGTCTCTCTTCTGCCGGTGTTTGGAAAAATTTATTGCACAGTGCTATATAACAGGCTAAAAAATTGGATAAATGAAAATAATAAAATTTCACGATACCAAGCCGGGTTCAGGGAAGGCTTCAGGACGGCGGACAATCTATTTGTCCTGAGAACAGCAATTAACAGATGTTTGAGTGTCAAACGAGGCAGGTTACACTGTACTCTTATAGATCTGAAAAAAGCATTTGACTCTGTTGAACGCAATGCCCTATGGCAGAAATTATGGCAACTAGGAGTATCGGGAACTATGATTAGGGCGCTAATGGGAATTTATAAAAAAGTGGAGTTCTGTGTTAAATATGGGAGGGACCAAGTTTCAGAAAATATAAAGGCAGTTAAGGGTGCAAAACAGGGATGCGTATTGTCACCACTGTTATTTAACTTATTTATAGACGATGTAGCTTTGATGCTGGAAGTAGAGGGGATCGATGCTCCAACGGTGGGTGAGCGAAGTATTCCTGTTCTAATGTATGCAGATGACTTATGCCTCTTTTCCACAAAAATAGATGGCATGCAGAAGGGTTTAGATTTACTATCGACATACTGTACGACTTGGGGACTTACTGTTAACGTTAGCAAAACGAAAGCCATGACTTTTAAAAACGGGTCGGTATACAGCGGGAGGGAAAGGTGGACATACCGTGGTGAGAACTTAGAAAATGTTAAAAACTTTGTCTACTTGGGGATGACTTTGACAATGAATGGAAAATGGACGAGACACATCGAAAATGCAACAATGAGAGCTAGGTGCCGGACAAGCGAAATGCTTAATAATATGTCAAAATTGCGAAACATACCGATGCGTACACTAGAACAGGTTTATTCTTCGACTGTGAGAGCGACCATGCTGTATGGCTCAGAATTATGGGGTTGGGAACGAACGGGGACACTAGATAAAATTCAACCTATGTTTCTTAAGAAAGCGATGAGATTAGCAACGGGGACTTCAAATTGTGGCATACTGAAGGAATTCGGTACATTTTCGGACACAATAAGGGGCAAAATTATGGCTATTAAGTATTGGTTGGACATAATAAACGGGAATCAGGACTCGCTTAGAGCAGAGTGTTACAATGAACAGAAAAGGCAGTGTGTTTCGGGAGATTGGGTAATCGGTGTAGAAAGGGGATTGAAGGGCATAGGGATGGGTTGGGTATGGGAGAGGAGTACGCGGAATAATAGAAATGTTTGGAGGACAGTTAAGAAGAGACTAATCGATATAGACAGACAGTATATAGAAGCAGAGTGTAGCCAGAAAATATCGCTCACCCTGCAGACGGAACTGAAACTTTCGTGGGGAAGGGAGAAATATATTGACTCTTTGGATGGGGATGATAAAAGTGCTATTGCATGGTTTCATTTGGGGGGATGGATGGCCCATAATTTAACAAATGAGGAAGGCATTAAACTATGCCCACTATGCGATGACCATGAAAACTGGCAGCATATTATAGCATTCTGTAGAGAGACAGAACAACTTAGATTACAGATGCTGCCGGAGAGATTTCTCAGGTCGGATCGAGGGAGAGTGGCGTGTTGGGATCTTTTAGGACGGATCGAGAGTGAATCAAAAACATGCAAATTTTTGGGTACAGTAAGAAAATTGAGATATAACAAAATTGTAGCTTAAGGATATATGTATTAACAATAAGAAGAATCTCAATATGGTCTTTGTTTTCGATCTTTAATCATGTTATGTAATAAGTAGGTCTGATAAGTTGAATAGTCTGATAGTGCACTTAATGTCTGCAGGGACGGGGGGAGGGGGGTATGAGCGTGCGGTGTGTATATGTGTGGGGGTGTGTGGGTGTATGTGTGTGTGCTTTTTTTTTCTAATTTGTTTTCTAGCATTTTTTTTTAATATTAATGTACGGAATGTGGATGAATGTAGATATGTATTATTTTGATTTAGTGCAGACATAGATTTTACTTATATGTAGCCTGTTATTGTTTTTTGATACAGGTGTATTTGTAGGTATTTGTTTATATTATTAGTTTTATTTTTTTATTCATGGAAAAATAATGCACGTACGGCCAAGCAGGCCCGTGCGCAATGTAAATGCATAATTATGTATTTTCTTTATTCTGAAAAAAGGCAATAAATTCCATATTCTATTCTATTCTATTCTATTAAGGAAGAATCGCCCGATAGGTATGCAGACATGTGATGCACATCATCCCATCCCCTCCCGATCTCTCTACTACCCGTACATTTAATACTACGAGTAATACAAGTAAGTAGGCTTAATCAGCATTGTGGAACAAATTCCGCTCCATCATAACATAGAATAAATATTTATAAGTAAATATTTATACAAAATACCATCCATCCATAGTAATTCTGCCCGAAGGCAGGTCTTTCACTGCAATCATAGCATTTTCATGCTATTCTTGCAGCTTTACCAGGGAATTGTAGGTGTGGTAGCTTCCCGCTGCTTTCCACACTGGTGAAGTATGATGATGATGATGGCCATATGATTTCGGGGACCGTTTGGGCCTTAAAGTTTTCCTGACATTTGTCTTACAGGTGAGGAAAAACCCCGATAAAAACCTCACCCAGAAAACTGCCCCTACCGGGGATCGAACCCGGGCCCGCTGCGTGACAAGGCAGCACGCTACCTCGAAACCACAGCGGTGGACATACACAATACAATGAAATTAATATGTAATCGATTAGAGGACTGATAAATCAGAAATAATAATTTAATCTGCTGAGATACTTATTAAAACTGAAAGAAATTTAAATTTATTTTAAAAGAAGCTAATGTTCGACAACCCCTAATTTTTTATGGTAGGAGGAGTTCCAGATTCTGACAATGGATACGGTCTAGGAATTATAATAGTGGGAGGTACTGTTTTGTAATATCATTGTGTTGGGAACTTAAATTGTGTTAGGAGATAGAAGCGAATTAAGTACTTTGGTAAAGAGGTATGTGTTAGGTGTGTAAGCGTCTCTAAATCAATTTGTGGAGTATAAAATGTAAACTTCACACTTAAAATTTATACCGCACAGGATCAGGTAGTGGGATGTCTGACACTTGACTAACGGATCCGGAATCGATTCCGGCGATGTTGGACATTTTAGTGTTATGATGCTTAATTTCGGAGCTAGGAAGAATGGTGGTGTATAATAACTTATTGCTAGATTGTTCACCAGATTCCTGGATTAAATACCAAAACTATCCGCAGTTTTATACGTCATGATTGAATATTCGATTCGTCCGTTGGATAAGAATGTTTAAGTTAGCGGTCTTTTTGATACTCTCCGGTACTAGATTTTACATTCTTCCTTATCTTCATCATGATACGACACACACTAGACAAACCCTTAAACATAACTCATCCGACATTTCATTTATACACGAGCTGGAGGAAAAGGTGGATATACCGTGCTGAGAATTTAGAAAATGTTAAAAACTTTGTCTACTTTGACAATGAATGGAAAATAGACGAGACACATCGACAATGTAACAATGAGGGATAGGAGCCGGACAAGCGAAATGCTTACTAATATGTCAAAATTGTGAAACATACCGATGCGTACACTAGAACAGGCTTATTCTTAGACTGTGAGAGGGACCATGCTGTATGGCTCAGAATTATGGGGTTGGGAACGAACGGGACACAAGATAAAATTCAACCTTCGTTTCTTAAGAAAGCGATGGGATTAGCAACGGGGACTTCAAATTGTGGCATACTGAAAGAATTCGTTACATTTTCGGACACAATAAGGGGCAAAATTATGGCTATTAAGTATTGGTTGGACATAATAAACGGGAATCAGGACTCGCTTAGAGCAGAGTGTTACAATGAACAGAAAATGCAGTGTGTTTCGGGAGATTGGGTAATCGGTGTAGAAAGGGGATTGAAGGGCATAGGGATGGGTTGGATATGGGAGAGGAGTACGCGGAATAATATAAATGTTTGGAGGACAGTTAAGAAGAGACTAATCGATATAGATAGGCAGTATATAGAAGCCGAGTGTACCAGAAAATATCGCTCACCCTGCAGACGGAACTGAAACTTTCGTGGGGAAGGGAGAAGTATATTGACTCTTTGGATGGGGATGATAGAAGTGCTATTGCATGGTTTCATTTGGGGGGATGGATGGCCCATAATTTAACAAGTGAAGAAGGCATTAAACTATGCCCGCTATGCGATGACCATGAAAACTGGCAGCATATTATAGCATTCTGTAGAGAGACAGAACAACTTAGATTACAGATGCTGCCGGAGAGATTTCTCAGATCGGATCTTGGGAGAATGGCGTGTTGGGATCTTTTAGGACGGATCGAGAGTGAATCAAAAACATGCAAATTTTTGGGTAAAGTAAGGAAATTGAGATATAGCAAAATCGTAGATTAAGGATATATGTATTATGAATAAGAAGAATCTCAATATGGTCTTTGTTTTCGATCTTTAATTATATTATATAATAAGTAGGTCTGATAAGTTGAATATTCTGATAGTGCATTTGATGTCTGCAGGAATGGGGGGAGGGGGGTATGAGCGTGCGCGTGTGTATATGTGTGGGGGTGTGTGGGTGTATGTGTGTGTACTTTTTTTTAAATTTGTTTTCTAGCAATTTTTTTAATATTAATGTACGGAATGAGACTTTTTTATTTATTTATACGCATGGTCTTTTCATGGTTGAGTGTAGATATGTATTATTGTGATGTAGTGTAGACATAGATTTTACTTATACGTAGCCTATTATTGTTTTTGATACAGGTGTATGTGTAGGTATTTGTTTATATTATGATTAGTTTTTTTATTCATGGAAAAATAATGCACGTACGGCCAAGCAGGCCAGTGCGCAATGTAAATGCACATGTATTTTCTTTCTTCTGAAAAAAAGGCAATACATTCCATTATCTTATCTTATCTTATACACGTTAATAGTACAAATCGATTTGCCGAAATGGCATGCAATTTGTCTTTATTACATTATTGTCTTTTATCCGATGAATGTGGGATCCGAAATACAAAACGTGAAATGGATTGGCTATGGAGCAGTTAAACCATTAAAAGTAAGAGTATGTTATAATGGCATATTATATATCAACAGGTAACAACTAATACAAAACGTGAAATGGATTGGCTATGGAGCAGTTAAACCATTAAAAGTAAGAGTATGTTATAATGGCATATTATATATCAACAGGTAACAACTAATACAAAACGTGAAATGGATTGGCTATGGAGCAGTTAAACCATTAAAAGTAAGAGTATGTTATAATGGCATATTATATATCAACAGGTAACAACTAATACAAAACGTGAAATGGATTGGCTATGGAGCAGTTAAACCATTAAAAGTAAGAGTATGTTATAATGGCATATTATATATCAACAGGTAACAACTAATACAAAACGTGAAATGGATTGGCTATGGAGCAGTTAAACCATTAAAAGTAAGAGTATGTTATAATGGCATATTATATATCAACAGGTAACAACTAATACAAAACGTGAAATGGATTGGCTATGGAGCAGTTAAACCATTAAAAGTAAGAGTATGTTATAATGGCATATTATATATCAACAGGTAACAACTAATACAAAACGTGAAATGGATTGGCTATGGAGCAGTTAAACCATTAAAAGTAAGAGTATGTTATAATGGCATATTATATATCAACAGGTAACAACTAATACAAAACGTGAAATGGATTGGCTATGGAGCACTTAAACCATTAAAAGTAAGAGTATGTTATAATGGCATATTATATATCAACAGGTAACAACTAATACAAAACGTGAAATGGATTGGCTATGGAGCAGTTAAACCATTAAAGTAAGAGTATGTTATAATGGCATATTATATATCAACAGGTAACAACTAATACAAAACGTGAAATGGATTGGCTATGGAGCAGTTAAACCATTAAAAGTAAGAGTATGTTATAATGGCATATTATATATCAACAGGTAACAACTAATACAAAACGTGAAATGGATTGGCTATGGAGCAGTTAAACCATTAAAAGTAAGAGTATGTTATAATGGCATATTATATATCAACAGGTAACAACTAATACAAAACGTGAAATGGATTGGCTATGGAGCAGTTAAACCATTAAAAGTAAGAGTATGTTATAATGGCATATTATATATCAACAGGTAACAACTAATACAAAACGTGAAATGGATTGGCTATGGAGCAGTTAAACCATTAAAAGTAAGAGTATGTTATAATGGCATATTATATATCAACAGGTAACAACTAATACAAAACGTGAAATGGATTGGCTATGGAGCAGTTAAACCATTAAAAGTAAGAGTATGTTATAATGGCATATTATATATCAACAGGTAACAACTAATACAAAACGTGAAATGGATTGGCTATGGAGCAGTTAAACCATTAAAAGTAAGAGTATGTTATAATGGCATATTATATATCAACAGGTAACAACTAATACAAAACGTGAAATGGATTGGCTATGGAGCAGTTAAACCATTAAAAGTAAGAGTATGTTATAATGGCATATTATATATCAACAGGTAACAACTAATACAAAACGTGAAATGGATTGGCTATGGAGCAGTTAAACCATTAAAAGTAAGAGTATGTTATAATGGCATATTATATATCAACAGGTAACAACTAATACAAAACGTGAAATGGATTGGCTATGGAGCAGTTAAACCATTAAAAGTAAGAGTATGTTATAATGGCATATTATATATCAACAGGTAACAACTAATACAAAACGTGAAATGGATTGGCTATGGAGCAGTTAAACCATTAAAAGTAAGAGTATGTTATAATGGCATATTATATATCAACAGGTAACAACTAACTCACTAGGATTATTTTCATATAATTGACAATAGGTAAATTACGTACCAATACTTTGTCTCTCGTCCATTTGGAATTTACTTATTTCAGGGATGAAGAATTGTACTTTTTTTAATTTTGCCATAATATTACCATAGAGTTAATAGATGAGAGGAACATTAATGCGATAAAATGTGATATTTCATGAAGCAATCGCCAGTAAAAAAATCAATTGAAGTTGGAATAATACAAAATATAATGAGAATTTACTACTTCTGTGATATATTTTCTTCTAAATTTCTGTGGGTTGATCTCTGTGGTGTAGCAGCAACTGTACTCACATGCAGATCAAATTCGTTCACGGTCGATGGATATTTCTTTCTTCGGAAGAACAGAATATCGTGTCTTAGATTTATTAAGTGTAAAGATACGTCAAACCTCAGATAAGATATCTATGGACAACATTTATCGGCGACTTTCATACTTGACATTTATTATTAATATTATTCAAATAATGTAGGTAACGTTGCAGCTGCGTATTACTTACTTTGAGAATTTTCTTTGCTCTCTTAAGTGTACCAACATTGCATCTGAATTTATTTGATTGTACATATATTTATTTTTTAAATTTAATCACGTATATAGTCCATCGCTGTGGTCTCGAGGTAGCGTGCTGCCTTGTCACGCAATGGGACCGGGCTTGATCCCCGGTCGTTGCAATTTTTCTGGGTGAGGTTTTTATCGGGGTTTTTCCTCACCTGTAAGACAAATGTCAGGAAAACGTTAAGGCACAAACGGTCCCCGAAATCATATGGCCATCATCATCATCATCATCCTTATCATTATCATCCTTCACCGGTGTGGAAAGCAACGTGAAGCTATCACACCTACAATTCCCTAGTAAAGCTACAAGCATAACATAAAAATGCTATGATTACAATGAAAGACCTGCCCTCGGGCAGAATTACTATGGATATATATATTCCACCGTTGTGGTCTCGAGATACCGTGCTGCCTTGTCACGCAGCGGGCCCGGGTGTGGGTTTCTTCGGGGTTTTCCTCACCTGTAAGACAAATGTCAGGACGCCTAGGGCCCAACGGTCCCCGAAAATCATCCGGCCGTCATCATCATCCGTATCATTATCGCCATCAGCCTTTATCGGTGTGGAAACCAACGGGAAGCTACCACACCTATGATTCTCTAGTAAAGCTGCAAAGTATAGCATGAAAATGCTATGATTGCAGTGAAAGACCTGCCCTCGGGCAGAATTACTATGGATGGAGATATATATATATATATATATATATATTTACGATGTAACCTATTGTAAAATTTAAAATGGTAACATTTTTAATGTCTATTATCCGACAGTAAGTGATGATCATGAACTTAAAACCGTCAGCTGCCCTTGATGCATTTCATAAATCTGAAGTTCACTGACCTTGTTTTTCGCTGACATTTGAAAAATGTTGATACGGCGAATAGAACAGTCCGCACTAGCTAGATTATGGATATATCACTTGGGAGAAACTTCATTTTTCATCGGCCATTCTCGCTGTTTTATAATTTGTAGCTCTCTACGGCCTGAAACAGCGCTCTCTTATTCACGACTCTATGCAGCTCTGTAGTAACATATTTTGTGACACTCATGAATGAATAATGAAACACTTAAAAACCTCAGAACTAAGTAAATAAGGTCTCGTATTCATAGAGAATCTTAGTATGGACTATTTACAGAATTTCGGTAGATTAACGAAGAACTGCCATACATCATCATCATCATCATATCCTAAAGACACTACAGCTTCGTAAATGAAGTTTTGACCTTCTCAGATTTGTCACATATTCTTTCATCACCATCATCTTCGGTGATAGCTCTTAGAGTTTGCCCTTGAACTCCCAAACACCAGCTCGCTATTCTATTTTGTCCTATTCTGTCCTCTAGCTACTGTTTCCAGTTCTTCTCAAGCCATTCCCCACATCATACATTCATCTAATCTTCGGGCTACCACGTCTTCTTTTACAGCCAAATTTTGCATCCAGTACTAATATGGGGGTTCGGTTTGTGCTCATTTCATATACATGTCCCAACCAGTCGAGTCTTCTGGCTTTAATATCTGCTATTTGTACTGTTATATCTATGTATTTGTATAAAACTTGTAATTCTCGGTTCGTTCTAATTCGTCAGACCCCATTATCTCTAGTTGGGCTATATATATATATATATATATATATATATATTTCTCAGAACTTTTCTTTCCCAGGTGGACACATGCACTATAGCCTTTTCTGTTACGGAATACCACAATAATTATTGTTTTGTAAAGTCTTATTTTGATTTTATAAGATATGTAGCCTATCTACAAGTTATAATTCCACATCTTCTTTTGGTCGTTCATTAGGCCTATATCACCATATCTCAATTTAGATCTCTAGTTAATATATGTTTTAATTTGTATAACTTTTTGACTAGTTTCTGGTTGCCAATTCGGAATTATCTAATATTATTTACTGTACTTTGATTTTAATTAATTAAATTCGTTATTTTTTGTCATTCTCCAGTTATCTGTATTATATCAATCATGGAGTTAAAGCATCACATGACAACAAACTGTTGGGAATACAGAGGAGACCAGAACATTTTGTTAAATAACTCTGTGTCGGAAACTGACATTGGATGAGTTATGAGCATATACAGGTTTTATGTGAGTAGAAAAGGAAATCAAAGCAAACATTTCTGTTTACGAATCTTGATTTAAATTGTGTATTGCGTTGTGATGTACTCAGAGATGACAATTTGTATAGCGGTCACAACCGTACATACCACATAGATGCTTTTTCTACTATGTCAGTACCTGGTCTGCAGTGAGGTTAAAGGTGCTTAGTTTAATCATTGATTGTAATTTAACATTAAGTTACATAATAAAATAATGAAAACACGTGGTTTATTATAGTTAATGGAGTCAGGTTTAACTTTGTGGAAATTCATTATATATAAAATACAACAAATTATCTTAGTAGTAATTTTGCTAAAAGAATCGGCAATCAATCTGGGATGAAAATTTGTGTAATTAAAACCACAGATACCTGTAAAAGTGATAAAACGAGACACAGGTTTCGACCTGGGGTTTTAATTGGACAGATTTGAATCCCAGATCGATTGCTGATTCTTTTAGGGAATTACTACTAAGGTAAATTGTTTTATTTTATATATGTGTTTTATTCTCAACACACCCAGCAACTTTCCGTATTCACAATACGTCTACTCACTCATTATGAACTTCCGATACATGGTTATTTAACAAAATATAAAAGTTAAAAACATAAAATGAATATTTGAATTCTCAGTTGTCCTCAACTAATTAATAATGGATTTTAAAAGTATTAACAAAATATATTAGTTTTTATCTCCTCCGGCATTGAATTTTTGAACATTCTGTATAAGGCCTTGACTTGAGTAGTTGGTATATTCAGTCTCACTTAGACAATGTTAAATTTTAGTCTTACAAAGTAGCGGATAATAAAACTTCAAATGTACTTTTGTGTGTACAAAATTTGAACAGAATTGTTCCTTGTGGTATCCATATTCTATTGACTACCATCACTAAGGCAGCAAAATGACTTAAATTAATTTACCCTAAAATAGTTTGTTACTTGTCCTGCGCATGGTTTACATAGAGTGGCAGAAGAGATACGTAGCAATTGCCACGATGTGGACAGATTGATTTATAAAGGCAGAAAATGTTTTTGAAAACTCCACTTAGAATACAGAGATTCAAAGAAAGTCCTCCTACTTTACATCTTCCTCCTCAATCTGTTCTGATTAGTTTGGAGACGTGCCTCGATGCCGATACATATTATTATACTAATTATGATTGTTTAGAAAAAGTAGTGCAAGAAATCGATTCTACTGATTCATCATTCATTAAGTTTGTTCGAGATTTGATTCATCAAGCTCGACTGCACATTTTACAGCCATAAAATCTAACTTTGGTATAATTTTAGGTACAATTACCCTATTGAAACTGTAGGACTTTCACTTAGTGACGCACTACAAATTGTGAAACAAACTGAAAGTGACTTAAAGCTAGCAAAAGTGACTGAAAACATTATTATGAAACTGCAGAGTGTGCTGGCGAATAATGTAGTTTTCCATTTTCATCATTTTCAAAATCAGTGTCATTCTTCGTGGACATAATGCAAAAATTAAAGATTTTTGAGTCAGAAATTTGTCCAGATGAATTACATTTCAAATTTACTCCTGTAACTTCGTGTAATGTCGAACGCAGTTTTTCCGGACTCAAAAACATCCTGTCAAATAACAAAAGAATAAATTTCTAGTTCGACAAACTACAAATGCATGTCATCATCCAGTGTAATTTTGCTTCCGGCACAAATTAACCCACATATGAATATTTTATTTACCTTAATTCCTTTTATTTATTTTTTACTTTAAGCATATTTTTCTGCTGATGGATTTTTTCAGGTTGCACAATCTAAATTAAGAAAGGAAAATAATTGTATACTTTGTGAAAACTTGAAAAATAATAACCGTCTAATAATAGAGAGCAAATATGTAAGGAACGTAATTTTTGACGCAGCCTTTAGTAGCACGTGCTTAACAGACTAAATCTCTAGTGATTTGGAGTTGATAATTACGTATACTTGTTTTCTACATGATTGAATGTGGCAATACATAAAACTCGTGTTACAGAAATAATCACGCATGTCATATTTTATTTAAATTTAAATTTATTTTTCATTCTTTCTCTTCTTCTCCTCCATCTCCTCCTCGGCCATATATTCTAACCACCACAAAATCAAATTTGTTTACATAATTTGTCTTTTCTGTGTTCTTTCCAATCAAATGTTCATTCAGTGTCCCTGAAGTAAGTCACAATTTTATAATCCGACCATTGATGACTCATATGCCTATTATTAAGGTTGTGGGCGCCGTGTTTAATGCGACTTGCATCGATGCGGTAGACCAACTCTTGCCAGACTTTGAAACACATGTCAGGTGTGACCGTAACTTCGGCCTATTCAATCCTCATTTAAAGTACAAAATAGGTCCCGTGGTAGTGGAGGGACGTAAACACTGCCCTTATTACTCCACAAAATATCAAAGGGGTTAAATCTGAGATCGCGAAAGCCATTCATAACAGCATTGTCAAGAGGTCCTGTCTGTCCTACCCAACGTTCTTGGAAGCACTCGAATAAGATAGTTGCGAACTTGTAGTGATAGTGAGACGGTGCTCTATCTTGTTGGAACAGATAATCGCCTGCATCTTAATTCAATTGTAGCATTAACCAAAGTTCGAGCAGGAAAATTTAAGATAAATGACGTCGATAGTATTAATCCTAAAAAAATTAACCTACAGCTTGGGATGTGATATAGAGCAGAAATCATTTATCTTGGGTGCATTTCGTTGAAACACAACTGTTCTGCGCTACATCACATCCCAAGCTATGATGACCAGATGATGTTCGGCTACTATTTGAACCTTAATTAACCTGATCCAGGACACTTCTCCAGGCCGGGGATCCAATGTAGGCGCGCTACGTGTGAGGCAATGACGTTATTCCTTGACCACAGCGAAGGACTAATAATTATAACTAATGTTTGCCCAGCGGTCGAAATTCGACCACAATTCATTACATTTTTAAGTATGTCACAAATACGTCATTATGCATTAATTTTCGATTTATTAAAAAAAATCGACGATAGGAAATATGTGGTTATAGCTTGGCTAAACCATATTTAAAAACAATAACGCGTTATTTGACATTTATATACTGTTTATACTATTTAAATTTGTATTTGGCCTATTATTATGTGTACGGGAATGTATATCTCTTCCTTTTTGTCTCTCAATCCAACCCGTCAATGTTCTATGTCGAGGCACAATGGAAGTAGGTACGAATATGTAAATATAAAAAAAAAATGTAATGGAAATACTGAAACAAAGATTAGACAGGGTTTAATTTAAATTGAAATAAAATATACTCACCTTCTTTATAAATCACTAATAATAAACCACTAATAAATACATACGCGAGAGTAAGTCAATTCACATTGCTGCTGCACAATTTTCTTTTTCCAACAATGCACTTTCAGTATGAATGTAAACAAATGAATAATACACATATATCCCTTAGAGACAATTAATTTAATTTATTTGTAGCACATTTTATACATAAATTTTTTCTACACTCCTTCTCTACATGAAATTAATTATGCCAAATGTCACACTCCTCCGTGCGCGCAATGTGCTTAAAAAAGGGGTACAAAGTTTTTTCTTCACGTATTAATATATGAATGAGTTATTTTTACTGTGATGATTTTAATTTAACTAATTTATCTTTCTTGAGGGGAAGAAAACAAAAACATAACGAAAAAGTCAGAAAGTCGGATTTATGGTCCGATTTTGATGGTTTACGGAAATATCTCTTTTGTTAATTGAATCTTATGTATCCAGTTATTTTGAGAATAAACAAACATAGCGGCCGCTAGAAGGATTTTTAAATTGCGATTTTCGGGGTAAACACCCACTCTTACTAATCGCATTTAGCTGAGTTTTGGAGAATATTTTTCTCGTTTTATTTCAATGGCATATATTAAGTCTTGTTGAAAAAAAATTGAAAATTACGACAGTTAGAGCAAATTTTAAAGTCTTGCTTCAGGTGAACCCCACACTTGAAAAGTTAGATTTTGCTGGTTAACGAACTCGGCCTTACTTTCCTTGATTGATTGGTGACTGAAGGCCGAATTTTGTTAAAAAATTGCTGCCATTAGAAATTTAACACACACTCAGGCACGCTCACGTACACACGTACCCACGCACGCGCGCGCACACACAAATATATATGTGGTGGTCATTTTCGGTGTCTACTAAGTTGGATTGATGAAGATTTGTAAACATTTTTAAAAATAATTTCTTGAGAATTTCCTCAATGCTACATTTCTTCGGCACACAGCTAGAATTAAAGTAATTTTCGTTCGTTAATTATTCTTTAATTTAAAGACACTTTTTTAAGAGCTAAGGCTATTAGCTTCATAATTCAAATCTAGGCGGTGACATGGCCGGTAATATTGCTCAGAAACAACTTTTTTCTCAGGCATGCGATTCTTTTTCATGTCATAAAAGTACGAAACGGGGCTCACAGCTTTAATTATCTTTCGAAGGATTTTTATACCCTGAAAAATCTAACGATCACCGGCCGGGTTTGAAGTCGCGAACCTCGGAACCAGTCTTACCAGGACCGACGTTGATTTAGGCAGAAGGGTGATGAGATGGATTTAAGTGTCGTTAAAAAAACAGAGGCAGTGCATCTTCAGCTGTTTTTCAATCCGAATAAAGACGTTACAGAACATAAAACATAATAAAAACTTCAGATATGCATTAATAATGTGTATACAAAAGAAATCATTTCTTTGAAAGCGCATATATTATTATAGTGCACTCCACAGTTTGTTTTATGAACTTATTATGATGTATGCCTATTATATTTGTATCTATTTAGATGGACTATTCAGCAATGAGTTGAAATCATACGAGTACATACTCATTTCACCAAACATTAAAATATAATGTAATATCATACATAATATTTTAGAATTACACCTTATGACGATTTAAGGAAGAAATTAATTGAACTTGAAAAAAATGACACAGCAGCAATACGCATTCTCTGAAGGTCGCAACAAATTTCTCTTATTATATTTCTGAAACACTACATTGAATATGTTTGTTCATTAAAATAAATCATGTCTTTTGAACATGATTTGCTTAATTTTTAATTTTTCCATTTCTCGAAAGACATTTATTTAAAAATAATATAGAGGCTAACGAAATTATATCTAACATTTTTGTTTTTCCTGGCAAAGATTTTTCCACATATCTCAATGTTATGGATCGAATTAACTTAGATGTAACATTAAAGTCTCAAATTTGAAAAATCCAAGTAAGGACCAACAATATTTTTTCATAATTTTACCTTATCGTCAACGTAAATTTATTGCTGCATTACATTCACTCATTAATCACAATTTCATAATTATTTGAAATTAAAATCCTTGAATGAGTTGACTCATATTATAGCGTTTGGAAGGTCTCCTAGTTCACCAATTCGAATCCAGGGTCCTACAAATCAAACTTTTTTTCTTGTTTTCATAGTTGCCAAGATAAACTTTTGGTTGCAATTTAACTAACACGATGCATTTTAATCGTTAATTAATATTTTATTATTCAAATGGATCCAAATCTCCATGTTAATTAACTTCACTATTTTTTTTCTGATTTTTCTCACTCGTCAAGACAATGCTAAGTTAGAATTTCATTACTAGAATACGTTTTATCATGGTCACCATTTAATAAAATAATTGGAATTAAATCAGTGAACGTATTGAGTAAACACATGGCAAATATAGTAATATAAATATAACCTACTGGATAAATGAGGAGTGGGGAATTCGTAAAGAGTGGGTGCGTGTGACGTCATCCCCATTCCATATGCAGTTGCAATCAAGACTGTCTCTCGACATTCAAAGTACAACAGTGGCGATACCCATCATTCTAAGGGACGAGTTGACTAATATGCATTTCTTATTGCCTCTCGTCCTTAAATTTAGTTTTTCAAACATTTGTTCGACGCATAATTGAACGTCGATTCCTTTTTTTCACATTGATTTATCAATGACAAACTGTATTATAAATAAAGAGAGAAACAATATGGAAAATAAAGTATCGCTATTTAAATCGGAACTCTTAGTACAGTTACATTTCGAAAATAGTTGCTCAGATGTATGTGTTGAACTGAAGATTATAATAGTACGGCCAGCAAAATATCTGGAGTGCTTTTCTCACGTAAAATAATAATATTATTATTAATAGTAAACATGTGTAATATATATTTAATTTACGTCACATAAGCGCATTAACATAATATTGCTATAATATATTTTCTTATTTATCTTTTTCATACTCATCAACATGTGAATAATTGAAATGTATGGTTTTATGTTGTCTCGTGTAGCAGAACTGTTGAGAGTACAATAAACACACGTCCTTTTTTATTCTGAATGCAGAAATAAACAGTTTACCATTACTACTCATGAAATGTAGGCTTGTATCCAGCTGTTACGTTAGCCAATTAATGCCACTAATTACTCGCTTTATGTTGTCATTCATCTTGTAAACAATTATTCAGGCGTAGGGATTGTGTATTGTAGGGGTGCATTTGTTTGCGCTCTCTAGAGTATATATATATAAGTTATATATGAAATAATAATAATAATAATAATAATAATAATAATAATAATAATAATAATAATAATAATAATGATAATAACAATTATGATAATAACAATAATGATGATAATGGTAATGTTGATAATAATAATAATAATAATAATATAATAATAATAATAATAATAATAATAATAATAGATCATCAATTGATTAATGTCTTTGACATCGTCCTCTTCCTAAATCTTCTCTTAATGAAAATAACAAGAGAAAAATCAACAGAAACGAAATAAAATTGTTGTACAATTCGAAGAATTTATGTAGGAAGGTATATTAAGAAAGTAGGCGAAATTATAAAAGAAATGAACTGAAGAATACGAATTAGTGCCAATTATTAAAATTTAATTGAAGGATAATTGTGGAACCGGGATGTATCACTGAATTCTAAAAAAAGAATCATGCATAAAATATATTGTAAACCTGTATTCCCTCCATGGTATCTTTACCTTGTCGTGGTGGAGTGGCTTGCGTGCTTAAATGATCCTGAGAACTATGCCGGCGGTAGCATTGCTGCCGATAGGGTTACCCATGCTGGACTGGTCGAAGGTGATAAGCCAGACGAAAAAAGTACCTTGGTCGAAAGAGTGACGATCTTTCACCGTAAAAATAGAACCGTCAAGAAATGCGGACATGGGTTCAACTGGGGTAAAATTTTCCGGAGATCAAATAGTCCCCCATTCGGTTCTCCGGGCGGGGACTACTTCAGGGAACCCATGCCAAAGGCTCAAACAAAGGGACATGTTCCTAGGAACATGGAATGTTAGGACTTTATACAATAGCGGGGCACTAGAGATATTAACGCGGGGACTAGATAAATCGCCCTTGGATATAGTCGCTTTACAGGAAGTTAGGTGGCCAGGAGAAGGTAGTCAGGAATCAGGAATTGCATTATACTACGGGGGTGCAGAAAGACCTGCATTTGGAACGGGTTTTTTTAGTCAGAAGGAATATCCTATCCGCTATCCGAAATATTAAGTTTGTTAGTGATAGAGTATCATACATAATTCTAAAGGGTAAACAACATGATTTTATAATTGTAAATGTACATGCCCTCACAGAAGATAAAGATGACAAGATCAAGGATGAGTTCTATGAAGAATTAGAATGCTTATTTGATAGCCTTTCCCGATATCATATGAAAATTGTCTTAGGAGATTTTAATGCAAAAGTGGGACGGGAAGATATATTCAAACCAACAATAGGCAAATTCAGTCTTCATGAAGATAGTAACGACAATGGGATTAGATTAGTCACATTTGCCACATCGAAGAATCTCATTGTTAAGAGCACAACATTTCAGCATAAGGATATTCATAAATACACCTGGACGTCCCCAGATGGAGAAACTCGGAACCAGATAGATAATGTATTAGTGGATGAACGCTGGCACAGTAGCATCATCGATGTTAAATCAGTTAGAGGGACAGACTGTAATTCGAATCATCTGGTCAGAGTGAAAATCAGACAACGGCTATCGCTTATGAGAGGAACAAACGCTAAAGGCGATTCTGTAAAATTTGAATTAAAAACTTGAAAAATGATGAAATGCGGCAAGAATGCCAAATCAAAATTACTAATAGATTTGAAGTACTGGAATCTTCCGATGACAATGTGGCAAACGAAGAAGAAACTGATAGGCCTATAAATAAAGAATGGGAGGCTATAAGATATACTATTAAATTGTCAGTATCAGAAAGCATTGGTTGTTTAAAAAAGAGGCAAAACAAGAAATGGTTTGATGAGGAATGTGCCGACATTGTAAAGAAAAGAAAGCTAGCAAAAATGAAATGGTTACACGAGCCAAATGAGGTAAATTTAGAGCAATTGGGTAGTATTAGACGGGAAACCACCAAGCTACTAAAGGTAAAAAGAGGGAATATTTGAGAGAGAAGATGAATGATCTTGAAATGAATGCAAAAAATAGGAACTTAGGAATTAGTATAGAGAAGAAAGGGTTTCAGGCTAGAACAAACATAATTCGGAATGAAAATGGGGATATGATTGCAGATTCCAGGAGTATATTAAATAGATGGAAAAGTTATTTTAATCAGCTATTAAATGTACATACAGAACAGGACATTGTGGAGGATAATTTACAGACAGCAGAAATGCTAGTCGCAGAGCCAAGTGCATTAGAGGTTGAAATGGCGATTGAAAAATTGAAGATTTATAAAGCATCAGCTTCAGATGAGATCCTAGCAGAACTGATTAAATCAGGGGGAGAAAAATTGATGGACAAGATACGCTGGTTGCTTAGTATGATTTGGGAAAAAGAAGCTCTTCCAGATGAATGGAAGGAATCAATTATCGTACCAATTTATAAGAAAGGAGATAAAACAGATTGCAGCAACTACAGGGGCATCTCATTTCTTTCAACTTCCTACAAAATTCTAACAAATATATTAGTAAGCAGATTTACTCCCTATATTGATGACATTCTAGGAGATCATCAATGTGCATTTAGAAGAAACAGGTCTACAACGGATCAGATTTTTAGTATAAGACAGATTTTAGAAAATAAATGGGAATATAATGGTACTGTACATCAACTGTATGTAGACTTCAAAAACCATATGATTCAATTAAGAGGGAGAAGTTATATAGTATCCTGCTGGAGTTCGGAATTCCTAAAAAGTTAGACTTACACGAATGTGTCTAAATGGCACAAAGAGTAGGGTGCGTGTAGGCAAACAGTTTTGAGACACTTTTGAAATCCAGAATGGGTTGAAGCAAGGAGATGCACTATCTCCTCTACTATTTAATTTTGTACTAGAGCATGCCGTTAAATCTTTAGAGAATGAGGAAGGCTTACACTCAATGGTGTTAATAAGCTGTTAGTTTATGCTGATGATGTAGTACTGTTGGCCGATAGCGAGGAGATACTAAAGGACAACACGCACATACTATTGAGTAACACTAAGAAATTAGGACTGGAAGTAAATATCAATAAAACTAGTAGTAGTAGTAGGACTTTATTAGACAAAAAGTAAGATATTTACAATATTATTTACAAATATGGGTCGCACGGGCAGTAAGTCGTACGTGCTGTTGACAGTCCGTTACAATAAAGTAATAATTGGTACTAGTGTAAAGAAAAATAAACGACAAAAAACAGCAATAACATTACAATTACATAAAGAAAACACAATAATAATATTACAATTAAATAATAACACAATAGCATTATACACTAAAAACATTAACATTACAATTACATAAAAAACACAATAATATTACAATTAAGTAATAACACAATAGCATTATACACTAAAAAACATTAACATTACAATTACATAAAGAAAACACATTAATATTACAATTAAATAATAACACAATAGCATTATACACTAATTAATTTATATATAATTGTTAATAATTAATGGTATTGCATTTTGATAACATATATTTATTCATGAATGAGTGTTGTCCTTATTTTTCGCGTTTTGTCCAGAAATTTACCGAGGTTTATCCAATTTTCTGGATTTACCAATAACTCGTAGCATGCAATCTTTCCCGCATTTGAATTTAGAAATCTTTCCGGTAATAACTGACGTCTCCAATATTCTAAATCATTACATTTTCCTAATATATGTATCTCATCTTCAAAGTTCCCGCACATTGGACATATTCGCATATCGTGATCGTCGCTAATTTTTAGAAATTTCCATGCCCCTAGCCTAAACCAAGCAAGCCCTGATCTCTCCTTAAATCCTAGGTTGTGTATATACGATTTTTTTCCCCAGACGTGTTTTCGGACTCTTTGTAAACACAGTGAGCGTTTTCCTGTACATTCGAAAGTATCTTGTTGGTTTATATCTAAGTACCTCCTCCTTATTTTTCTCCACACGTTCTTGCGATTTTCAGTCCCTTTTCCCATATCCAGCCCATCCCAATCTTTTGGAGTTTCTCCTCCTAACCTCGTCTGCCCAAAAGTTAACATCTATGTTTTTTAATTTGGTGGTCGTAACAAATTGCTCTAAGCATTGTTTGTTCGCCTTGGATTACTCGCAACCAGTATTTGAGTACACGAATTTTACAGTTAATGTTTGTCCTGGAATGACCCGAATTCATATAAAATTCCACAGTTAGAAACGACTTTACTTAGTCCTGTAATATACTTTAGAAAATGCGTATATACCTTATTTAGTATTTCCGTTTCTTTTGGAACCCCCCAAATCTCACTACCATAGTGCATTACTGGCCTGACGATCGCTCCATACATTTTTTCTAATGTGCTGACTGGAATATCAGGCACTCTACCCAGAATAACCGAGTACACTGTTAAGTTGTCCCCTCCCTTTAAATAATGCTATATCCAATATTTTTTTTTCCACTTTCCGTTCATTTTCAACGTCGTACCAAGATATTCAAAATGTTTCACGTTTTGAAGTACTTGATCTCTGCATTTCCATTCCTCTGCTCTACCATAAACCGTCCCATTTTTAAAGGTCATTGTTTTTGTCTTACTAACATTTACAGTCAATCCCCAATTCCTACAGTATATTTCCAGTAGGTCAAGACCTCTTTGCAATCCCTTGATTGTCTTGGAACAGATAATTAAATCATCTGCATACAACAGGACTGGGATTCTAACATTTCCTATCTCCGGAGCCTCAATTTCTCCTTCTAGCATTAAATATATGGTCACACGTAGAAATTCATTAAATAATGGAAATAGACAACTAATGACAAATGAGGGAAATTTTGAGGAGGTGGCTGAATTCAAATACCTAGGAACAATAATCACAAGTAGGAATGAGATGCACAAAGAAATTAAACATAGGCTCAATTCTGGAAATGCATGCTATTATGCATTGCAGAGTCTCTTGATGTCCCAACTCCTTTCAATAAACGTTAAACTGAAAATATATAAAACTATTATTCTACCAGTTATATTATATGGGTGCGAAACATGGACTCTTACTTTAAGGGACGAGAGGAGATTACAAGTATTTGAGAATAAAGTACTTAGGAAAATTTTTGGACCAAAGAGAGATGAACAGACAGGTGAATGGAGAAGACTACATAACAATGAACTACATGGTCTTTATAGGAAGCCAGATATAATAAGAACAGTTAAGTCTCATAGACTGCGATGGGCAGGACATGTTGCACGTATGGGGAATGAAAGACTTGCATGGAAGCTTCTTGTAGGAAAGCCAGAGGGAAAACGCCCAGTTGGTAGACCAAGAATGAGGTGGGAGAATAACATTAACTATGATTTGAGGGCAGTAGATTATACAGGGAATGATTGGAAAGCATTAGCTCAGGATATGGTTATATGGAGAGCTTATGTCCGTGTGGCCATGAATCTACGGGTTCGATAGTGCCAGTGAGTAAGTAAGTAAACCTGTATTAGTTCGTCGAGTAGAAACATGGATAGTAACAAAAAGAATTTACGTACAATTCAATGAACAGAGACGAGGTTTTTAAGAAGCGTACTTGGAAAAAAACAGAAGAGATTAAACACATAACAATAAGATAGAAGACATTTTGAAGGTGGATAGAACAGAAAATGAAATGGAAGATGGTAGAATGAGATGTTATGATCACGTTAAAAGAATGATTACGGAATGGTTACCAACATTGGAATTTAGAATAGGAGGGTAGAGACCAAAATGTCGTTCGGGATATAGATGGGAAGAACAATTTAAGAAGTATGTCGAGAAAAGAATAATCGAATGGATGGAAATGATAGAAGAGTGGATATGAATAGCCGAAATATATAGATGCTTTTGACCAATACTGGACCCTCGGAACAGGAACATGAGACTAGAAGAAAGAAAGAAAGAAAGAAAGAAAGAAAGAAAGAAAGAAAAGAAGAAAGAAAGAAAGAAAGAAAGAAAGAAAGAAAGAAAGAAAGAAAGAAAGAAAGAAAGAAAGAAAGAAAGAAAGAAAGAAAGAAAGAAAGAAAGAAAGAATCCCTGAACGACCTCCCGCCCTCCCTCACTCCGCTACCTCCATCCCTCCCTCCCTACCTCCCCTCCTCCCCTCACCTAACTCCCTACCTCCCTCCCCCCTCCCTCCCTCCATCCCTCCAGCCCTCCCTCCTCCCTACCCTCCCTCCCTCACTCCCTATCCCCTCCCTCCCTCCCGCCCTCCCTCCTCCCTCCCTCCCTCCCCCTCCCTCCGCCTCCCTCCCTCCTCCCTCCCTCCCTCCCTCCCTCCATCCTCCCTCCCTCCTCCCTCCCTCCCTCCCTCCTCCCTCCCTCCCTCCCTCCCTCCCTCCCTCCACTCCTCCTCCCTCCCTCCCTCCCATCCCCTCACCCTCCCTCCTCCCTCCCTCCCTCCCTCCCTCCCTCCCTCCCGCCCCTCCCTCCTCCTCCCCCCTCCTCCATCCCTCCCTCCCTCCCTCCCCCCTCCCTCCCTCCCTCCCTCCCTCCCCTCCCTCCCTCCCTCCCCTCCCTCCCTCCCTCCCTCCCCTCCCTCCCTCCCTCCCTCCCCTCCCCCCCCCCCGCCGGCTTCCCTCTTTTTCACTATTTTTCCCTACGCCATACTGCTCCGACTACCCACTCTGGACAATAACCAATGAGAAGAAAATGACCAAAATTCATAGTGCGGGAAGTGATCTAGAACGGTTGGAATTAAAGAGATGGAGAAAACAAGTAGAGAATATAAAAAATCAAGCAAGACATAGGATATATATATATATATATATATATATATATATATATATATAAAGCGTCACTGTTATTAGGTAAAAATATTCTCTTTAATATGCTCAATTGTTATAGGAGCTACTAGGTGGCAGTGGAGACCGAGTTCCCGCTACATCTCGTAATAATAGAGAATATATATATTAAAAAATAATGTTTGTACTAGATTTACTCGGTGGCGTAATCGGTAGCGCACTGGGGTATCAATCCAGAGGTCCGGGTTCAAATCCCGTCTGAGCATTTATTTTTTTATCATGTCATATTAAGCTTGCATTGCTCAATGTCAAAAAATTAATTATAATATCAATAATGTTTCACTGCTATAAATTAAAATTATTCTCTTTAATTTGCTTGCTTGTTATAGGAGCTACTAGGTAGCAGTGGAGACCGAATTCCCGCTAAATCTCGTAATAATAGAGTGTATATATATATGTTATAATTAAATGTTTAACATTGAGCAATGCAAGCTTAATATGGTATGATAAGAAAAATAAATGCCTGGACGGGATTCGAACCCGGATCTCTGAGTCTGTACCTCAGCGTGATATCCATTACACTACCAGGCGAATCCAATTCAAACACTTATTTTTCTTATATATGTATTATACTCTCCATTATTACTAGATGTCGCGAGAACACTGTCTTCACTGCCATCTAGTAGCTGACTATATCAAGTAAGCAAATTAAAGAGAATATTTATCCGGGTTCGAATCCCGTCCAGGCATTTATTTTTCTTATCATACCATATTAAGCTTGCATTGCTCAATGTTAAACATTTAATTATAACATCGATAAAGCGTCACTGCTATAAAGTAAAATAAATATTCTCTTTAATTTGCTTACTTGATATAGTCAGCTACTAGATGGCAGTGAAGACAGTGTTCTCGCGACATCTAGTAATAATGGAGAGTATAATACATATATAAGAAAAATAAGTGTTTGAATTGGATTCGCCTGGTAGTGTAATGGATATCACGCTGAGGTACAGACTCAGAGATCCGGGTTCGAATCCCGTCCAGGCATTTATTTTTCTTATCATACCATATATATATATATATATATATATATATACACACATAAGAAAAATAAATGCCTGGACGTGATTTGAACCCGAACCTCTGGGTTGGTACCCCAGCGTGCTATCCATTACACATACATACACACACACACACACACACACACACACACACACACACACACCATTACTTGCTTTCAGTCATCTGATAATGTTCTTAGTTTAGAAATTCAATTGATAAATTTATTTTTTGAAATTCTCTCAATAACAATTGATATAAATCTATGGTTAGCTCCACAGATTTCAGAACATATATGCATATATATATATATATATATATATATAAAGTAAAAGTAAAGTGATCCCACAACAGGCCTCAGGAGGCCCTTGGGGTAGTAGGAGGTTAAGTCTCCCACTTTTTCTAGACAATCGACACTTTATGTCAGCCGGGTTGTCAGCCCTGCGTGACGGCTGCCTTTACCCCCAGAACAAGCGTCTGGTACTCATTTCCGTTAGAGGCTGAGTCGACCCCAGGGCCAGAGTGCCGCCAGAGGGTTTGGGTCAGTTTAAAAATCCTGACCCCAACGGGACTTGAACCCTCGACCCTCCGGCTTGTAGCTCAGTGCCTTAACCACTACGCTACGGCGTGCCCCCATATATATATATATATATATATAATTATTTTTTTACTAGATTTGCTCGATAGTTTGATCGGTAGCGCACTGGGGTATCAATCCGGGACCTCTTATGTTATATATATATATATATATATATATATATATATATGGTGGTCAAGGTTATGCTAGAGTTAATTGAATAATGGTGATAATAATAATAATTTATTTGGAAAAGACAGGTGAATAGAAACACTACACTTCCTACTGGTGTTCCCACTATTGTCCTGGAGGTAATATGACCAGAGATGTTCAAATGCCTCAAATAATAATTTAAGTAAATATTTTGTAAATACATTATACATTAAATTGTGGTATTTGTTCTTGAGCAGACAAGGAAATACAGAGGGACAAGGACACATCCGACGGGGCGTCTACTTGTTAAAATGCTACCCCTATTCGAACCCAAACAGTGCCAGAGCGATATAGCAATAGGGGGATGTATAAAATAAAAGGGACAAGGGAGGGAGAAAATATTGATCACGTGACGTTTAGATTGCGCCTGCGTCATATTGGGTAGCGTCGTGTTTCTGTGTGTGAAATATTTCTCAGTTGTGTTTTAGTAGACGTCGAGGCACGCCCCCGGTGGCACGATAAAGGCGCTACTGTAGAAAGACGCCAGCGTACACATAGTGAGTGAGACAGACAAGTGTTTGGTGTTTATAACCGTCTTCTGCTATATTGATTGTTCATCAACCCTACGCTATGTTAGTACACCTGTTGTAAATACCTGTCACATTTGGTGAGTACTATTTCTACATACTATGGAACATATGTCATCATACAGCCCAGATTTTCTGACACCTAAAATATGGGTTACCAATTCATGGCAATTTATTTAAGAGTAGATCATAAATATAATTACTTACTATTTCATGGGAACATGGAAGTTATTTTAGGAGATTTAATATGAACCCAGACAATGATCACAATTGTAAATGTCGAGAATCAATACAATCTGCAAAACGTGTTTTGTATGATTATCCTGTAATATTCGAAAGGCAACGATTTTGGTTATACTTACTTTTAAGTGATGACGAGGCTTCTTCCTCAATGTGTGAAGTGATTTTTAAGAACCAAAAGTATTATAAATATTTTATGAAATTCATAACACACATTCATAACAATATATAATATTTTGCCAAGACTCTTACAGAGAATTTATGTAATTCATAACACTCGTTCAAAACCATAAGTTAATATTTCAGTTTTACAATGTATAACAATATTGTTATAGTAAGCTACAATCCTAAAATGCATTATGGTGAAATAGGGTTTCAAAATATTAAATAATAATAATAATAATAGCAATAATAATAATAATAATAATAATAATAATAATAATAATAATCAGTCATATTATATGGATGCGAAACTTGGACTCTTACTTTAAGGCAGAAAAGGACATTACTAGTATTTGAGAATAAAGTTCTTAGGAAAATTTTTGAACCAAAAAGAGATGAACAGACAAGTGAATGGAGGAGACTACTTAACAGTGAACTACATGGTCTTTACAGGAAGTCAAATATAATAAGAACAGTTAAGTATCGTAGACTGCGATGAGCAGGACATGTGGCATGAATGAGGAATGAAAGACGTGCATGGAAGCTTCTTGTAGGGAAACCAGAAGAAAACGCCCAGTTGGTATACCAAGAATGAGGTGGGAGAATAACATTAACTATGATTTGAGAGAAGTAGATTATACAGGGGATGATTGGAAAACATTAGCTCAGGATAGGTATGTATGGAGAGCTTATGTCGCGCGACCATAAACCAACAGGTTCGATAGTGCCAGTGAGTTAGTTAGTTAATGATGATGATGATAATGATGATAATAATGATAATAATAATAATGATAATAATAATAATGATAATAATAATAATAATAATAATAATAATGATGATGATGATGATGATGATGATGATGATAATAATATCAATTCATGGCACAGATCAATGAATAAGAAACCAAATAATGAAGATAATAAACATTATGCTTTAAATATTAATCGGGAGCCATAAAATGTTTAAAGTTCAGTAAACATTAGAATATCTCTGTATTGGAAAATGTAAATCCGCTTTTGAGAATTGGTATCAAATAATAGTATATGCCGTCATATGTGCTGCATATTAATGCTAGTTTTTATGGTTAGATTAAAAAAACTTAAACATGAATACACCTTAAAACACTTTTAAATTAACTCACAAACAAAACTTAAAAATCTAACCGCAAGGTTCAGCTTGATTTAGAACAGACATGCAGGAGTTAATCTATGTAATTTCTCACATCTTTCTTCAGTCTCTAAGGCTAATACTGATAACATTTCAATCTCCAAGGCACTGTTTAATGAAATTTTAAACACGTCGAAGTGTTCAAGTGGTCTAATGATTGCCATGCTCGCCTCTGGTTCCTAGGTTCGGCAGTCGGGATCGATGACTTTGAAGGGCGTGAAAGTCCTGTGTACGACTTCCTTTGGAAAATGATTAAAGCCGTTGATCATCTGTCGTAGATTTATAACACGTAAAAGATTCTCAAGCACGGGATAAGAAGCTTCTGAGCAAAATTCGTCGGCCCTTTGACACCCAGCTTTGAACACAGCGCTAATGACCTTGTTAAAGAGCGTCACTAAATAAAAAAAATACTACCTACGTACACTGGCGGATTAAAACGTCTTTAGAATATAAATAGAAAGAGACGATTTATGCATCGGCAATGATATTTGTTTTGACCTAGCTCTGAAGTATATAGTCTCTACTTTTGTTCCTGTCTTGTGCTTATTTTTAGCGTTTAATTTCAACGATAGAAAAAAATCACCATACGAGGTAGATCCAAACAATATAAGTAGACGCCAAAAACTATTGCCCGTTGCTCAAATCTTATAAAGCTCTATAAAAATAAACTTTAAAAATAATTTACTGATGTGTCGTTCTGTTAAATATAATATACTAGCTAATACCCGGCGTGCGCTGCTACTCATAAATAAATGCTCATATGTTTTTACCACCAGCCGTGCACTATTCGAGAATCTGCTTATACCGATATTCTCGGCATAAATGAAAGACAAAAATGTTTATTGTGAATTATCCGTAGAAGATAAACATATGCTGTCGTGGACTTTTTTGTACAGTTTTCTGAGATGTTCAATTCTGTGTACACTAATTTGGTGTATGTGTTATGGTTTAGGCAGCGTAAGCCATTTAAGCGTCAAAATAGGGACTTTATTTCATGTTTTTCATTACAAAGGGTGATTTTTAGGGGTGAAGGGGTTGAGTATTACAACTCCCTTATAGCCTATGTTAATCCCCGGAATCTCCTGAACATTTTTCAGAAAGCTCCATCTCAATCGGATGAACAGTATGGCAGAGCACCCATGCCCGGGAATCGACTTATCCCGATCTTCTTGGCATCAATGAAAAACAAAAATGGTTATTGTGAGTTATCCGTAAAAGATAAACATATGTTGTCGCGGACTTTTTTGTAGAGGTTTTGAGATATTCAATTCTGTGTACATTAATTTGTGCATTTGTTATGGTTTAGGCAGCGTAAGCCATTTAAACGTCAAAATAGGGACTTTATTTCACGTTTTTCACTACAAAGGCTGATTTTTAGAGGTGAAGGGGTTGAATATCACAACTCTCTTATAGCCTATGTTCATCCCGGGAATCTTCTAAACATTTTGCAAAAAAAAAACATCAAAATCGGATCAACGGTATGGCCGCGCATAGAATACGAACAAATAAACACAAACAAACAAACAAAAAAACAAACAAACAAACAATCATACAAACAAACAAACACATTTATTTTTATATATATATGATAAGACGCATTATATGAAAATTATAATTTTGACATTGACACTGGTATTTATTTTGCACTTCTCCCGTTTTTGCGTTACGTCATTGATAGCTCGTACAGTAAAAAATACTCGAAGTGTTAGAGTAATGGACACAGGAAACATACTTCACATGTATCTGTCACCGCTGTGGTCTCCAGGTAGTGGGCCCCAGTTCGAGTCTCGGTCGTGACAAGTTTACTGTGTGAGGTTTTTTCCGGGGTTTTCCTCACATGCAAGACAAATGCCAGGAAAACTTTAAGGCCCAAACGGTCCCCCGAATATCATATGGCCATCATAATCTTCATCATTCATATTCGCCTTAGATTAAGTTTAGGATTAAGGAATCTCCTGGCGCATCACTATCATAATCACCACCCATCATATCATCGGGGCAGCGTAAAACCCCGTCTTCCAGGCGCCCCAACCTCAGAAGTGGGTTACAATTACGTGAATAAAAAACTTCACATATATCTTCTGCGATTGGGATTAAACATTGATTCTTAATCCAAGACGTTTTATTGTCCCCCAGTGTACCACACTGTAGATAATAAGAAAGGTTAGAATGCACTGCGGTAATAAATTACTTACGATATAAATATAACATATACATTACAATACAAACAAATGTAACATGTTACGAAATGTGTATCCACTCAGATGAACTTTTAGAATTGTATATTAGTTTCACTGTGTTTCATTATAGTACATCCGTTCTGCGAAGAGCGATAGGTTTATGTATGTTTTAATTAGTTTTGAACTGATAGTTTTCATTATTATTTATAGACGCTTTAACATCCGAGGTCATATAGCGTCTACATTTTTAAATGGTAGTATGAAATGATGAAATTGATTCTGGTAATGAAATTACAACCAACATTCGCCTTGACGACTTAGGAAAATCTAGAAAAACTTCAATCAGGTAGGTCGGCAAAATCTATGCCACCGAGCCACCAACATGAATTGAAAAACGAAAAAACATACAATTTATTGTTGCAGTATGTGAATAATTAATACATGAATGTTAACATTTTCCCCAAAAAAGTGTGAAAAATGCTTTAGAAACAAATGAACGATAATCTAATCTGGTGTACTAACGCGCCCATTTTCTCACCCTAACTTGCCCATTTAACACTAACTCGCCTATTTTCTCACACTAACTTGCCCATTTAACACTAACTTGCCCATTTTCTCACCCTAACATGACCACTAATGTAAGTGGAGTCTTGGGATAGAATCGCCTTATATGTGAGCAAACGTGTGACACACGCCAGCAGTTGTTTTGTTGCCCTTGATGTAAGATTCATTTTGGATATATTTATGCTCACAATTCATGAAACTATCAATGATTTTAGATTTGCTCTGGTTTTTTTAAAATCTTTACTTTTATGTTACACTACAAAAATCGGGGAAAAAATGAAGAAAATATAACAGATATATTTATGCCAATTGTTTTTTGAAAAAATAGTATACACCGACGCGACGTAAATAGAAAGAAAAATGTCGAAACCCCATGTTATACTTCAGTGAAATGCCTTTTATAAGTTTTTCTTCTATAATGTTTTTAGGGGACAATCTATTTTTAAAGACCAGCAGCAATCTGCCATCATGTGACGGTCCCTTCAACCCTGATACTTTTATTCCATTACTTTTAGATCCGGTGAAAGCGCTCTCCCTGTTCGTCACTATAATTTCCTAAATTATCCGAAAATCTATCCAGATGACTGTGGAGAAAGTGTAACTTTATACTCATATTTCCTCCCAGAATCTTGAAGCTTGTCAACATGTTTTGCACAATTTCTTTATAATTTGGTGCTTTATAGTTACCTAGGAAATTTTCTACTACCAATACAAAACTCTTCCAAGCTTCACTTTCCAGAAGTCATAACTTTGATAAAATTTGCATCTTTCATCAATTGCCGAATTTGAGGACCATTAAATATCCTGCCTTTTTATCTTTTACATACTGAGCTTAGGAAATTTTCTACAAATTGATTTATAACATTCTACTTCCTTGTCCAACACTTTGACGAATTGTTTTATCATATCCAGATAAACGTCGTGAGTGCTTTAATTTTGTCAAATAACTGAGATCACGGTCAATGTGAGGAGTGAGGGGTGTGAGAGAGGGGATCACGTGATGTTTGTATACGCGAAAAAAATGTGCACAAATCAAATCATGACTGGAAACATAAATTTTATTAGAAACAAGCCGTTTACTGTTTAAGATATAATATATGCAAAAATCATAAAATCTAGAGCACATTCAGCACTTTCATGAATATATTCGTAAACTGTGCACTTAAAAACACGGAAATTCGCTGAGATATACAGGACAACAAAAAAAAAATTCTTTTTGTAGAGCTGTGTTATCAGTCGGCTCTAGCGAGAACATGTACATTGACTAACATGATGACGCTAAAAGCCACTTTTTCTCCGATCGAATATTCACTGTTGGCGTAGAATAACCGCGACTTTTTCCTGCTCTTAGCAATATCAATGTACAAAAACATTACGATATATTAATTGAATATACGTAAACCTTTTGAATGGACATGGTTTGTTTTAGAAACGTAATTGTTTTAACTACAACTAACTCACTCCATGCCTTATGAAACCAATCGCGTCGCTTCAGTGCTGCAATCACTACGACATTCCACTGGTCCCTTATCCTCGGTCAACTATATTCAATGTATTGTATACTATGTTATTCCACGTCCTAACTGCATATTTCTGAATAAAGTTATTTTTACAGTGTGAGGTTAACCTCACGCCTAACCCCTAAATTGGAGAGTCATTCCTGGTCAACAGTCTGCAGCTGCTAATTCAATATACTCGCAGCTACCCTCCAAATCTGAAGGTCATGTCCTCTATCCGCAACCTGAGTACACACCATGTCGTTGTGATAGGAACCAATTTCACACAAAATTCTGATGAATAGCGGGAACAATTTAATAATGGGCGACTAAGTCGGCCACTGACAAGTATACAAAAGTAAAATAAATGAATATGCTTAGTGTGTTTCAATCCATAAACCTTAATTTCTGTTTATCTAACCGGATATTATTTTATACGAGATAAAATAAACAAACAATTAATTGAAATTTTGTTCACTTATAATTATAATGATAATAATAATAATAATAATAATAAAGATAATAATAATGATAATAATGATAATGAAAATAATGATAATGATAATAATAATGATGATGATGATGATGATGATAATAATAATAATAATAATAATAATAATGATAATAATAATGATGATAATAACAATAATGATGGTGATGGTGATGATGATAATTTATAATAATGATAATAATAATGATAATAATGACAATAATAATCTCTTTGCCTTAAAATCGGCAAGTCCACGTCTGTGGTCTCGAAATAGCATGCTGTCTTTTCATGCAGCGACCTCGAGTTCGATCTTCGGTCGGGACAAGTTTCCTGGGTGAGATTTCTTTCGGAGTTTTTCCTCACCTGTCAGACAAATATCTTGCGTAATCTGAAGATTCAGAATTGGAGGAGATTGGCAGCATCGAGGCTTGAATGGCGGGAACAAGTAGTCGACAAGGCCCGTTTCCCAATGGACCATAGCGCCGGAGATGATGATAATGTCAGACAAATGTCAGGGAACTTGAAGGCCCCATCGGTCCCCAAACATCATATAGCCATCATTATCACACTGTCATATTCATCCCATTGGATTAAATTTAGGATTAATACCTCTACTAGCACACCATCATCAGCTGTCATATATCATCAGGACAGCGTAACTCCGCCAACCAGACGCCCCAACCTCAGAAGTGGTTTCAATAACGCCAATACCAGTAGAGAAAACCAGAAATGTCGTAATGACAACCTGGTGGCATTGAATATAAAAATAATGTTTTATTTATTTTGTCAGAGTTATGATCTTTCCTTCCGCTCAACAAACACATGTGTTATGCAAAACGCAGATGGAACTGATAGCGTGCGCTTATAAAAGTTTTATTAAATTATAAAACTTCAAAATATATTAAGGTAACATAAAATGCACAAAAACCCTATTTTAATACACTACGCATAGTGCTACTACTATTGCTGCTGCTGCTACTACTACTACTACTACTACTACTACTACTATTTGCACTACTACTACTACTACTAGTTATTATTACCGCTAATGTTTCTGCTGTTAACACTTCTACAACAACTACTACTAGTACTAATAATAATTTAATTGTACAGGAATCACCAATTAATATATGTACGTTTTGTAGAAAAGCACCAATATGAAATTAAACCAAAGTAAAAGCAAATAAAAATATATATTTATTTTAAATGTAGGTCTACCTAAAATCGGCAGTTCATCATTTCTTTTGGTGAGAATAATATGATATTCCTCGGTAGGGACAGTTTCCTGGGTGAGGTTTTTATCTGGGTTTTTCCTCACCTGTAAGCCAAATGTCAGGAAACTTTAAGGCCCAAACGGTCCCCTAACATCATATGGCCACGCAATCATCATAATTCATATTCACCTTAGATTAAGCTTAGGATTAAAGACCCTCCTGGCGCACCACTATCATCATCATCACCACCACCCATCATATCATCGGGGCAACGTAACC
This sequence comes from Diploptera punctata, assembly GCA_030220185.1. NCBI lineage: Eukaryota > Metazoa > Arthropoda > Insecta > Blattodea > Blaberidae > Diploptera > Diploptera punctata. The sequence continues at coordinate 587,889 of JASPKZ010007266.1, forward strand.
CCGCCTTACAGGCGCCCCAACCTCAGAAGTGGGTTACGATTACGCCAATGCCAGGAGAGAACACCAGAAATGTCCAAAAAGGACAACCTGGGGCATTAAAAAATATGTTAGATTTTATGTACTAAACATTAAGATTTGCAACAAAGTATAATGTTTAAGTAAATGGAATGTTATTTCTTTAGTATTGTAACATAATTTTCATAATGTCAAGGTTGTCCTAATATTAATAGTTCCCACAATAAACAACGATCAACTTTTTATGCTGATTCTATAACATGAATGCTAGGTGCTTTCAATGGATTGCATATAAACATTTTACTATTTATTAATTACAAACTTAAGTTTAGCACATAAAAATCAATCTTCTAGTGATGATTTATAGGTTTATTCTGGTAAATAGACCATTTTTATATATGTTCAATAAAAATATTTGTGTATGGAACTTTACGCCATGTCAGTGATACGGTGTATTAAGTGTGTCTGAAATAATTTGTTAGTGGATCACATACTATTTAAAATATGTTCCTTCCCAGATTTAATTTGCTTTCTGCTTACAGCAGAAATGTCTGTTATATTGTTTGTGTTATCTTAGGAAGTAGTGTTATTATTCTGAACTTCTTTATTATACATATAACGTGTGCGATCTATATTTTTATATACTGCTTAGAGCAACACGTGTTAATAATTATTTATTGCTCTTTTTCGGAAATTTTACGGATTCTCAATTACTGGGCTTTATATAATCCATCGTCCACCGCTGTGATCTCGAGGTTGCGTGCTGCCTTGTCACGCAGTGGGCCCGGGTTCGATCCCCGGTCGGGGCAGTTTGTCTGGGTGAGGTTTTTATCGGGGGTTTTCCTCACCAGTAAGACAAATGTCAGGAAAACTTTAAGGCCCAAACGATCCCCGAAATCATATGGCCATCATCATCCTTATCATAATCCTTATCATTATCATCATCCTTATCATTATAATCATCATCATCATCATCATCATCATCCTTCATCGGCGTGCAAAGCAACGGGAAGCTACCACATCAACAATTCCCTAGTAAAGCTGCAAGCATAACATAAAAAATGCTATGATTGCAGTGAAAGACCTGCCCTCGGGCAGAATTACTATGGATGGATGGATGGATGGATATAATCCATCATTAAGTTTCAAAGTCATTCAGTGTTGTTATATCATTTAAAAAAATTGATTATAAGTATCAAATATAACATCAGCCGATAACTCATTGTCATATTTTTTCTGATACCCTGATATTTATATATATATATTTTTATTTTGTCTGCAACCCTTCTATAAGTAGATAAGTAGAGATAAAGACCGGATGAGTTAACTACGAAGTTACCACGCATGCACTGTATCGTCTTTGAAGCTCATTATAAGAGCAGAACTTAAAACATAAATAAACTAGTGCTTCCATACTGCAGGCTGGTAACTATGTAAAACGTAGTAGTTTGTGCGTACATACATTACAGGTTCATTTTGCGTTGTCAATGTGCGAGTTGGAGCGAACAATGAATTGCAATGATGCAGTATCTATTGCTTACGTGATCTGTTTGTCCTGACAGCGAGGTGTGGGTGGCTTGAATACAATGAGGTAACATTTCGTCGAAGCATGCCATCCTTTCCGCAGTCTTAAGAAATTCTCTTCTCTAAATTAACAGATAACTTACATCGGTTGAATTACAAAATATTCTGTAGACCTATGGATTAACAAGAACAATAATAATAAAGGATATTGTTATAATTTAGAGTAGGTATATATTGTATTATTTTCTTCTTCTTATTATTATTTATTTTATTTAAAGACGTTCTTTATTATATCAGGTAATTAGCGTCGCAATTGAAATCTAGACGTCAGGTTCTTTTAAGTGTCGTAAATCTACAATGCGGAACTCATAGCTCCTTTAGTTCCTTGCCTAAGGTATAAATAGGCCTAATCATAATTTTAACCCTAGAAATCCATCGACCCGGTTGTGAACCCGCCGACCTAGGAAGTTGATGTGAATACGGTAGTCTACTAGGTTGGACCGTATGTCTTATTTCCTCCACTAGTGAGGAATAACATTTCGAAAGTGTTATTTTCTAATATTTATTTTTTTTACCTTAGTTTAGCCTCTTCCTTTACATGCCCCACGCCAAACGGGACTTACAGAGACACGATCTGTCGGGAGAGGATTTGTATATTTGGATCACCTCCATACTTTCTTGACCACGCTAGGATTGGAGGATCTTCCTGGATGAGTGATCAGCTCAATATCAGGGCCACCTTCCCGATACATTCACTCATTCACACTAAACAAGTTGAATATGATGGCCAGATAATGTTCACGGACCATTTGGGCCCTAAAGTTTCCCAACATTTGACTTACAGATGAGGAAAAACCCCGAAAAAACTCACCAAGAAAACTTGATCCAACAGCGAATTGAACCCGGCCCGTTGCATGTTTTATTTCTTCTGGTAGAGTTAAGACGATAAGGCCTTCCCTTCCACTCAACTAGCACAAAATACAGATACACATTTACAGTAATATATATAGATAGTCTACAATATATACTAATTATAGTGAATTAAAAAATACATTAAAATTGCAGTATAAATGTCATGTCTACCTAAGTAAATTTTATATGATAAACATAATAATAATAATAATAATAATAATAATAATAAATAACGGTAGTAATAAATAAATTTAACGGAAAACACCAATAATTTATACATGTAGTCCCTACGTTACACATGAAGGTAACGAGCAAGTAAAGTTGAAACGAATATAAATTTAGATTTCTTTTAAATTATTCTAACGTTCAGCAGCCATTGATTTCCTGGTGATAGGGCTTTCCAGTTGTCAGAAGTGAAGTGATAGGACGTTCTATGTTGCGGTATATTAAGTAAGAGATTATGATGTAATAGCGTGTTTAAATTATGATTCGAAGATTGATACTGGAATCAAGAGGCTAAATAATTGGGAGTCGAGGTATGTAGAAACTTAAATAGGAGAACTAGACAGTGTAATTTTCTTGTCTTTGAGACGGAGCTATGAGAATTCGTGGAAAATGGTGAAATGTGATCATATTTTCGGACATTAAATACGAATACGATACTTATATTATGAATGCGTCGCAGTTTGTCCGACAATCCATTACTTATGTCGGTTAGTAGAACGTCACAATAGTCGAAATGCGGCATCACTAAGGTTTAGAATATAATTATTTTAAGAGCTACAGGAAGAAAGTTCTTGAGAATGGATTATAGAGAGAATCTTTTTAGATGTTTGTTTTATTTGGATATTCCAATTTATACTAGAATTCAGATAAAATCCCAAGCTTTTAACAACGATGGCATCTGGAACTTCTTTATTATCTAACATGATAGCCTACGTGTAGTTATTTTTATAGAGTGTAATAATCTTGGATGTCCGGTAATTATTGCTTGCGTTTTATTTACATTTAATTTTAATCTTAACTGCCTGGACTATACATGTCCGAGTGAGATCAGTGTTCACTCTATCAATGCATACATTAATTGTGTCAGGTCTAAAGTGGTTGATCGTCGGCGTAAATATGGTGCTTGAAGTTTTGTAGTTTCTTGGTCAGATCAATAATATAAATGGAGAAGAGAAGAGGGGCTAGCACGCTGCCTTGAGGTAACTTATTTCCTCACCAAGCGCCACGATGAAATAATATTATTAACGGAAACTGATTGGTGACGATTAGTGAGGTAATAACTAAATTAATCAATGCAATTTTCTGACAGATATGATGTCTAGTCTACCTAGCATTAAGTCTATGTCAACAGTGCCAAAGGCTTTGCTGTAGTTGAGTAGGACTATTGCAGTGAGTTTTTTTTTTATCGAGTCTCTTGTGTCCACTACAATATGCTGTGCTTGTGTGAGGTCTTATTCTAAAACCAGACTGATGCAAATCAAGTAAGTCATGTGTGGTGAGATAATCTGTTAAACGTTAGTTTATTATATTTTCCAGTGCTTTAGACAAATAGGGAAGAATGCTGATTGGTTTGTAATCATCAAGTGTTGTGAGTGTATTTGATTTCAGTGTTAGGCGAAGTAAAGCTATTTTCCAGCGTCTGGGGTAAGTCCCGACCAAGAGGCATTAAAAACACAACAAATGTTTCGAATTATTAAATGATGATAGAATAATTATTTCATGTGATAAAACTAATTTGTGGCTAATATCATTCAATTATTCTCATTTTTCATTTAATTGTAAATAATATTACTCATTATAACAAATCATGTTACATTTGTATAGTTTAAATAGCTAGTATTGTTTGATATTTACATTTATTCATATCTGAAATAATTCAATAATTCCCAGAACTCGAGCGAATTCTCAAACGGGAAATTATATATAGGTTACTCCGTATTTACATATCATACTGTATGTTTATGTCAATGTGTATATGTGATTAAATATAATTTTAATATATGCTATTTAAAATTAAATAAGCCAGTGGTAATATTCTTATATTTAGAATCTCTTCATAATGATTATTACAGCTGTTCCCATTATCCTAACATACGTTTGAACCTTAAAGTATAAATATATATATTAACACGTGAAGGAAAAACTTTGTACTCTTTTTTTAAGCACATTGTGTGCACGGAGGAGAGTCATATTTGGCATAATTAAAGTCCATATAGAGAAGGAGTGCAGAAAAATAAAATGTGTGTATAATATGTGTTACAAATAAATTAAATTAAACAAAATAAAATAAATTGTCTCTAAGGAATTTATGTGTATTACTCATTCATTTGTGTACTCATTAATTTGTTTACGTTCATACGGAAAGTGCATTGTTGTATGAAGAAAATTGTGCAGCAACAATGTGAATTGACTTACTTTCGTGTATTTATTATTAGAGGTTTATTATTAGTGGTTTAAAAAAGTGAGTACATTTTATTATTTAAATTAAAATTAAACTGTCTAATCTTGGTTTCAGTAATTTCATTACATTTTTTTATATTTAGATATTCGCACCTACTTCCATTATGCCTCGACATAGAACATTGACATGTCGGAGTGAGAGACAAAGAAGAGGAGATATATATTCCCGTACACATAATACGTTATAGACCAAATACACATTTAAATAGTATACAAATTTTAAATGACCCGTTATTGTTTTTTTTAATATGACTTAGCCATGCTATGCCACACCAAATTCCATCGTTCGTATTTTTAAAATAAATTGAAAATTAATGCATGATGACACATTTGTGACAAACTTAGAAAAATTATGAATTGTGGTCGAATTTCGACCGCTGGGCGATCTCTAGTATACATATATTATTGCTTCTTCTTATATTACCTATACACAAAGAAAACTCATATTTGTTTTCAAAACAATATATATATATATATATATATATATATATATATATATTAGATTAGTATGACTGAAGATTCTTTGAATTATTTTTAATACATCATCATCATCATACTACGTTCATGAATTTAGGCCATTTGTTGATCTGTTTCGGCCTCAAGAGAAACACCATCCAAAAGTCTTTTGAATGGACGTCCTGGTTTTTTCGTGTTGAGACTTGCAAGTAAAGTTGAGATTCCTTAGGACGTGTTAGTGGCCCGACGCTAAGTATTCCAGTGGTAGGGTTGCTAACTTTTAGTCTCTGGACAGACATGAGGATACCGCATTTACTCGGTACCCGATGGAACGGTTATACCGCCGTGACTCGGTCCTCAGAGCCTCGTTTGTGAAAACGGATTTTACCACGAGAAGGTGAGGATGAGAATTGTGTAGGAGAGGTTATATACACGTCACTACCCTTTACAACCCTTTAATACGTATAATGCATTAATACGCTGCACAGTGATTTAAATTAACTCTTCTTATTTGAAGGGCCCAAGGAAAAACGAAGTTAGGTCACTTTTTTCCATGAAACCTAGAAATTGACATTCAATTATACAACATACCTTACTTACTTACTCACTGGCACTATCGAACCCGTAGGTTCATGGCCGCGCGGACATAAGTTCTCCATACTTCCCTATCCTGAGCTAATGCTTTCCAATCATTCTCTGTATAATCTACTTCCCCCAAATCATACTTAATGTTATTCTCCCACCTCATTCTTGGTCTATCAACTGGGCGTTTTCCCTCTGGCTTTCCTACAATAAGCTTCCATGCAAGTCTTTCATTCCCCATACGTGCAACATGTCCTGCCCATCGCAGTCTACGAGACTTAACTGTCCTTATTATATCTGGCTTCCTATAAATAAAGACCATGTAGTTCATTGTTATGTAGTCTTCTCCATTCACCTGTCTGTTCATCTCTCTTTGGTCCGAAAATTTTCCTAAGTATTTTGTTCTCAAATACTTGTAATCTCCTTTCCTCCCTTGAAGTTATACAACATACCTGTATGTCAAAATGTAAATAAGCTCATGACTAAATTGTTTATTTTACTGTTTTCACGATTCTAAAATATAGTCCTTTCTATGGAGAATCTAATGGCATCTCAAAGTCCATTTTTCCAAAAAAAGTAACTTGTATGATTCTTTCTCTTTACCCTTCTTTTGTATTATGGAACAAAGAGGATTATTTTTTTGTATTGTATACAATTGTGTAAGTAAAACATTTTAAAATTAATTTATACAATTTTATTTCAACCCCAAATTATAAAATAATGTAAATCTGCTAAGAACTGAAGGACTGATTGATAATGGAAAGAAATGTATAAAACAATTAATACGATTTTAAAAAGACTGATTGAAACGTTTTACATTTATTTCTGCTATGAAATATAATTCCTAATGAAAACTATTTTAGTTCATGAATAAATTTCAGGTTCAAAGTCATATATGTTTAATAATATTGCACTAAATTTTTAGTTTCATCGATAGATAAAACAAACTAACTTCAATAAATGTGTTCACGTCGAAAAACTGCCAAAATAAACGCGGATTTACTGTTTTCCAAGAAAATAAACCAGAACTTGATTTTCGACATGATGTTAAATTTCTTTCGGCATTGTAAAACATAAATTTAGCAGATTATATATTCATAATTTTTATAGTTATTGCTGGTTTTCATATATAACTAAGATTCTAATTGTATATCTCTATAAACTGAGATTTATTTTTTTAGCTTCCTTCTGAAAACTTCTGTTAGAACTGGAATTTTTCTCCGTGAATGCAAGAAAATAGTTAAATGGAATCTCTTTCATATTTCCAGACTTTAAAGTGATTAAAGTGATTAGTGGTTAGAATTTTTCAAATAAAATCCCTGGAACGATAGCTTCAAAGAGCAAAGGCCTACTGAAGCGGTGGTTGTTGCTGTTAGTAGAAGACAGTACAGGGACTCTTTGATTACACAATCCAACAACAATTATTTTATTAACTTTTCCAGACAAACCATAGGCCATAGTTAGCATAAATAGAGAGGAAAAATTTGCACAATTCCAATACGGGTTCGATCAGCGTTTGTATGATTTACCTATTGTTTAGCTGAAACTAGTCCAACTCCTTTTGATTTGTGAGCCGGGTCCAAAACTCAGTATCTCCAGCTTTAAACGCTGGGGTTCGACCATAAAGCTATTTAGGCACACCATGAGGCACAAGTACACATTTTTATTTGTTTTAATCCTCGAGTCCCCGTAAGTAGTTAAACTTGTTTTACTAAACTTAATAAGGTCACTTATACTGCAACAGGCCATTATAATGGGGTTTAGCTAATTTCGAAACCTATGGAAATTAATTTTTTTCAGACAAACCGTCGCATTGGGTTCGAGTCCATGCTCACAAGGGAACTGTCAACCACTGGATGTCAAAACCCATATTGAAGTTTCTTCCCCTCTTACTCAAGCAGGGAGTCCATCTGCTCCGTACCGTGGCTTGTTCATTGCTGAATTCTGGCTTCGAATTCTGTGCCTTGCAGTTAAAATCAGCAGATTTTTTGGACGCTGCCTTGGTACATTACAACGCTTCTCTGGGAGACATTTCAAGGTAGATTTTGACATTCGATGGTTAACAGTTTCCTTGTTAGATGAAACATTTTCCCTCTAGTTGTGTTAGCTATTCAGTTATTCTCACGAGGTTCACGGATCTCTTTTGCAAGAAAAAAAAGTGATTCAATCGGGATATTTGGAATGCTAGACCTTTACAGCACACATTTTAAAAATATCTGCGAAATAATTATATTATTAAAATTGCATTCCATAGACTTTATATCGAGTTTTAATAACATAGAGGACACACATAACTTTATTATTATTATTATTATTATTATTCATAATTTTTAGGATTTTCATCCTGTTTATTTCCAAAATCACTCCTCGGAGAAAGACGTATTGGATGTGCATCCACTGTATATCAATCTCTTGGCTGGTCTTCCATTTGTTCTTCTCTCGTCGATTGGTCTATCTTCTTTAGCTCTTTATATATAAATTTAAGTTTCGTAATTTTTAGAAATTGTAAATGTTACATCATTTAGGCCTACGTAATTAATTTTTAAATAGAGAACATGCAATGAGGCTTAAGAATAATGAAACCATAAACAATAAATTATTAAATTAATAAAACGTTGTCGATTTTTTATACGTAGGAGTTCGATAAATGGTTTTCGCTGAGCCGATGAAAGCGCTTCCTCAGTACCACCACTTGATGTGATATTGACACTTTAATTTCACTGACAGGTGCTCTCTATCTTTGTTCCATCAAGAGTTGAACTCGTCGGAAATTCAATATTGTATTTTTGGGATCATAAACTGTCACTTGATAGAGGGTAATCACGAGGTATCATCATCATCATCATCATCATCATCATCGTCATCAACAATCACGGATTAAGCCCATGTGGCTTGTTCCGGTCTCATAGATTCTCATTCAAAAGTTGGATCCATCTCTTCTTCGGTCTACCAACATTCCTGCGTCCTTTTGGTTTGTATTTAAGTATAATTTTGGGAATGCGATCATCTTCCATTCTTTGAACATGTTATTTCCATTTTTTCTAGATTATTTTATTCTATCTAAGAGTTTAAAGATATTTAGCTCATTTCTAATATCTTCACTTCATCTCTTATCTAGAAGATTGCAACCAGCCACACTTCTCAGAAATCTCATTTCAGCTGCTTCTATGATCTTCTCTTCTCTTTTAGTTAAAACCCAAAATTCACTACCATACAATAGTAAGGGGACTGCCACTACTTTATAAAATTTTAGTTTTGTTTCTTTTCTTGTGCTTTTAAATATCCTTTTGATTGTTCCACATATATAATTAAACTTATTAAGCTTGTTAAATAGATCTTCATTTTTAAAATAGGAGATTTCATAACCCAGGTATTTAAAATAGTTCACTTGTTCAATGGGCCTCCCCTCCAGAATTATTTTAGCTCTTACGGTATCTGATCCCTTAAAAGCTAGGATTTTCGTTTTACTTATTGATATTTTGAAATTATATTTCTGTATAATGTTATTTAACTGAAAGAGCGATTTCTGTAGACCATCTTCTGAACTAGATATTAGAACTTGGTCGTCTGCAAAAAGTAAGGTATCTAACATCTTATTTCTTATTTTGAAATGTGAGTCCAAATTTATCTGCCAATTATATATGATATCGTCAATATAAATATTAAAAAGGGAGGATGAAAGTGGACATCCCTGTCTTACACCTCTATTTATTGTTGCTGTTATATTGTTTTTATTTTTGCCTCCAGTTTCTATTGTTATTTTATTTTCTACATATAGACTTTTTATTGCAGTTATTAGGTGCTGAGGTACGCCTTACTCTTTCATTATATTCCACAATTTATTTGTGTCAACTTTGTCAAACGCCTTTTCAAGATCTATAAATGCCATGAAAGTTGGTAGATTATATTCTCTATGTTTAATCAAGAGATATCTGATAGAATTATATGATTGTATTAAGAAAAAACGGAGCATTTGTCCAGCTGTATACAGGTGGAAGAATAAGAGCATTTCAATCAAAGCTAAGATCCAACTATTTGACACAAATGTAAAATCAGTTTTATTCTACAGATGTGAAACATGAAAGATGGCCAAATAAATAATTAACTTGCTCCCGGTGTTTGTGAATAGGTGTTTACGTCGGATATTAAATGTGAGATAGGCTGATATAATGTCAAACCAAGAACTATGGCGGAAAACTGAACAAGCACCTGTCGAAAAACAAATAAAGGAAATAAAATGGCGTTAGATTAGACATACTCTGCAATAGAAAGATGCGCACTGGACTGGAATCCTCAAGATTCAAGGAGGAAAGGAAGACCAAAAATTATTAGAAGAGGACTATTGAACGAGAAATGCGTGAAATGTGAAAAACTTGGTTGGACGTGAAGAAGTTCGCAGATATTAGAGCTAAATGGAGAAATTTCATTAAGGCCCTCTGCTCCAGCTGGAAACGAAATAAAATGATGATGCTTGTTGTGACTCAGAGAACTTATCGTCTATCTACTTAATTTCTGATTTAAAAATGAGGCCGTGATTTTTCAGGAAAGTTGGGCTCATTTTTTGTACTATTCTTTAAATTACGAAAACCCAAAAAATGACGATAAATTCGACTAGGAATCAAACTTGATCACACTGCATAGAAGTAAAATATGCTATCCCTAGAGCACAGATTGTGTAGAATTTGGAAAGAAAATCGATTTAACTTGAACAAGAATAGTCACGGTGCTTTAATAAAACATGAGGACGATTATTTGTTGTGACACACGGAAGTTGTAATTGGGAATTTTATAATCCTTGCACGGAAGAAGGTGAACGACTGCTCGTACTTTTCATTCTGATTATGAATTGCCTTGAATGTGATGATTTCGGTTGGATGACGTACGTGTACAGAATGTATCACACAGATCCTTCCGCAGTATTCAAATGCATGCACGAGGTAAAACCTCGAGGGTCGGGCTTTATTATGTACTCTACTCCCTTATTTTCACGTTATCACCCTGGAAATCGATGTTGGCTAGACTGGTGAGTGTTCTGCACAGAAACAGTTGGACGAACATGACAATAAACAGTAGATTGTAAAACAAAATCTGGTTAGAATTTTACAACTTTTATTGCTTCCTTGGCAACATTATAAAAACTAAAAATTCATGGAAATGGTCATCAATTCAAGGTTGTGATTCAAACTTTGATCTTGAAATTGAAGGCTGTGGTTCATAATTTGTTAATAGTTGTTATGCATACATTAAAACTTCATAAAGCCATGCTCATAGTTTCGTTTTTTTCTTACATTTAACGGCTGTGGTATTTATTCTTTATAGTTGCTATGTAGGCGGCTCTGTGAGGCTCTGTGAGCGGTTAGACGCTCGCCTCTCACCCCTGTGGTCCCGAGATTGAATCTCGGTCACTCCATGTGGGTTTCGTGGTGGACGAAACTGAGCTTGGGCAGGTTTTTCTCGGGGTTTCTTCTGATTTCCCCTGCCACGATTTCACTCCACCATTTCTCCATACTCATCTCATCCATTTCGTTTCATTTAGTTCATCTGCCCCTGTGATGGTGCGTCAGGCGTGCTTGGCCGGCACCCTTATCATTCACAAACCTCTATATAAGGGGTTCATCTCATCTCATATCTTGACCCGACCTGAGTTGTATACGAGTTGAGGATATTTATTTAGTTATTTATGTATAGTTGCAATGTATACATTCTCTTTCTCTCCCTTTATTTAACTTTTTCCAGAAGAACTTTTATGTGCACCAGGCACCTATCCCTCACAGTGACACGACCTATCAGGAAGGGAATTTTAACTCTGGATCACATGCATTTTTTTACCACAAAAGGACATGGAGGGCCTACCCGGATGAGTGATCAGCTCAGTATCGGACCACCTTCGAGACAGCACGAACATTTAAGAAAAATACGCCGCTTCACGCATACATTAACACTAAATAAGGTTAATATGACATAGATGAGTATGCCAGTGATGATGTTTGAGAACAATTTGGACCTTAAGATTTCCTGACGTTTGTCTTATAAGTGAGGAGAAAAAAAAACGATAAAACCTTAATTCAACTTGAGTTTGAACTCGGGCCCCAGTGCGACTGAAGCAACGACATTATTACTAGTCCACAGCGCAGCAGTTGGCTTATATATACATTACAATTGTATAAAACCATGATCGTAATTTATAATTTTTCCTTACAAATAACGGCCTTGGATATTCAGTTTTTTAATAATTGTTATAGTAAAAACAATTATAAAACTGTAGTCTTGGTTCAGACTTTGTTTTGAAATTCACGACCTGAGAATGACAAGGTTCTATCTGACAAAATGTGTGAAAGTCATATTTTTACACTACAGGGTCCTATCTGAAGAGTTATATTAAAAAATAAGCACCTTAATGGAATATGTGCAAAAATACGGGAAATATGAGAGCGACGAAGTCGTATTTGCAGACCTTATAATCCCCCGTTAACATAACGATAATATAGAGTAAATTTAACCTTGTGATTTTCCTTATGTTTCCAGATATTTCCTCGTCATTTTTCTTCCTTGCTGTAATGCAGGACTTACTTCATTGGCTGTAAATTACTTTTTATATTAATTTAAAATTGGCCATATACATTTAGTTTCCAATTGGTTACAAAATGTACACCTTCCCAAAATTAATATATTTTTATTAAATAGGCCTACGAAGTGAATACTGGAGACAATGTCATTGTTAAATTAATTCATGGCCCTTCTCTTAGGGATTCTAATGCAAAGTGAAGTCTCAATTATATTAGATTTTCATCTTCATATCTTTCAAACTACTCATACCTAAGATTTACAGTAGACACTGCAAGTACTCCTGTACAAATAGACACTACCCCAGCTATATATTTGGATCTCCACTTTCAAATCGCTCGTAACGATGATCTATAGATAGACACTACAAATACTTCTATTCAGTAGATACTAGTCCATCTACAGATTATGTGGAACACAGGAAAGAAGAGAGGAAAATGCTTCTTGTTCTAAAAGTTGGAAAGATAACACGCGAAAGGAAAATTACCAAGCAGAGCGTGCATATGTCAGAAACCGGGGAAAATATGTACCAACTAAGGAGATAAACAACAGAAAGGACTCCTTAAACACTTGCATATCCAAGTGCATCATAACAGTTTCTGATTCTGAAAGGTATAAACTTTCTGGTTCTTATTTTTTTTCTAAGCCAAAATGGGAAATATCACTTTCTTACTTTCAGTACCCTAAGGTCGTTGAGAAAGAGAATTGCGAAACCAAGAGAAGAATACATGTGTGGATTTTCATTTAAGTATTCATTCAATATCAGAAATGAGATGATTAGAACATGCAAGCAATTTTACTTAAGGATTCTAAATATATCACAGAAGCCAATCTATAATGTGCACAAGAATAAAGATGTAGAAACCGGAGTGCCGAAAGAAGACCAGAGAGATGTATACAGTTCTCAGTGTTTAGCAGAAACAAAATTAAATTAGAACGCACATTCAGTCGTTTCCTGCAATTGAATCGTATCGCTATCGTTCTTCTACAGGCAAAAGGTATCTATCCTCCTCCTTTTTAAATATAACAGAAATGTAAGTCTGAAGGCTCTACTCTAGCTAAGCAGTGCATGTATAGGTATATATTTGTTTCGTGTATAATTTCGACTTTTATAAACCGAAGTGGGATCGTTGTGCTGTATGCGAAGCTTATAAGGTTTCGGGGAATCAAGGCATCACAACCGAAGCAAAAAAAAAAAATGAAGCGCATTATCTAATAAAACTTCTTTATCTCGAGCTGAAAGAGGCAGGACTGAAGAAATAATCACCTACAAGTATTAAGTTTTGATTTGCAAAATGTAATTGCCTGTCCCAGGGTAGACATAAGTTTATTTTTTTACAGGAGGAAACTGAACACATACAATTTGACAGGTAGGCCTATTTTGTCTATAACCAGACAACTTTACTATGTTCTATGGACTGAGATACAATCAGGAAGAACAGGAAATTATATTACCAGTGCATTCATAGTAATATTGAATAAAGTAATAGAATATATTAGTATTGGTGAGCCGATCCGCAGAACAGGAATGAACATACTTTGTTTGGTGTTTTAGATTGTTTGAGACAAAATAGAGATGCAAAGCGCATCACTATGAAATATTCAACTCCAGGTCACTCATGTATTCGGGAAGTGGACAGTGATTACAATAGTACTGAAAAAGCCATGCGGGTTATGGAATTCTATTCTCCTGATCATAATTTTGAAAGGCATTAATAGGACACGACCTTACAAGATTATACAAATGAAGTACACCAATTTCAAATACATAGGTACTCCAGCAAAGCTTTTGAACTACAAATTGTTTCCCTTCACAAAATTGTTTACTCAAATACTGCTTGAAGTTCAATTTAAGGTCAGCCACTCTCCTGACTTTCAGCCACAGGTTTGTTAATCTGAAGATATTGGAGAAGCCAGTGCACCGAACATCAACAAAAGTGCAGAGTGCCAAATCCACTTCTCCGGATGTAGCGTCAATCTTAAGTTAGAACTAAAGCCAAACAAGGTTACTAAGAAAAGTCTCAGCTTACGAGAGGAAGGGAAATATATATGAAAACCACGTTACAGTTCATGTCTCTCCAAGAACAGAGTATTTTACAATGCAGCTCTACATTTATAACCTAATATTGTGAAAGCATAAAGTTACAGCGAAGTGAGTATAAGGTAACGTGACATTTTTACAGACATGTTATATTTAGATAGTGCGTTTTCCTTCAGATACAAGTAAGGAAAGTTACAGGGTTCAAACTGTGTCCCTGAATTTTACGTCAGGACGCTCCAAAGGTACAGTTCGATACATAATAATGAAATATAACTTGGTGTTTTACATAAACAACGCTGACATTGGAACACCTGTATTTACTAAGATTATGGCTCATCTGTGCATATTTATCTATTTATAGTTTTAAACTGTTTATACATTTACGTGACATAATATATGCAGAAGAAGAAACTACTCGATTTCCTCTACGTAAGAGAACCAAAATGCGCTGCCTGGTTTTATTATGCTTTTTGAAATAAATATAATTAGTTCAAATATCCGATATTTTCGTTATCTGCATTCCGACATGTGAAGCAATGACATTTTTAACTTAAATATATAATAATATGACAAAGCTGCATATAATGTCTGCAAACGTCCATTGGATTATATGACGAATAAGTCACTATACTGTATTAATCTTGTTATAGTAAAGTAAAGTGATCCCACAACAGGCCCGGAGGCCCTTGGGGTAGTAGGAGGTTAAGGCTCCCACTTTTTCTAGACAATCGGCACTTTATGCCAGCCGGGTTGTCAGCCCTGCGTGACGGCCGCATTTACCCCCAGAACAAGCGTCTGGTACTAATTTCCGTTAGAGGCTGAGTCGACCCCAGGGCCATAGTGCCACCAGAGGGTTTGGGTCAGTTTAAAAATCCTGACCCCAACGGGACTTGAACCCTCGACCCTCCGGCTTGTAGCTCAGTGCCTTAACCACTACGCTACGGCGTGACCCCATTAATCTTGTTATGTGTAACAAAACAAGGTATTGAGAGCACATAGAACATTGTCGAGTGTATAGATCCTATGATATCTCAGGTAATTCTGAAAATGTGTATCGTTTTCATTAAAATCGAAAAAAAGTCATGATGGTTTGAATTTTCAAACGTAGTTTTCTCCATATTGTAGCAATTGGCCGGTGGTTCGTCCTCATCTAGTATTGGCGTAAATAATCACACACAGATGTTCAGTAATATTTCAAAATCATTTTATTTAATTCTACAAACATTCAGTCACAATTATAAACTAGCTATTGTTCTTGATTTTATATTTATCACGTACACAATTATTTTACAGTCTCTGATGAGTACACTCGCTACGATTTGTCCTGTCTTTGTCTGCTGTCACTGCTGTTTAACTACTATATAGGGCAGGGAGGGAAACTTCTAGGCCTGAGATCGAGACACTTCCACAAGGAAACTTCTCGCCACCGATCTTTCCCGAAAGGGGAAGTAGAGGTGCGTAGAGATTTCTGGAATGAAGGCCAAATATTTCGATACTCTGCGCGAGCCTTTTGACTCACGGGTCGGCGACTCGCGAATCTATTTCTACCAACGTGAGACCACATTCTCACCTTCGCCCGCGAAATTTGAACGTCGTTATTACGACGCGTTACAATATAATAAATATGACAGATAGAACTTTATTATTCTAATGTCGCAAATTGACTGAATATATGAAAACATATTCTTTGTTCATATGTATTCGGGGATTAAAAATCGTGAACCTGAATCCCCAACTTGCATTAAACGGAATCTTTTACCTCGTACTCCACGAGATATAGGATAAATATTAGTAAGAGTTATTTAGTCCTAATATTCAGATTAGGAGAGCAGACTGCCCGGAGTTCCGGAATTTGAAATACTTATTACGCTATCCCAGTATTATGGAAATGAGTGGAATGGAAGTCTACTCTACGGTGTTATGTAAGTGGCAAATCGTCTTCTAGGTAATACACCCCAGGTTCTACTTTCATAACCCGTACCGCCGTTGTAGGGTTGGGCCCATGGTCATGAGAGGGGACTACGATCCTCCCCATGTCCCCTTCTGCCCATTTCATTTCTCAGGCTCGGAATCACGAGGCAGCACCCACTAGATCCCCGCAGCCACATGTTTTCAACACCTGAGGATTGCCAAACAAACTATATTCTTAACATGAGATGAGGTGAAGGGTGATATGAAATGAATTAATGAGAAATGAAAAGACGTGAAGCGGTGGGAAGGGGGATTGGATAGTTTGATGGGATGCATTTCGGGAACGGAAGAACCCCGAAAAACCCGAAAAATCCCGGTTTGGCCCACCACGAATACCTCTCTGGAACCGCCGGGATTCCAGCCGGGACAGCCGCGAGCGCTAGCCACGCGTCTGTGGAGACGGCAATAATAATAATAATAGTAATAGTAATAGTAATAGTAATAGTAATAGTAATAGTAATAGTAATAGTAATAGTAATAGTAATAGTAATAGTAATAGTAATAGTAATAGTAATAGTAATAGTAATAGTAATAGTAATAGTAATAGTAATAGTAACAGTAATAGTAATAGAAATAGTAGTAATAGTAGTAATAGTAGTAATAATAATAATATTTGACTTAAGATGCATGGGTAGCTCTGTATTATTGTTTACATTAAGGAGATATCCTAAAACAAACATTAATTAATGTAATACCAATAAGCCGTGACAAGGCAATCAGCTGAAACTCTAAACACCCGAAAATGAAGTGTATAAGTGAAATTGCTTTTAATTCCATGTTGTAGAAATTAAACATATGTGCTTCTTATTTGATATGATTACAATAGCTTTAGTGAATTATACAGGTTAGCGGGTGAGTTTTATGAGTACTAAACATGTTTTCTTCAAAGTAATTTGTTTACTGTTTTATAAGTACAGATGTTCCCCTCGAATGAGCCTAATTTCAGTTGCTTTGAAAAAAATTGAATCGTTGAGGTACTGGGGCATTCGATAAGTAATGACAACACTGTTCTAAATCAGCGATCCTAGTGGTTACTATTGTAATCTTGTATTATGTTGTTGAGCAGTCTTTGTTGTCTAAGTCTGTAATATTGAAAGTCTCGAAATAGCAATATTTTCTGTATACATTCACTCTTTCTTACATTTAGTAAAGTAATACCGCCCTAAAAAGATGTTCAATAGAATTTGTTTAGCAGGTGGAATTGGGAAGTAGGGCCTACTCGAATTATCATAAGTAATGCCACGAATGATTTCTAATTATCTAGAGGATTTGGAAATCACGAGTGGCATTTGTTGGGACTATTCAACGAATAAAATTTAAGCTGTTTACTCACAAATTATTATTTATATGTAGTTATTTTAAAATATTTACATATTTAATGTAAATGGCGATGTTGAAAACAAATGAGAAATGTTTGATTATGTTTCATTTGTTCTTCACTGCAACTTGATCATACTATTTATTGTCGAATAGGATCGCAATATTGTAAGAATGCACCATAGTGGAGAAAAAATGAAACTCATCGATCTGTATATTATAACTAACATTGTAGGTAGTAATTCATTTTTTTTCGGAAATAACATAGTAAAATCAGTATTCAAAAACACAATTATTGAACATACAATCATCCAATGTGTAGTTCAAAGAAATTTGTTCATTATTTTCTATATTCAACGTATTTGTCAGTCAGTGACTGCGAAATAATGCTCTAACATGTTCAGAATATTAAAAAGGAGGAGCTTTCTTTATTTTGGCAATCCAAATTCGATAATTATTGAGGTGAAACACGACTGTGATTGGTTGTAAAACAAAATTCATTGAAACGTGATTGGTCATTGACTCCCATTTGGGGCATGAGTTAAATAGTCCATATTTATGCTACCAAGGGTCTATGAGGTCATTCATATATATATCGAAAGATGTATTCTTAGGTGAAACACAAAAAGAAAAATGTAGAAATATACAATCCCTGTTTCTAACCACAGGAATCAGGCGCTATATTGAAAAGTCTATAATTAAAAAATAGAAATAGCAAGGAATGAGGAAAATCTTAATACTATTTGTAACATTTTTGCTGTAATTGAATTAACCACTTTCAGTTTATTCTGTGTACAAAAAAAAAACATAAAAATCAGAAGTAATATATAGTAGCAGCCCGTATAAGCTATAACGTATATCTTCTCTGAAAGATGCAATTTGCATGCAGGTTTAAAGGTCATAACCTAAAGGTTAAATGTGATTTACTGAACTTGCCATAAATTAAGCCTATCATGTATTTGTCATAGAAGAATGGCCACGAATGTCTATATTTTCATAGAATCGTCTAACGATTAACATCATTATTACCTTAGGGAATTCCATCCCGTTATATGCTTCTAATTCTGGAACTGTGTTTAAGATTGGCGATAAGTTAAGTTAGGGAGTCGCTGGGGGAGGTCGTAGTGGATACGGCAGATAAGAAACTCCTCGCTGCCTAACTCAGTCTTTATTTTTTTATAATATATAAAGGTTTTAAATTATAAATTCCATAATTAAACCCTTGGAAAGTCCTCTTCAAAAATTGTACAGCTAATAGTTGAGGAAGACGGAGAATAAGGTAATAATTTATAATTAAAAACTTTATAGTGAAATACCTCAACGGAGATTAAAAATATGTTTGAAAAATTATGTTTTATTTTATAAACATATAAGGAACTTTGAAGACGTTAGACTGATGTAATACAATACCTATTTGAAAACAAATACTATTTAATAATGATGTAAACTTTAGATTTGTAATACGATTAAATAGCTGGATATATAAAGTGAAACGCCTTGGTTTACAAGACCAATATTTTATTTAAATTGTTAGAACCACTGTTAATACCTTTTTATTTATGTATGGTCTTTTTTTGTGGATTTTGATTATTTTCTTCAAATCGAAAACATTTGCTAGCCACTTTATTAAGATTAGAATTTATTGTACTTTCACTTTATCTTGTAGGATTCAAATGGAATTTCTTTCAAATTAACTCCACAGACGTTTAAACAAAATTTTCCCAATCAAATTCAATTATTTCCTGATAATTAACTGATTCTTCACAAGTAATTTCCTGTTTATACTTGTTGACGTTCTCACTTAAACATCTTCTTGACTTCACATTTGGGTTATGTTTACGCATCCACACAATAACATGTCCAAACGTATCCAGATTAGCGTCGAAACCAATGTTTTTGGGGTAGCTTATCTGATCGGTGACAGTTCCGATTAAATTTAAGCGTATGCTGGATCTCTAATATTCCTAAGGGTAATGAGGGGGTGAAAATGGATGGAAAATAAAAGACAATATTGACGGAGATTAGTGTCGAATCCATAGTTTTCGGAGTCCCTAACCTGATTAGTGACAGTACATTGAAACGTAAGCTCAACTTTGAATCTCTAGCACATCTAGGGGCGAGAAGAAGTGAAATATAGTATGTCCAAAATTACCGAGATTATTGCCAAATCCATAGTTTTCGGGCAGTTAGGATTATTGGTGACAGTGTAGATCTTACATAAGCTCTAGAGATGAAAAGGGGTGAAAAATAATATGCCTAAAATTACTGTGATTAGTGTCTAATTAATGGTTTCAGGGTCATAAGTACATTGGTCACTGTTCCGATGACATTTATGCCCAAGTTTATTTCCCCTAGTATCCATAGCGGGGTATGTAGAAACAAAAAAGGACCACTGTTAGTGTTTTCGGGGTCACATGGATGAATAGTGATACTTTCGATGCCACCTAAGTCCATGTACACCACGACCTCCATGGATGGCGTGAGAAGAGGTGAAAAATAAAGTGTCCAAATTTACCGAGAATAGTGTCGAGTACTTAGTTTTAGGGGTAAGTAAGCTGATTGGTGCCAAGGAATAAATACTCGGGCAAAGCCGGGAAATCAACACTAGTTCATAATAAAGCAGAGATCCGGTTTTCAATCGGACAAGTGAAGAATATAACTCTGAACACACTCCTCTTTGCAGATCACCTGGTAGTTACATTACTTAATACAGGCTTTCCACTTTACAGCAGTTTGCCTTTTATTCCTGCTTTCCAGAGATTCCTATCTCCCCATTATCCATCTTCCATACCCCTCTTCATCATGGCATCATATATTCCCTCATACCATGCTCTTCTACTTCTCCCCCTCCTCCTTCTCCCCCTCCTCCTTCTGCCTGGTACCATCCAATCCAACACCTGTTTAGGCCACTGGTCTTCCGGCATCCGTTGTACATGTCCATATCATTGTAGAGCTCTCTTTGTTATCCTATCGATAACAGTTTCTTGTGCATCCATTTCTTGTCTGATATATGTATTTCGAATATGTTGTAGCCTGGATATTCTCATACTTCTCCGTAATACATCCATTTCTGTCGCCAAGATTCTTTTCTGCATCGTTTCATTTATTGTCCAGCTTTCTGATCCATATATAAGTATACTTTCTATTATTGTCTGTATAATCCCTTTTTTTGTTTTTCTGGTCAAATTTCTATTCCATAAAAGACCATTCAGGGATCTAATCGCCTTCCTTGCACAATTTACTCTGTTAATAATATATTTTTTACAAGTGCCAGATTTATCTATTATAGATCCAAGATATTTCAATTCTTCAACACGTTTAATTATCATATTATTTATTTGTAGGTCTTCTGAATTTCCTCCGATTACCATATATTCTGTTTTAATATAATTTTTCTTCAGTCCACCTACCTCAAATGCATCGACCAACTTTCTGATCATATATTCTATATATTCTTTATCTTGTCCTATTATAATCTGGTCATCAGCGAATAATAAATTGTGCAGTAAATGGCCATTAATGTTGATTCCCATTCTCCTAAATGACTTATTCCATTTCATTAATACATCTTCTAAATATATCTTGAACAATGTTGGTGACATCCCGCACCCTTGTCTTAATCCTTTTGTTATATGAAATTCTGAGGATATTCTATTTCCAACCTTAATACTTGCTTTACAATCATACATTCTTTTTATAAAATGTATGAGAGATTTAGATATTCAAAACTTCTCCATTGCCACCCAAAGCTTGTTGATGGGTACAGAGTCATATGCCTCTTCCAGCTCTATAAATGCCATATGAACTTCTTTTCCTTTAGCCAACATCTTTTCCGTAATTTGCCTGATCACAAATATATTATCAAGGCACGATTTACCTGCTGTGAAACCTGTTTGTTCTTCTGATATTCTATTTTGAATTAGTTCCTCCAATCTGATTTTAATAATTGTACTTAACGTTCTACTAATTGCTGCCATAACACTGATGCCTCTATAGTTTGATGGATCTCTTTTATTCCCTTTATTTTTGTATATTGCACTAATATACGATAATTTCCACTCTTCTGGAATAGGATCTCCTTCTATCACTTGGTTAAAAAGTTACATAAGAATAAAAAAAATATAACTTACAAAGGTAATACGGTCACTTGTATCAAACAGTTGAAAACTTAAATTTAATAATAACCATAAACAAGACCAAAGTTGTTGTATTCCAAGGCCAACAGTAAGACAAATATGTTAAGGCAAGTAGGTCTGTGGTATGTAAGGTAGTAGGCCTATTGGATGTAAAACTTGATTGTAAAAGAAGGCGTGATGCCAGGATTAGATGGATGGATGACGTGGAGAGTGATTTGAGAAGAATTAGAAACAGTAACTGGAAGAAGAAAATAAAGTACAGAATATAATGGTGAGCTATTGTTCGGGAGGTCAAGACTAAACTCTAAGAGCTGTAGTACCGATGATGATTACCTTAGTTGCATAGTGTTTGATACGTGTATACAGATGACCCAGAAAATAGGTTATATTACAATGTTATGATTATACATATGTTGTTTTTTATGGTTTAGAAAACTGGAATTTGACTTGTAATCTGAATAGAAGGATTGAAGCAGCTGAAATTATACTCTTAAGATAAATCTCAGGACACCGGCTCATAGACCATAAGACAAGCCAAGAAATTGGAGACAGGGATACTCAATAATTAAAATAATGAACTAAAACATTACAAAAAGGAATGGCATGAATATATTTTAAACGTCTAGCACCCGCACTCAGGCCTGGCTCTAAGAGGTTAAGAATCCATCCACCCATAGTAATTCTGCCCGAGGGCAGGTCTTTCACTGCAATCATAGCATTTTCATGCTATGCTTTGCAGCTTTACTAGGGAATTGTAGGTGTGGTAGCTTCCCGTTGCTTTCCACACCAGTGAAGGATGATGATGACCGGATGATTTTCGGGATCGTTGGACCCTAAGCTTCCTGAAATTTGTCTTATAGGTGAGGAAAAAACCCGAAAAAACCTCACCCAGGAGCCTGTCCCGACCGGGAATTGAACCCGGGCCCGCTGCGTGACAAGGCAGCACACTACCTCGAGATTACAGCGGTGGACCTTTTAAGAATAGACCCAGGAAAATGTACCAATATAAACCCCGAGAAAAAGAGGTGTTGGATGACAAAAGAAGAGGTAATGTGATACTACTTGACCTCGGAACAGGGACGTTTCCCTAAACCGTAAATTCATAGAGGATAATACTCAGTTAGTAGGCTGTTTCATTTTATTGCTTTTTTTTGTATTTACTGAAGACACTTTTAATGATACAATCAAATGACGATTGTGTTGAAATGAATCCTGGTAATGAATATCAACAGAGCCTTAACGAGCGAGCAAGAACAGTGAAAGTCCTTAGTCAGCTATCGGAACTGGGTTTTGAATCTGCATGCTAGACTCAAGCGCTACTCATTCTATTTAGGCTTTATCAATAATAAGAATAAATAGCGTTAAATTAGGCCTACATTAAGCTCTTTATTTAGATGAATTACTGCAGTGCGTAATGAAATAAAGACCTTCACATGTTACCATATATTGTGTATTAACCAATAGACATAGGTCTACCTTGTTTTGTCGATACTAAAATTTACATTAATTTTAATTTACGGTCTATGACCTTAGCATTTTCACGTCGTCACGCACAGAGTTGACAGTGATAAGTTATCATGCTACCTGTTCCATAGAAAAGCATTTCAGTAGGCACTTTATCTCTTGCAGCATCTGAAATTTGACTGGTTAAAAATTATAAAATACTTCTATCAAGATGATGATGATGATAATAATAATAATCATAATAATAATATAATAATCATCATACTAATAAAA
The DNA here is from genome assembly GCA_030220185.1 of Diploptera punctata. NCBI lineage: Eukaryota > Metazoa > Arthropoda > Insecta > Blattodea > Blaberidae > Diploptera > Diploptera punctata. Next base: position 611,610 of record JASPKZ010007266.1, read on the forward strand.
TAATAGTAATAATAGTGTAGGAATTTTCTACCATACAGTAGTTCCTCTTCAACTCCAATATAGTTTTTCTCTTCCTAAGATTTGCATCTTCCACGTCTTATTCTGCCAGTTGTCTTTTGTTCATTCTCCTCCTGACTCCATCCATTTTCATTTTCTAGCAATTTTCTTATTTCTTCCTGACTTTAGGTATCGATTTCAGTATTATTTTCGGGATTATTTCTTTTCTCGTCCTAGTATGATACAGTGTTTGTTATGAGCAAAATCCAGCAAGCATACAACTAAATTATTAACTTAAACTATACATGAAGAGCAGAAAGAATATCAAGAAGGGATAAAAACAAAAATTAAAATGAATGAATGTTATTCGTGGGTTTAAAGATAAAGAAATACAACAAAAGAAAAGAGGAAGCAATAATAATAATATTAATAATAATAATGATAATAATGATAATAATAATAATGATAATAAAATAATAATGATAATAATAATTGTAACAATAATAATAGTATTAATAATAATAGTAATAATATTATTAATAGTAATAATAATAATAATAATAATAATAATAATCATAAGCAAAAATATAAATCAATATACGGATACTTATAATAACATTAGAAAAAGTTTAACATTTTATGAACATAATTATGAAATGAATATATTTTAGCAGACTCACAAAACAAATGATTGAATTTTACGAAAATAGAGAAAGGCACAAGTAGGTTACTATAAAATTGATTGAAGTAAAAAAAAAAAAGACTTAAAAATTGGCAGGAATTATTCAATAAGGTATTTTAAGCAGAGGAATCTTTAAAGTGAAGATTCATAAATGGCAAGTTTATGAAGAGTAAAAAAAAAAGTCAAATAATGAGAAATAACTGAGGGTTAAAGGGAAAGAAAGAAACGATTCTAAGTATATGTTGCTGGTCCTATATGGATTCATTCGCAATTAAAAATTGTAAATATACGTCGAAACATGGACTCTTACTTTAAGAGAGGAAAGGAGATTACAAGTATTTGAGAATAAAGTACTTAGGAAAATTTTTGGACCAAAGAGGAGATGAACAGACAGGTGAATGGAGAAGACTACATAACAATGAACTACATGGTCTTTATAGGAAGCCAGATATAATAAGAACAGTTAAGTCTCGTAGACTGCGTTGGGCAGGACATGTTGCACGTATGGGAAATGAGACTTGCATGGAAGCTTCTTGTAGGAAAGCCAGAGGGAAAACGCCCAGTTGGTAGACCAAGAATGAGGTGGGAGAATAACATTAACTATGATTTGAGGGAAGTAGATTATACAGGGAATGATTGGAAAGCATTAGCTCAGGATAGGGATGTATGGAGAGCTTATGTCCGTGCGGCCATGAACCTACGGGTTCGATAGTGCCAGTGAGTAAGTAAGTAAGTAAATATACGTACGACATATGTAGTATAATTTACGCTAATGAAGAGACAGTTTCAGATCAAGTAAATCTAGATTTATCAATTTTTCTGCATAAACGTTTTACTAGTTTTTAAAATTAAACCTTAGGATATTCAATAGTTTCCAAGCCAGAATATGACAGTGAAAGATTTAATTCTCTAAATTACTGTTGTGACACTGAATTTTCATTAACTGTGTGATGTAAAATCACTGTAACGCATCTCGAGGTAGGTCTACGATTTGAAGTTGGTGCTGTAAAAGTAGGGCATTAGGGAAATAAAATGCGATTACTGTGACTTTTATTCCAACAATAAAAATGTAGGACATGTTTGAACATTAGGCTGTTCCTGAAAGTGGGTAAGTCCCATGCATTGCGTGTTGCAAATGGAACTGTGACTGCTTTTAACGTCATTCAATGAAGCGACTTTCTAACCTATTTACGGAGTTTCCGAGAAAAAACAATCCCAATTAAATGTTATAAAAATAACACTATTGTACTCTTAGGACAATATGGATTCCTTTCAGCGTGGTTAAAAATTCAACAGAATTTCACACGTTTTTTTATTTAAGATGTTGCAGTGTACAGAATGACTCAGAATTCTTATTCACACTTTTAGAGGAGAGGACTTAATTGATAGAGCTTTGATGAATTCATATCCAGAGGCATATGGCTTCGATCTCTAATCTTCATCATCATCCGGTATCATGGTAGCTGCCGCCGTCTTCCGTAAACCAAACGCCATTCCTCTCTGTCCAGCCATTGATCTTCCCCCAATCCTCTGATATTCATAGTTGCTTGTACCCTTTCTATCCAATTTTCTTCGGTCTTCCTCTCTTCCTCCTTTCCATTGGGATTCACTCCATAAAAATTTTAGGGGATCTCTGCTCTGGCATTATTTTGACATGGCCATACCACTGTAATCTTTTCATTTCTATAATGTCTATGATGTCCGGTTCCTCTTGTACACCTATAATTTCCCTTTTTTCTTTATTTCCTTTTCTATCCATTCTAGATTTTCCAGCTGATCTTCTTAAAACATCCATCTCTGTACTTATAATTGTTTTCATTTCCCTGATAGGAATTTGCCAAACTTTAGCACCATATGTTAAAATACTCTGAATTATGGTTTGATATATTTGTAATTTTCTATTTTTTGAAATACTTTTGCTCCACCAAACAGAGTTTAAAGCATTTATTCCTTGTTTTGTTTGTGCGATTATATTTTTAATTTCCACTGTGTTATGGCCTGAATGGTCTAATTTTGTTCCTACATACACTGCTCAAAAAAATTAGGGGATATTGTAGAATAACCTATTAAGACTATTTTTTTTGGAATAGTATTAGATGCAATCACTTTCTATTACTCCAAGATAATGTAGAGGGCAGTGTCTGTACTGTTGATGTGAAAGGGTGGTGTAGGGGTGAATGTTTTGTTGCTGTTTTTAAATCCAGTCCAGTTTTCAGTTAGTGAATGACTTGCCTTAGGGAGAGTGATGCCTCGACAACGTGATTTACCTGAACCAATGGCTTGGAGGGCCATAGGAAGGATGGAAGCTGGACAGACACAACAAGAGGTGGCACAAGCCATTGGGGTGTCTCAAAGCGTGATTTCCAGTCTTTGGAATCATTTTCAAAGAACATACTGTTCACAGAAGAGCCGGACAAGGTCGACCAAGGGCAACAACAGCAAGGGATGACCGTTACCTCTTGTTAACAGCCCGACGGAATAGACAGCAGAATGCAACTCAACTGCGAAATACACTTCAAACAGCAACAGGACGCAGGGTGTCAACTCAAACTGTCCCTAATCGACTGCATGGAAGTGGTCTCTATGCCCGTAGGCCCATGGTGTGTACCAGGTTAACTCCACAACACCGTAGAGATCGCAGAAAACTGGGCGGAGGAACATCGTGGGTGGAGGCATGCTGAATGGAGATCAGTTCTTTTTTCTGATGAGTCGCGATTCAACATGGAATGTGATAGTCGGCGTGTATTCATCTGGAGAGAAAAAGGGACACGAAACAATCCAGCTTTTGTACGTGAAAGATCCCCATATGGTGGCGGTGGATTGATGGTGTAGGCAGGAGTCAGTAGTGGTGGACGTACGGACCTCTACGTTATCCAAGGTGGTACTTTGACTGCGGTTAAAGTATAGAGATGAGATTCTCCGACCTTTTGTCGTGCCTTATGCTGATGCCATAGGTGATTCTTTTCTTTTTATGGACGATAATGCACGACCCCACAGAACTGGCTTGGTGGACGACATGCTGGAAGTGGAGGGTATCGAGCGTATGCAATGGCCAGCTTCCTCCCCGGACTTAAATCCGATTGAGCATGTGTGGGATGCATTAGGCAGGTGCATTGCAGGCAGACCAGCACCTCCCACAACTGTTCCAGAGCTGCACATTGCTCTCATGGAAGAGTGGCCATGTATCCCCCAAGAACTCATTGCTAACCTCATTGCATCAATGCCATACAGGTGTGAGGCAGTGCGAGGAGACCATACACCATACTAAAGAAACATTTTCACCCATGTTAATGTTGCCTTGTTTGTTTGCCATATTCCTAATCAGGATCTCTTTGACATCTGGTGTGGTACAGAGGTTACGTAATGACTTCAAACTCTTGTTGACATTCTTTTGGAATAATAGAAAGTGATTGCATCTAATACTGTTCCTAAAAACATAGTCTTAATAGGTTATTCTACAATATCCCCTAATTTTTTGAGCAGTGTAAGTGCATTCAATACTAGGTTTTAGTTCTTCTCCATTGTTGAAATTTATATTTTCCATTTCTTCTCCTATACACAGATATTTAGTTTACTCTATATTTATATAAAGTCCCCATTTTTCATATCCTTCTTTTAGTTTTTTGCCATATATTCTATGTCATCGTGATCTTGTGCTATTAATACATGGTCTTTGCAAAATTAGTGAATATGCATGTGTATTTTGGATTGGTATATCCATTTTTTCTCAGTTTTTCCTCCAGTCTCTTGGTACTCTTTCAAGATAAATTTTGAATAGAGTTGGAGATAAATTGCAACCCTGCATTAAACCTAGGATCAATAGACTAATTATATAAAGGAATGAAATGCACAATTAAATTAAAGATAGGTTCAATTCTGAAAATGAGTGCTATTATACATTGCACGGACCTCTCGAAAAAGTTAAACTGAAAAAAATATAAAACTGTTTTTCTCTCAGATATAATATATGTATATGAGCAACATGGACTCTTTCTTTAAGGGAGGAGAAAAGATTACGAGTATTTGAGAATAAAGTTTTAGCAAAATTTTTGGACCCAAGAGAGATGAACAGACAAGCGAAAAGAGAAGACTACATAACAGTGAGCTGGTTGGTATTTATGGGAAACCAGATACGATAAGAAAATTTCAGTCTTGTAGACTGCGATGGGCGGGAGATTTGGCACGAATGGGGAATGAAAGCTCTTTGTAAGAAAATCAAAGGGAAAGCGCCCAGTAGGCAGGCCTAGAATTAGGTGGAAGAATAACATTAACCATGATTTGAGGGAAGCAGGTTACGCAAACAATTATTAGAAAACATTAGCTCAGGCTCGATTATATGGAGAGTTTGTGTGTGGGCGGCAATGAACCTGTTAGTTCGATAGTGCCAGTGAGTTAGTTTAACACGAACGAAGCTTTTTTTATAAATACCTGACGATGAGGGTAGGCTTTCGAAATTTACTCTTGATTTAAATTACATTAAAACTTTTTCACAATAAACAATTCCTTTGTCAAAATAAACTTAGCAGTGACTTTATCTCAGTTGAATAATTAAACGACCGGCTCTTCTTGCTTTTTTAATATTGGGAAATTTAGAAAGTTTCCCTTCAACAGATATGTTTATAAAACATTGAATAATGTTAGTACAAGACTGTAGGCCTACTATTTCGCAAGCGTGTGGGAGGAGGCTAAGGAAATAGCTGGAGTGGAATAATAAGTTATACATTGTTTACTAGCATGTGAATGCAACTCGAGGTTACTGTTTATTATGAAAATAATACTTGTGTGAAGAAGACCTGTAAATTTAATAGTAGAAATAAATTTATAAATAGTAATTTGTTTACATATAAATAGTTTTTTCTCAGAATTTAAACAAATGTATTGTCTATTATATTCTCTCAGATTAAAGTCATATGCAGTTAAAACAAAATGTAAAAAGCTTTAGCGTCTATGAGGAAATAACGATATGTAAACATTGATTAGCTTCTATAGTAAAGAAAAAAATATATCGTCCTATTTCCTGAAGATGGTTCAATAAATTCATGCGCATGACTCTTACATTCCTCCGGAAAAAGTTATTTCATTCTGGTTACATTCCTCCTCATTATCGCAACAGTTTACATGTATTTAGTGAATTTTCGCCATAACTATGTGCATCGAAACATATATAAAACTTCAAAATTATGTACTAAAACAGAATGAAATGGCTTGGAAATTTGTCCGAGACTCGTATTCTCTATATCCTTAGTTCAAATCCTACTTCCGACCGACATTATTGAGTTTTTTTATACTTTGATACAATGTCGAAGCAAATTATTGGGTCGATATGTCATCAAGATAACCTACATTTAATCATTAATCATTTAATATTTCTTTTAAAATAAACATGTATCGTATTTGTCTAAGACATGTGAACACACAAACATACACATGATCTACTGGTATATATGTGCTCAATTATTACTGACTCGTTATAAGCAAATAAGTTAAAGCGTCTGAAGTTAAAATCGAACTAGTGTGTATGTATCATTTTCCAAACAAGTTAAAGGGCCAAAGTGAAGCATTTTCGGTCCATCATTTTGTAGGACGTCCCGAAGATCACTCACAAATCGGAAAGTCTGCGGAGAAATTTCCACGGGTCTATCGCTTCGTTTCCGGAAGGTTCGGTTCCCGAAATTTCCAATCTGGTATAAAGTTTCGATTGACGCCGAGAATATTCGTACCCTCTCATGTATAAACTGTTAAGAGTCGGATGTATCGGAGGTCTATACAGAGTGGTAGTGACCTAGTTTCGAGAAGAAAGTATCCTAAGTGAAACCATCAGCGAGTATATAGGACCATGTGATAAATAAATTGTGAAGTAAGACATTTTATTAACAGCAAATTATTTGTGTACAATCGGTGAAATTTTGTGAAGCAAGTGAAGTGATTTTGGAAATTTTCTGTAAACATCTGTTGTTTGTTTAATTAAATTACATCGAAATCCTACGCACTCTTCAATTAGCGACACCTGTTCACCGCCGTGTCTCGAGGTAGCTGGCCCGGGTTCGATTCCCGGTCGGGATAAGCTTTCTCTGTGAGTTTTTTTTTCGGGGGTTTTCGTCACCTGTAAGGCAAATGTCAGGTAGCTTTAAGGCCCAAAATATTCCCGAACATCAGCTGGCCATCATCATCATCATCATTAGTGACAAACACAAGTGAAACACATATGTAAAAAGACTCCTTCCATCTTACATTATCTTAGACGTTTAAATAATTGTCTCCCAGTTTCATTAAAACAAATCCTTGTGCAAAATCTTGTGTTGCACACTTCGATTATTGTGGCGTTATATATAATGATCTAAACTATGACTTGTCGCAGAGACTGCAGCGTGTTCATAATGCTTGCGTTCGATTCATTTTCAAGATCCGCTGTTATGACCATATTTCCGAACACGTCAATAACCTCTCTTGGCTCCATCTTACTGACAGAAATTGCACTCCCTTTCTCTACTTTACAAGCTTCTGAATTCCTACACTCCTAGTTACCTGGCGTCCAAATTTGAGAACTTATCTTATTACCATAATATTGACACTAGGTTACAAGATAACAGTCTGCTAACAATCACTCTTCATAGCACTTCCTCTTATTCTACTTCCTTCACAGTAGCCTCTGCCCGCTCCTGGAATTTCCTTCCTGAAGATATCAGGGGTTGCCGCACACTTGGCACTTTTAAGTCACGCTTATACAGTTACCTGTTGTCTAATAATTAATTTTTCTCTTCTTATTCTTCACTTCCTATTTTTCTGTATTTATTTAAATTTCTACAATGTCATTAATACTTTCTCGTTTTTTTGTATATCTTCTAAATATTATATTTAATTCGTTAAATCTAGAATACATCAAAATACGTTATAAATAATAACTGTATTGTATTTATAACATGTAATCGTTTATGTTTATTGTAATTTAGATGTAAGACTATGTTTATTGCACTTTTTAAAACCTGGTTAGGTGGCAGACAAGGCCTTAACTCTGCCAGGTAAAATAAAACTATTATTATTATTATTATTATTATTATTATTATTATCATCATCATCATCATCATCATCATCATCATCATCATCCTTCACCGGTGTGGAAAGCAACGGGAAGCTACCACACCTATAGTGTAATTCCCTAGTAATGCTGCAAAGCATAGCATGAAAATACTATGATTGCAGTGAAATACCTGTCCTAGGTCAGAACACTATAAAATAGAATATATAACCTAAATTTGGAAGGTTAAATAATCTGATATATATAATAATTTTATTGATATTTATAGGCGTTTTATAGCTTGAATATTTTTTTCGCGTCTGGAATCTTTAATTGTGTCCAGTAAGCTGCGCGTGTGTTCTTTCTAATGTATTTCTGTATGTGCTAACTATTTTAATTTGATTGATGTCATGAAATTAATCCTGCTAATGAAATTCCAACTCAGAAATTTCTTTAGCTATTGAGTACAATCAAGAAAAAGTCCTTGGGTTTGAACCCGGAATCTTCAGAATAGCGTCTAAAACGCTATCATCTGAGCCAACTCGCCCAGTTAGAATCAAGAATAAGATTATTTATTATTAGACTTTAAATTATAAATTAGTCTTATCCCTTGCTTCATTCCCGAATCACTCCTTATCTACACTACTCAAAAAAATTAGAGGAACACATGTTTAAACTAAAGCCACAAAATAAATATTGTAACAATTTAATATTTGAGAGTCAGATGTTTTGAGTTCAAGTATCGTATAAAATCACATTGAAGATCTTCTGGGTTTTATTAATTTTTCTCTGAATATGTTAGTGAAATTCCAAGAGTTGCTGAAACCAAAGTGAGTTCGCAATGATTAATTTTTTTAAGAACAGGTTTGAAGAATAATCTGTGGTAGGGAATTGTGATTTTGGTGTTGCTCTGAAGCTAATACAGAGCACTGAGACATCTGAATGAAGCATCAGTTGCACGAGCAGGTGCATTGATTGAAGATGGTCGTATCATTCGCCATGTCTCTAGGATTATTGATGTCAGCCCTTCCGTCATCCATAGGCTGTGGTGGCGATATCGTACAGGATAGATTTCTTGTCTTATCAGCTTTGCGCAGAAGGAAATCTACAGCCAGAAATCTACAAAATCATTTACGCACAGCGACTGGGACGGTAATTTCTGATCAGACTGTAAGAAATAAACTGAGAAATGCAAGGTTGAGGTCTAGAATCCCCTTTAAAGCCCTCGTTTAACACGTCAGCACAAAGAAGCCTGGCTGCGATTTGCTCAGAATCATGTCAACTGGCAGATCCGCCAATGGAAGGGTGTTTTATTCACGGACGAATCAAGATTTCGTCTAACAGTTTCTGATGGTCGTACACGTGTATGGAGAAGTCCTGGTGAACGTTTTGATCCAGCCACAATTATTGAACGTGACAGATTTGGAAGTGGTTCGATTATGTTTTGGGCTGGGATTACTCTTGAGTCTCGGACAGAGCTTGTCGTTGTCCCACAGCGCATGAATGTTGATATTTACATTAACAACATGTTGTACCCTTTGCTTATGGTATGGACCCTAATTTTCTTCTAATGCAAGATAATGCTAGATGTCATACAGCACAGGCTATCAGAGATGTCCTGCAATAATGCCAAATTCGGGTGATGGACTGGCCTGCATTCAGTCCGGACCTTAATCCGATCGAGCATATGTGGGATAAGTTGAAAAAACGTGTTCGTAAGCGTCCTGCTGTACCTCAGAAGCTTGAAGAACTTGCATATGCATTCACCGAGGAATGGGAGAGAATCTCACAAGTTTCTGTAAGAAGGCTGCTGCGAAGCATGCCTCGTAGGTGTAATGCATTCATTCAGGCTCACGGAGGACACACTAAGTACTGAGTGTTGAAATAACCATGGAAACATTGATTCCAAAAATTGTAAATCTCATAATTTCCATTTTGTTTTCTGTTACAAATGATAACTTGTTCATATTTCTAATACTGTACAAGAAAATATTGTTTGATGTCTGTTCTAATTTTACATAAATCTTCAATTTATAATTACAAAATATCAAACATAAAATTGTTTCAATATTCATTCTCGTGTTTTGGTTTAAACATGTGTTCTATTTTTTTGAGTAGTATTTTGGAATTATGTGAATTCATTATATTAAAGGTGGGTTGCAGAAAGATATTTAGATAGGTAACTAGCTAATGCTCGGCTTGCGCTGCTACGCCTAAATAAATGAAAATTAATGTGCTTTTGTGTTTAGTTGAATAAGTAAAAGGAAAAATAATTATAAATTTATATTTTTAGATACCCATGCTGATTACCCGGCGTTGCCCGGGAAACTACTTATCCCGATCTTCTTGACATAAATGAGCTGAAATACGAAAATTAATGTGTTTTATGTTTGGTTAAATAAGTACGAGGAAAAATTTATATCGTAATTATTTTTAGCTACCCCGTGCTGTTTACCCGGCGTTGTCCGGGAATCTACTCATCCCGATCTTCTTGGCATAAATGTGCTGAAAGACAAAAATTAATGTATTTCTTATGATTAATTGAATAAGTAAAATGAAAAATAATTATAAATGTATATCGTAATTATTTTAAGATTCCCCGTGCTGATTACCCGGTGTTGCCCGGGAATCTACTTATCTAGATGTTCTTGGCATAAATCAGCTAAAAGATAAAATTCGTTATTGCGAGTTATCCGTAAAATAATTACCCACCATTCACATGAATCTACGTACTTGTCTCGATCTTCTTGGCATCAATGAAATACATAAATGGCTATTGTGAGTTATCCGTAAGAGATAAACATATGCTGTCGCGGACTTTTTTCTAAAGCTTTTATAGATATTCAATTCTGTGTTCATTAATTTTGTGTATTTGTTATGGTTTAGGCAGCGTAAGCCATTTAAGCATCCAAATAGCCAATTTTTTCATGTTTTCTACTACAAAGGGCGATTTTTAAGGGTATAGGAGTTGAGTATCACAATTCTCTTATAGCCTATGTTCATCCCAGGAATTTCCTGAAAATTTTGCAAAAAACCCCATCACAATCGGATCAACGGTATGGCCGCGCATAAAGTACACTAACAAGCAAACCAACAAACATACAAACAAACAAACCTTCATTTTTATATGTAGGTAATGATGGAACTAGCTATTGATACGTCATTTTATTGTAACCTATATGTCTTAATTATTAAATACGTGGACAAACATGAAGAGAGACAGAGTGGCTTATAACATTAATCTTAAAATGATGCTGATAAAGTGGATTTGTTAAAATTTATGAGAAGATATATATCACATACATAACATAGAGATTTGTTTTAGAAATTATCATTATTATATTTACACATAACGACCAGCCTCATGGGCTAGTGGTCAGTGTTCCTGACTATTCTTCTTGAGGTCCCGGGTTCATTTCCCGGTCAAACCATAGGAATTTTTCCTTAAAAGGGAAGATTATTCCTGTGGTTGCCCATGGTCTGGAATTTAAGTTAAGTTTAGGTTAAGAACTCTTCTGGCACTTCATTATCATTTGTCACCCATCATAACATCGGGGTAACGCAACTCCGCCTTCCAGGTGCTCCAACCTAAGAAATGGATTACAATTCTGCCAATGCTGGGGAGAAAGCCAGAAATGTCATAAATAAAACCTGGTGCCATTAGAAAAAATATTTACACATAAATAATATTAGAATAATCATCATCATCATCATCATCATCATCATCATCATCATCATCATCATCATCATCATCATCATCATCATCATCATCATCATCATCATCATAGTAAATTCACGAGTTTAGGTCATTTGTTGACCTGTTTCGGCTTCAAGAGAAACAACATCCAAAAGTCTTTTGAGTGGACGTTCTGGTCTTCTTCTTCCTGATGGTTGATAGCTTAACATTTGTTTGGGTATCCTGTGATCTTCCATTCGATGAACATGTTGCATCCATCTTGACTTAAAATAATCAGAAATTTTGTTTTCAATATTACAAAATAATAAAAAGTCGTATGCTGCTAATATCACACTTAAATAATGAAGCAATGATAAGAATACAATTTCAATTACGGTACATTTCAATTCGCGGTTGAGATTTATCAGGATTCCTCAACTGTAAGTCCGGAGTCATCCGTCTCAGGGTTATCATCGAACATACAATGTTAGCACGAAATTGATTAATATTCTATAATTTTACTTAGTAATGTGGATATTAGTTGGTTAAGGTTTATTATATCGCTCATTTGCTGAAACAACGTCATAACTCAAAAAACATAGCTTTTCAGGAGAAGCATTTAAAGGTTTGAAATCCGTATACTTTTGCCTGTATTTGTTATAGATATCAAATTAGAAGACGTTGGGCTGATGCATTATGAAGTCGGAACGGGCAATTGCCTAATCCCTGGAGTGATGATGATGATGATATCAAATTACTATACCAACTCATTGTATACAATAGCTTATGCCGTTCTTCCTGAATATGGAACTGAGTTTTGTCTTTCATGTGGTACCAATAACTCAAAATCGACAGTTTTTAAGTTATGACGTTGCAGCAAATGAGCGATGTATAGAGAATAGTCAGAACAATGGAAACGCCTTCCAAATCTTCATTAACATGGTGTTTACTACTATAAATTAGGCTTTATAAGAAATACAGTTCTTCTTGGAATTGATTCATATACTTATTAATATATTACATGGACATCTGTCGTTCTTCATACATAATTTATTCTGTTTTTAAGAGAGGAAGAGATCTTGTATTACTCCCGTTTCCAATTCATACCACATTCCCTCAGTAACATTCAGATCTGCATATTGAGCTGACCGCGGTAGAGTTTTGGTTTTCTTGCATTTCTGTCTACAATCATTGGTTTATTAATGGATTCTCTGCCATGAATATATCATTTATGCAGTTCGTTCTCACTTTTGTGATATAAACTTGTTCCCTTCAATGTGTATTTTGTTTTGCAGTTGCTTTATGTTTCTATGACACAGTTCTCTTCAGAACTCTCCTGTTTCTTTAACCCTTAAATTCGTAATGTATCCTTTTGGATACATCAGTTGGTTCAATTAATTTAATATTTTAAATAAATCAGAAGAAAACGAACAAAAATAAACCAGTTAAATATGTGTCTCATTATACAATATACCTAGTAATAACAGTTACATAAAATTCCGTTTTCACTGCGGTCCGCCACATTCAAATAACAAACAGAAGAAATTTGAACACCTACAAGTCAAGGCATCCTAGATTCATCGAGTACGCAAACTTTCCTGTTGGCGGTAACGACAGCTCTTGTTACTGGTAGTAAGGATCACCGACGAGCCAACGCTAACTGGTGGACAACCTGTGGCCAACCTTGGCGACTTGAGCGCTACTGCTCGGGCTTTTGCCTCTCTCTACTCAAGTTGCAGATGAAATTATTATTTTTTCGGATTGCTGGCTGAAAATAGTGAATGGTGAATAGTGTTGTGCAGCATGTCGCTTTTTTCCGGGTGGGGCTGGCGGCCACACTCACTTAAGAGTATTCAGTGTTTTTTCAGTGAAATTTTTTCAGTGTTGTGTTTATACAGTGGTGTTTGGTTCCTGCAAAGCAACTCTATTAACTGCGAGTGCTTTGTTAAGCCTTGTCTGCTGGTTATTGTGTATTTAGTTCAGTTCAATCAAGCCAAGTGCTAGTGTAGTAATAAGTAATTAGTGCTGAACAGTCTTACCATGACTGCTTCACTAAAATTCGTGAGTGCCGAGCAGGCTATGGAACTTGAGTATGAGGAGCCCTCGGCCTACGAACTTTGGGAAACTGCGCTCAAAAATTTGAGAGATATGTAGATAATCAAAAATTTCCATCTGAATCAAAATTCCTAGAAGTAGCTAGAGAGGTGCGTGGTTCTATTGTTATAGTTATCAATTTCATAAGCGCGTACCCAGATTTCGGTCAGTCCGATTTTGCTCGTGATGTTACACATGATTGCCTAAAAAGATTAAGTGAGATTAAGCTCAATATGAAATCTAACCAAGATTATTTTGAAAAAATGCTTCATGAATTGAAACAATAATTATGGATCTTCCTGTATCCTGTTTTTTCAAAGGTGGCGAAAAGAATACAGAATATGTACCTGAAACTAAAAAGATTAAAACACATGAGAAAGAGAAACCATCCCAAAATAGTTCAAATGACAACATGAATACAGTTTAAGTAAAGAGAAACCATCCCAAAATAATTCAAAAGTTAACATGAATACAGTTTCAAGTAAAGAGAAACCATCCCAAAATAATTCAAAAGTTAACATGAATACAGTTTCAAATAAAGTGAAACCAACCACAAATAAGGCAACTAAGGTCACATCACGACAAAATGAGGAGTCGACTGTGCCAGTGCAAAATAAATTTTCAATTTTATCCGAATTACCGGAAACCAATGGACACTGTCGACCCTCAGGCTCCTCAACTTGGATCGTCACGGGACAAGCAAACTACAGCAGCTACCAGGCGTAGTAGCCAACCGTCCAGGGAACCTCAAGTAATGCCGCAGCCGAAAAGGGAACCACGCCCACCACCCATAACGGTGATTGGACATGGTGACCTTTTCAGGATGAATCGGGAATTAAAAGAAAAATTCGAAAAAGACGTGAAAGTAGTTAAAACCCAGGACGGTTTGAGATACTACGCTACCTCGGAGGCAGACTTTCATCTACTCAAAGAGTACTTCAAAAATGCAAAGAAAGAATTTTATACATTTCAACTCAAAAAAGATCTGCCTCTGAGGGCTGTTCTAAAGAGGCTTCCTGCCAGCATCACTGCTGATGAAGTCAAGGAAGAACTAAAGAACTAGAATATCCAATAATATCGGTAAAGCAAATCACCAAAAAAGAAGGAGAAGTTTATACTCCCTTACCATTATACATCCTGGAACTTCAGACAATGATGCTGGTAGGGAAATATATAACTTAAACCGCCTCTGTTTGACAGTGGTGGCTGTGGAACCATACAGACCTAGAGCTGGCATGAAGCAGTGCTTCAGATGCCAGAAGTTTAACCATACTTTCATGGGGTGTTCCTTAACCCCATCTTGCGTAATTTGCGCTGGTACTCATAGTCATCGTGAGTGTCCGGTGAGAACCGAGGCACTCACGGACAAGAGCCTGCTGAAGTGCGCGAACTGTGGGAAGAGGGACATCCCGCTTCCTACCGGGGTTGTGAAGCCTAAAGAAAGCAAAAGAAATTTATGAAAAAAGAAAACCAAACCAAAGTCCAACAACTCCGGCGTCCCAACCTCGAACTTTCACATCAAAATCTGTTAATCCTACAGTCTCATATAGTTCTATGGTAAATTCTGGCATCACAGTTAAACCTACTACAGGCACTGTCCCATGTCAGCCAGGGTCTGTGGCTGCTATACCAATGACGGATCAGGGACAACAACTTTCCATAACATTCAGCCTCTGCTGAATGGTCTGTCGACAACCTATGGAAAGGTTTGTGTTCCTGACAAATCTAGTGAACTCATGTTTCATATCATCCATACCTGCTACGGAAATGAAAACATAAGCAGCGAGACAGCAAGGCTAAGGAACAAAACCCCATACTGAATAAACACAATGGTGTTTGGCCGCCAAGGGACCTCAACTGGTTCCCAAAAAGCGGCACACTGGGCAATGCTAGTCATTGCCACAAAACAGTCAGTCAGTCAGAACACCTACAGATTCTACTGTAGACAAGACGGAGCGACCGAAGAACAACATTCCAGCAAGAACCAAGCTTAGATACCACCGAAAGCAAAGGGAAGAAACTGCTCTGCCAGAAAAGTCAGCAGCCTCGGCTACTGACAAAGTCGAGTCCCATGAGGTCGTCTCCCAGCCTGCAGAGACCTGTGGAGGCTCGAAGTCGACGGACTCGCTCCCAAAGAAGATATGGACCTCTTCCTTGCTGGTGCTTCGGGTTTATAGCTATTTACTGGCAGCAGTGAACGAGCAATTCATAAAATCCGAGCCTGACGAATTCATTTGCGAGAACACCAGGCTCGGTACAAGGGTCAGGCTAAATTCAGTTTTAGCCTACAAAAAGTACCAGCAACTGCTTAAGAAGAACAAGATCCCCTACAAGGAAGAAAAGAGGCAACAAGCGACAGTCTACACAAAGCGTGGTTAAAGTTTAAAGGCTATAGACTCACACACTTGAGTCATCTTACAATTCAGAGTGACTTGAAGGTAATGCCAATGGATTCCGGGCCTTAACAGTTTGTCAATAATAGACATCCGGAAAGACCGAGGACCTCATTGACCCATGTTGGTGGCTTCACTCTTAGTGAGATGACCCAGAAGTAGAGGATCTATTCAAACTTACGCAGGAGCTCATTCACTTCAAGGTATATAGATCGAGCCCTAATCGGCGTAGCAACTGAATAACGGTAGCACAGGTACTATCTATCTCACCGGCTACCCCTAAGATAGACAGTAATGGTGGAGCTTGCTTCAGCTGTCTTACCTCCAAATCTAATCTCATAACCCGATAGAGAGTCCACAGCTCTTTCGGTCTGCCTTCTGAGACCTCCAAGAACTCAAACCGTAGTGTTTTTGTCAACTTAGCGCTAAAAGACGAAAACGTAGACCGGGAACCAACAAGGCTCGGGGACAAAAGGCCTTGCCATTCAATGGTCTTAGGTGGGCCTAAAATCCCACCTGAAACCAAAAAGTGACCATAGGCACTCAAATTGCCATGGCTCCATTAAACCAAAAGGAGGGGGCCGGATTCAAACTAGCCTCAACAAAAAGGCTAAGTGCATAATCACTAATGAATTATTAAGATCAACCTAGTTAAGGAACTAGTAAATGATCCAGATTCGATAATATTATCTATCGAATTAGATAATAAAACACACACTTTTCTAATAGAGTGTATGTGTACTTATGATGAAAATAGGAAGTGCCCTGTTACATCTTAAATTGTCTCCAATTGGAGCAAAAAGCGTTCAATTTGGATCAAATTTTATTAAATTCAAGCCACTCTATTAAGGTTTTTAGTGGTTTCCCTTGATGTTAAGGCAAATGCCGGAGTGGTCCCCTAGCATCCACTAGTAAAGTCATCAAAGTCCAATAAATATTCTAAATTCAAAATTATTAAATTAGAACAGCTAAATCCGAAAAGAGCCGTTTCTGATTGGAATGCAGACTTGACTTCCCGCTCTTGCCCTTTTTTAGGGCTGGCGGCTTCTGTGGAGGCGGCAGTCTTCCTGTTGGCGGCTCAGTAATCAACTAGAACATCAATGAAATTCACCTAGAAACTGAATGCAGGATTGGTGTGCCCAACCGCTGGACCTTTGATACCGGACTACGGATAGTTGTCGTTAGCAGGGGATATATATTACTACAATCAAGATGAACTATCAAAGTTCGAACAAGATATATTAAATATCAACGACGAAATACTTAAATCAAAAGGGCTAAAGAGGGTTGGAAGTCCCTAATAATAGCCGGAATTTGCTGTTCACCATTGAACGGTTCCCATATAGTCGGTCGGGGACACTTCCATAAAAATGGATGTTTCCCTAACGGACATAGAGGGGATATGAATGTTTGGGGTGGACACAATTTCCATTGTATAGTGATGATGATGATGTCACAAATATCCCTAAAATAGCCGGAAGTATGGTTCATGGACCATACGGTTCCTTTCTCGGTCGCCGAGGATGCATCCAGGAAACTGGATTCATCGTTGGCAGGCTCGGGGGAGGGATACGTTTTGGAAAAGTGATCCACTTCCATTACGTAGTCTGGTCTGGTCTGTAAGAAATTTGTCTTCTTCTTCTTCTCCTTCTTCTTCTTCACGTTTTAGGCTTATTTACTAGCTTATTCCGACTCCAAATTGCTGCTCTTTCCATCTTTTCCTTGGTCTTCCCAAACTTCTTCTTGCTCGTGGTGAATAGTTGTATGCTGCTTTTGGCATTCTATTCTCAGTCATCCTTGCCAAGTGTTTTTTCCAGTTTATTCTGTATTTCTCTAATGTTGTGTTTAATTCCTCAACTTTTAATTGTCTTATTTCTGTGTTATTTTTTTGTCTGTTTGTAAGAAATTTGTACTTCCCCAAATTTCTGTTTATGATCATTCCTATTTTTTTGCAGATGTTTTGCTTTTAGATAAGTGTGCAAACATAATCTTAGAAACTATCTCTTTGAAATCCCTAACAATTTGACAGTGTCAGTTACTATAGCTCCTACCAATTGGCCACCAAAATTTTGTTCTGTTTTAAAAAATGATACAGATCAGACAACATAAACTTGGTTCTACAGCTAAAACTACAGAAGACACAGGACAAACATTTTCATTAAAATTTGTACAAACAGATTATTTGGCGCAGAGAGTGTTTAACCGCTATCTATTACGTTGAAAAACCATTAGGTATAGGAGTTAACCTGAAACGAAAATTTAAAAACCTTTGTCCACATAACACACACTTGCATTCCACGAGCCGACCAGAATGCAAGTGTATGTTATGTGGACAAAGATGTAGGAAATACATCATAACAGTGCGAAAAGAACAAAAACTATCACAGTCTACAGTATAGACTAAACCACCACTAATGCTCAACCTGAATGCACATTTATTATTATTATTATTATTATTATTATTATTATTATTATTATTATTATTATTATTATAAAATTTTAAAATCACTCTAGTGGTCGCAATTTTCGATTTTTGACAAAGAAACTCTGTACATCTTATTAAAATAAATCGAGATAGGTATTATCAAAAAATCGGCGAAATCCGGCCAAGTGGAGGTTTACCTGAAATTCGAAATTAAAAATTGTCTCTAACAACCACCAAGTTTTGTTTGCCGTAGTGTAAAAGCCTACAATGTAATTTAATTAACCCTTATTATATTATTTAGGCGTAGCAGCGCACGCCGGGTATTTTATATAACATCACTCTCCAACTACTGAGGTTATCAGCCCACAATTCAAATCTGGGATGTAATAGCAGATAATTTAGTTTAGAGATCTCTTTTCAGGCTTGAGGTTCTTTTACGATCTTTAAATCTACGACACGAGACTCATGGTTTTTACGCCCTTAAAAGCCACACATATTTTTTAGCTCTTAAAAATTGATAAACCCACGCCGGGTTCGAGACTGTAAAATTAGACATTTGAGACGAGTCGATTCACCTGGACCGACAGATGTCGTGGTATCGAACTATAATAAGGCACACAGGACGTATTTTTGTATTCAATATTACCAGGTTGTCATTTCGACTTTCTGGTATTCTCTTCTGGCATGCCGTTATTATAACCCACTTCTGAAGCCTGGAAGGCGGAGTTAAGCTGCCTCGATAATATATGATAGGCGATAATCGTAATGATGCGCCAGGAGTGGCCTTAATGAATATGATAATGATGAAATAGTGGCCTGATGACGGGCCTTAGAGTTTCTTGACATTTGTCTTACAGGCGAGGAAAAACAAAATTCTGAAAAAAAACATCACCCAGGAAATTTTCCCGACTGGGGTCAGACCCAGGCTCGCTGCATGTAAAGGCAGAACGCTACCTCTAGACCAGGACGTATAAGTCGAGCGAAAACGCGAAATTGACAAAACAGGCGAAGTTACGATACGACCCTGTAGTTAAATCGACTCTGTAGCTCGCCCACTCTAAACTAGCGGATCCGTGACGTCATTGTTATTAGGGAAACAAGAGGTGTATGGACACTACTAACTGACCTGAAAATATCGGTTCATCTGTTATAATTTAAGAGGCACTTCAAATGTGAATTTGTACTTAGTGGTGATTCTTAGTTAAACTAACTTATAACTGACTGCAAAATTATCGCGTGTAGCACACAATTGGAAATATCTCAACACTGATAGAGACAAGAGAGAGCGTTTTCAGTGGTTGGAATGTAGAGGGAGAGATAGTTCTTACGGCTTTACGACGACTATTTAACTCATGCCCCAAATGGAAGTCAATGACCAATCACGTTTCAATGATTTATGTTTTACAACCAATCAGAGTCGTGTTTCACGAAATATTTATCAGTGTTAAATTTACCATATTAAAGAATGCTTCTCCTTTTTAATATTCTGAACAGGTCTGACCATTATTTTGCAGTGACTGAACCTGTGAGAAATACGGCTACCAGATTGTATATATATTGCATAGATGTCAACACATAGAGCTTGCAGGAGTTAATATAAAAACATTTGTAGCAATTTATTATTCTACCAAAAAAAAAAAAAAAAAAGAAACCACTGTTTGCACTTTGTTAAATGTATTTTTTCCCAGGTAATAATCCAGAAAAGTATAATTGTCATATTTACATCATACGACATCAGAAATGAATTAATATACAGTTTGATGCGTTTCATTTTTTCTCCACTAGAGAGCATTCTTACAATATTGCGTTCCTTTGGCAATGAATAGTATGATCTGGTTGCAGTGATAAACAAAAGAAGCAGATGAAGCGTACCTATCGTTTCTCATTTGTTTTTAAACATCGCCGTTTACATCAAATATATAAATATTTTAAAATAACTATAGTTAAATAATGATTTGTGAGTAAACAGCTTAATTTTATTCGTTAAATAGTCCTAACAAATGCCACTCTTGATTTCCAAATTCTCTAGATAAAATTGGAAATCACTCGTGGCATTACTTACGACAAATAGGTAACGGTCCCCAACCACTATTAACAGTGCTCGTAGTATACGTATATAAAAAATAAATAATAGTTTTAAAAAACTAAAACAACACGCTTTATTAGAAAACAGAACTAAAAAATGAACACGCTTGGGATAAAATTAAAGTGGTCAACAAAAAAAATCATCTCCAAGACGTATAGAATAAAACTAGAGTTATCAACAAAAAGAAAATAATTTTACCATCAAAAGCGTGGGGTGCTTTTTATGATTATTACATTTTCTTCTTAGAGACTTTACTTTTACCAATATCTGTTTATTATCAAATATATTAATTGATATAGAGCACACCACGCTTTTGATGGTAAAATTATTTTCTTTTTGTTGATAACTCTAGTTTTATTATATATGTGTTGGAGATGATTTTTTTGTTGACCACTTTAATTTTATCCCAAGTGTGTTGGAAATTAAAATTATTTTTGATTTTTTAGTTCGGTTTTCTAATAAAGCGTGTTTTTTAGTTTTTAAAACTATTTATTTAGTTCGGTTTTCTAATAAAGAGTGTTGTTTTAGTTTTTAAAACTATTATTTATTTGATTTTCTGACGATTCTTGCCAAGATTTTAGAACAAATATGAAAATATTATATTGTCAGTGGTCCTTTACAAGTATACAAAGTTTCAAGTCGATCCAATGTTTCTAAGCGGGTGAAAATCGTGTTCAAAGATTCCGTTACATAGATACAAAGCCACCTTTTTTGATTTTCTGATGATTCTGGCCAGAATGTTAGAAAATAAATATGAGATTATTGTATAGTCACGGGTCCTCTACAAGTATACAAAATGTCAAGTCGATCCAATGTTTTTTAGTGGGTGAAAATCGTGTTCAAAGATTCCATTACATAGATACAAATACACTTTTTTTTTATTTTCTGATGATTCTGGTCAGGATTTTAGAAAAAAATGAAATTATTGTATTGTCACGGGTCCTTTACAAGTATACAAAGTTTCAAGTCGATCCAAAGATTTTAAGTGGGTGAAAATCACGTTGAAAGATTCCGTTACATAGATAGATAGATAGATAGATAGATACAGGTGAAGCTAATATATAGCGTGTAATAAAAATACGCTTTTAGATATAAATAGTAGCTTTGTTCTTCGCCTTAACATGGGGAGTTAAGAGTACACTTTAAATCTGATAGTGTGCTTGTTCCTTATACAAACTTTACTTTGTGAAGTAAGCCCTGGTACACCAGGTTTATTTGTAGTTCGCTAGAGAAAGGGGTTATACAAACACAATTTCGTAAATAATTTCTTAACTTAAACAAATATAAACTGTCACAGTAGGTAGTCGTGGCCTACTTTGTTTCATTATCCCCTTAAACCCAAAAACTAATTCAAGTGCAATAGGTCTTGCACAAATGTTTAATCTTCAGATTTTGCAACCAGCTGCTTTAAACAGTTTGGAAACTAACTGAACCCTCGGAATATACTGCAATATATCTGCTCACAGTGAAAAAAATGCGAATTATGATTATTTGAGTTAAGGTATGCCTATTCCGTTGAACATCTCTATCAAAATAGATAAAAACTTTCATCGGGCGACGCCGTTTACTATTTTATCCTGTAATTGAATATTGATAGCTTGCCTTATATCTATGTGATTGAAGTCTTTGGGTATACACATGAATGAAGTAAAGGGCATAATTTATCTGCCAACAAAATTAAGTGATAGTAATTTTTATCTCAGCCTCTGAAAAAATAGGCCCTTACATTTTATAAAATACAAAACACGTTTATGTTTGTCAACATAAAGTATGGAGTAATTTTAACCCCAGTTGATGACCTAGAAATATTAAAAAGAATATTATTACTGTTTTTAATGCTCCAGGTTTGTCATTTTGGACATTTCTGATGTTATCTCCTGGCATTGGCGTAATTGTAACCCACTTCTGAGGTTGGGGCGCCTGGAAGGCGGGATTATGTTGTCCCGATGATATGATGGGTGATGATGATAGTGGTGCGCCAGGAGAGTCCTTAAACCTAAGCTTAATCTAAGATGAATATGAATGATGATTGCGATGGCCATATGATGTTCGGAGACAGTTTGGGCCTTAAAGTTTCCTGACATTTGTCTTAAAGGTGAGGAAAAACCCCGATAAAGACCTAACCCAGGAACTGTCCCGACCGGGGATCGAACCCGGGCCCGCTGCGTGACAAGGCAGCACGCTACCTCTAGACCACAGAGGTGGACTTAAACATTTTATAAATGAAACATTTAAAATAATTAGAATGTTTCCTTTAGAAAAGAAACAGGGAAACATTAGAAGAACTCAGTTAAAAGTAGGACTATTAATGAAAATCAGTCACTGCTCCGTTTTTAGAATGGGGTGTGATTAAGGGATGAGTAGTGATACCCCATGGCGCAGCAGACCTAGAAGGTCATCGACTTATCAACTTACTGTTTGTTCTCACAACTACATTTGTCAGTTATTGAGGTAGGCGATCATCGAACCAGTGTACGGGTAAAACGTTGCCAGCGTATCTGGTCTTCAAGCCGTTATAGCTGGTTTTGTCTTCCTGGAGCTCAAGACATTAGACGAGACTGATTCCAAATAATGGACAATAGGCATATTTCATGAGAAAATGACTTCACTCCTGGGATCTCAAATTAGTGGGCACCCCGAAGATCTGTGACAAGCTCGCTAGGTCAAGAAGCGGAATTTATATTACCATATGAATTTTTCGTATTTTTCATATTTTAGCCTTATAAATAGTTACTCTCATTTGCAAAAATATTTATGGCAATCATACTCTGGCTTAGAGCTGAGAGACGCGCGTTGGTTCGCGTCTCTAATGGCGGAACACACTTTCTCGTGGCATTTCGACTAGTGTACGAAATGCCAAAAAAAAAAAAGATTAGTTCTATTGCTCTAAAAATTATTATGTTCATCTGTTACTGATTTTCCCAAGCCCAAAGAGATTTAACAGTAAAGATATGTTATTTATAACTACATAGCCGGCTTAGAAATCGCCCGGAAGTAAAATCGGAATACATAACCTCACATTTGGTAAATATTAAACATTATAATATTGTTTTTTAGCTTCTGATGTTATATTATTTACTAAATAGTCACTCCAAACCCAACGCGAGGTTAAGTTTTTCATTAGACATATGTCGCTCGTGATTTTTTTTTCTTTAGAAAAACACAACCTCTTGTTAGATTACTGTTGATAATCGCATATATTGAATCACAAGTGCATGAGTAAAATTTGACGTTCGTTACGATGGAATGGCAATTTATTTAATGTAACTACGTACATTTATCAGATTTTCATGTATGTGCCATTCCAACATACCGCGTGTCATATTTTTTACCTACACTTAGATTCATCTCTTTATACCGCCCTCAGTAACAACGGCAACCCAGACTCCACAGAAACGTCCTCTGAATCATGTCTTGTTAGAACTGAAGCAGGTAAGTCAGCCGGGTCGACTCTCTTCGTGTTCTAGTCTGAAATATTGTACCACGTTCACGAATCACAATCACGAATTTTTGTCCTGCCAACCATAACACATATACATACACGTATATAAATTTAAAAAAAAGTTTCAAATCTCCTATTTCTGAAGCTAAAGAGACGAGAATGTGTAAGGAAAATATAACGCTCGTTACATGGAATTAATATTTATATTGATGATCTAGCTCAGAAGATTTTCTACAGAAATCACTCTTTCAATTAAATAATATTATACAGAATTTTAATTTCAAAATATTAATAAGTAAAACGAAATT
Organism: Diploptera punctata; assembly: GCA_030220185.1. Lineage (NCBI taxonomy): Eukaryota > Metazoa > Arthropoda > Insecta > Blattodea > Blaberidae > Diploptera > Diploptera punctata. The sequence goes on from JASPKZ010007266.1 coordinate 635,728, forward strand.
CTTAGCTTTTAAGGGATCAGATACCGTAAGAGCTAAACTAATTCTGTAGGAGAAACCCAATGAACAAGTTAAACGTTTTAAATATCTGGGTTATGAAATCTCCTGTTTTAAAAATGAAGATCTTTTTAACAAAATCAATAAATTTAATTATATATGTGGCACAATTAAAATAATATTTAAAAACACAAAAGAAACAAAACTAAAATTTTATAAAGGAATGGTAGTCCCCTTAGTATTGTATGGTAGTGAATTTTGGGTTTTAACTAAAGGAGAAGAGATCATAGAAGCAGCTGAAATAAGATTTCTGAGAAGTGTGGCTGGCTATAAACTTCTAGATAAAAGAATAAGTGAAGATATTAGAAATGAGCTAAATAATTTCAAACTTTTGTATACAATAAAAGAATCTAGAAAAAAAGTGGAAAGAACATGTTCAAAGGATGAAAGATGAACGCATACCAAAAATTATATTTAATTACAAACCAAAAGGAGATAGGAATGTTGGTAGACTGAAAAAGAGATGGATTCAACTTTTTGAATGAGATTCTATGAGACCGGAACAAGCCACGTGGGTTTAATCCGTGATTTGTTCATGATGTTCATGGTGATGATGATTGATGCATTCAAATCTTCTCAAATAATTAGTCCCTTTCTTAATATGTTTTGGATATATCTATATTCTTTAGTGTTTAGTTTCTGATAGCCCTTCCATATTTTCATGACATACCGTGACCCCCAGATTCACTAACGATATAAACTCTGCCTTTAAGCGAAGAACATGGATATCAATTCTACTGTAAATATATTGAGATGTCTATTGCCTGGGGAAATTCTACCGACAGGACGGCATATCTAAACACTTGGACTAATTAACATCTAATTCACTTAACTGTGTGTACATATAGCTATTATTTTATACAGTTCCAACACCTAGCTACATGTTAATTCACTTTATGTAATGATACAAGTGTCAGTGGTGCCCACATGGAAGCCAATGGTTTGGATCAATTTGACTAACAAGGGAACCGTCAACTATTGCATGTCAAAACCTACCTTGAAATTTCTTCCAGAGAAGAGTTGTATGTACAAAGGCCGTGTCAAAATAATCTACCGTTTTTAACTGCAAGACACTAAGTCCAGCGCCAAATCTCTCATTTAAACTATAGGAAAGTACACAACGCCTGAATTGGCAGATTGGATAACCTTCATTACCTGCCACCCTCCCCGGGTCATACCTCATTTGACTAAGCTCTTACTCATGCAGGGAGACCATCTGCTCCGTATAGTAGGTTGATGTTATTGGATTATAGCTTCAATTGCTGTGCAGTGGAAAAAACCGGATCATGTTTTTTCGAAACTTCCTTGATACACCTCAAAGCTTCAGTGGGAAAAATTTCAAGGTAAGTTTAGGCATGCAATGGTTGACAATTCCGTTGTGAGGTATTTTTGTGTGAGATGTTTTAATGGCGATGGTCCAATATATAGGAAAGAAAAGTAAAAATGAAGAGAGAAAAAAATCGCAGTAAACATGAGTCCGGAAATTAACAGTTTTTACGATATAATTTTTTTTTGCTGGTTGAAGCTCAATGAATACTAAGTACTTCAGCAAAAGCAGACACACTTTTAGTTTATCAATTGCGAAATAAGCACAACATTTAAATCTAAAAAAAAAATTCTACAATAAAATTTAGAAAATTAGCTCGACGACGATGAAGTTACGAATCACTGCTCGCAATGTTTTTTGTTATTTTTTGAAAAGCTACAGACACAAACTAATATTAATAAAATTCATTGTTAAAACCGTTGAGGTGGAGAGTCATAAAATAAAATAAGTTAAAATATAGCTTCTTAGGTAAGATCCGTCGTCCTCAACTTATAAAATATGTATTCTTTATGCCTATAGGTCTTTCAGAACATCCGTTACATCTTCAGCAGGTCCTTCTTCGCTACAATATCTAGTATGATGGTTGATGCTGCTGGTCCTAATGTGGTGTTGTCTTACCTAAGAAGATATATTTTAACTTATTTTATTTTAAGACACAAACTATTTTTTAACAATGTAGTTTCTGAATTAAAAACGTACAGTATGAACTAATATACTGAATAATTACCAATATTTATGGTTGTTTCTGTTTTGAACTTAGGTTGCGATTGTCTTGTGATTCATAAATTGTCACTGCTTTTTATTGGAACTAGTACTTGGCGTTCAGCGAGTCCAACCAGCAAAAATTGACATTGCATGATATAAATTTAATTTCCGGACAATATTTTTATTGGAACTGTTTTACTTCTTTTCCTTGTTATTTCTTGTCCCTGAATGTTGGATAACCACTTTTGAAATAATCTGTATTCAGTTAATAATGTATTTAATAAAAATGAATATGTGTCTGTCCTTTATGCGGTACCATACCGTTCATCCGATTGTGATGGGACTTCTTGCAAAATGTTCAGGAGTTTCCTGGGAAGGGTTTAGGCTATAAGAGAGTTGTAATATTCAATGCATTCACCCCTAAAAATTATCCTTTGAAGAGAAAAAAACGTATTTTTCGGAACTTTTTTGGACGGTTAAGAGGCTTACACTGCCTAAACCATAACAAATACACCAAATTAATGTACACAGAATTGGATATTAAAAAAGTGTATAAAAAAAATCCGCGACAGCTTATGTCTATATTTTACGGATAACTCACAATAAACTTTTTTATCTTTTATATCATTGATGCCTATAGATCGGGGTGACTAGACTCGTAGGCAAGCGTAGCAGCGCACAGTGGACATTCTTTTACAGATAACTCTCAATAACCATTTTTGTCTTTCAGCTCACTTACCAAGAAGATCGGGTAAAGTACATTCCCGGGCAACGCCCGGTAATCAGCACGGGGTATCTAAAAATAATTACGATATAAATTTATAATTATTTTTTTCTTTTTACTTATTAAAAACACTCCTAGCGCGACTGATCTAGAAGGCCCTTGGCCTACCAGCCGGCTGCTGGCCTCACATCCACATGTGTTAATCACAGAGGTAGACGATCATCTAGCCAGTGTAGGGGTGAGCATGTCGGGTTCCCAGCCGTTGTAGCTGGTCTTCTCAACCTGGAGTCTCTACTTATTGTAGCTACCCAAATGCCTCACGATGCTGGGGGGTGGCACCGGTCCCATACTGACCGAAATTCCATGAGAAAATTTCTTCTTCCCTCATGGGGACTTGAACCAACGTAAGTCCCGTAGCTCTGCGCTAAGGCTTCTTTTCTTAACTACTCGGCTACGGCGCGGGACTTTTACTTATTCAACTAAACATAAAAAAAACATTAAATTTACTTAGGCATAGCAACGCACGCCGGGTATTAGGTAGTATTTCATATATATAATTCAGATTTTGAAGATGATCGTAGGCGGTTATTGTATTTGTTATTTATAGTAGTTTTAACTGCAGTGGTTAAATTGTGTTTCTTCTGAGTATTATACTGATGTCCACCGCTGTGGTCTCGAGGTAGCGTGCTGCCTTGTCACGCAGCGGGCCCGGGTTCGATCCCCGGTCGGGGCAGTTTTTCTGGGTGAGGTTTTTATCGGGGTTTTTCCTCACCTGTAAGACAAATGTCAGGAAAACTTTAAGGCCCAAACGGTCCCCGAAATAACATGGCCATCATCATCATCCTTATCATTATCATCATCATCATCACTATCATCCTTCACCGGTGTGGAAAGCAACGGGAAGCTACCACACCTACACAATTCCCTAGTAAAGCTGCAAGCATAGCATGAAAGTGCTGTGATTGCAGCGAAGGACCTGCCTTCGGGCAAATTACTACGGATGGATTCTTCTATGGAAGACGTAGCCTAAATGTATTGGCATTTTACTTGAAGCTGGAAAAAAAAAAGAAAAAAGAAAAACACATAAGCGCAAGTGAGAATCAAATACATGCTTACTGGGTGAAAGATCTCATTGTTACTCCTAGATCACAGCGTTGGTCATAACAAAGATATTAGTTTCTTTTATTAAATAAAACTATCAAAATTTTATGTGATTTTCTTAAATCATGTATTCTCATCAAGTAAACACCAAATCAAATGATTACAAAATAGTTTTCTGTGTACAACAGTATTATAATATGTAATGAGCCTTAAACATTTTCTGATGATTAATTGTGAATTTCATGTGAAGTGTGGATTGTGTGAGGGATTTAAAGTACTTTTATTTATTCAGTAGCTTAAAAGATTATAATGATGGGAAATTTGAACTCACCCATCAATAACTGCACTACAAAATGTGTAAAACTAATTGTGTCAGTCAACAATCTAGCAAAACTATTTGGAGTTCGATTTAACTTGTTTGTCAGATTATTTGACTGCTTTAAATTATTTCATTGTAAACCTCATTCTTGACATAACTCCACAACAAGTAGGCCAACGATGGAATAGGATATTCGATCATCATCATCATCATCGTCATCATCGTCATCATCATCATCATCATCATCATCATAGTACATTCACGAAATTAGCCCATTTGTTGACCTGGTTCGGCCTCAAGAGAAACACCATCCAAAAGTATTTTGACTGGACGTCCTGGTTTTCTTCTTCTTCCTGCAGGTTGATAGCTTAAACATTTGTTTGGGTATCCTGTGATCTTCCATTCGATGAACATGTTGCATCCATCTTGACTTGTAATCAGAAATTTTGTTTTCTAAAGGTTCCATGTGTAATTCTTCTAAGATGTCTTCACTTTTCTTTATCTAGTAGTGTGTCCCCTGCAATCCTCCGAAGGTATCTTATTTCAGCAGATCTAAGTCTCTGTATATCCTTCTGTTTCAATGTCCATTCTTCGCTACCATACAAAAGAGCTGGAAAAGCCATTGTTTTATACACTTTTAGTCTTGAATGTGGCTTGAATTTCCATGTTAATTCACTGATCTGGAAATCGTTAATTATACTATTTTCGTTCATCATTTACGAAATTGAGTTATGCTCCATCGTGTTGAAAGATGACTTGCAATTCATTGCCGTTTTTTTTTATTTAAACGCAAATGCTACAACCTGTGTTTTACCAAGGGGTATATCACGGGGTACCTATTTAGAGTTTTTGTTATACAATTATTGTTGTTATTATTGTAGTTGATGGAAGATCTTCGTGAGGAATTCTGCAACGTTGACTGTGTTGAAATGAATTCTCAGAATATTTGACGAGTAGCATTTTGTAGTGTAGCTGGTCGATCTCTGGAGAGCATGTTGCATTCAGTCATCAGATAGCGGGTCGTCTGCAGTAATTTTTCTGGGCAGTTGCAATAAGGTGAAGCAGTTTTGTTCATTCTGTATAGGTAAGATTCAAATAGTCCATGGTTGGCGAGAAATTATGGTATGTAGTTAGGTCATAGAGAAAGGGACAGTCTGTGAGGTATCACTTGGGGATGGAAATTTTGGTATGGGAGGCATAATTGGATTTGGTGTAAATTGAATTCCAGATTGTTTCGTAGTATCGTCGTCCATTTATATTAGTTCTATTTGAGTAATACGAATATTCTGTGGTCCATTCATGTAGCATATGCACTGGAGTTGATATCGGTTTAAACAGAAAATAATGTATTATGGATTATTCGGCAAGAACCATTGAGTTTTGAAAAACTTTTTGTTCAAACGTAAAATTTTCAAGCCCCAAATTTATACATTTTTCCCACTACGTAGAAAACAGCGCCATCCTAGAAGACGAAATTTTCTAAAAAAAAAACTCTTTCATCAAGTTTGTGTAACATGGTAACACAGTTGTCTTAGGAAGACCTCTTGATTGTTGAGAACGGCTTGCAAAGATTTCGGCTGACTGTGAACACAATACAGTCAGACTTTTTTTGGAATGTTGTTCTATGTTCTTGGCCATCATGTTGATTGTTTTCCTTTTTCATAATAGTGGTTTCAATCTGTTTGTATCATCGCCTGGCTATGGATTCATCTGTGTGAATTCTTTTTGTGCTCTTGCCTGAAATGTTATATCACAATCACGAATTTTTGTTCTCTCAGCCATAACACACACACCCACACATACGTACATACATCTTTTTATATGGTAAACGTATTAATGAACGCAAATAAAAAAAAACATATCTACTAAGATTTTTTAGTATCTAGACCGAATGAATTCTGTTTGAAGATTGATAGAATTTCATTGGACTTATTTTCGTATATAGGCCTGCAAGAAAATTATTAATTTAAAACAAATATTACAATATTACATTATGATGAAACAAGACAGAAAGTAAAAGAACACGTGATATCAATATTTTAAATTTGGTGAATTAATTAAAAGTACTTTCAATCCATTACATAAAACCTGTTTCAGTGATCTTATGAAACTCCAGCATTCAGTGTCTGAGATTCAGTATTTCGATCTTCCGTATTAAAACGTAGGCTGCATTAACAAAAGTATGGTAATTTATTGAACTGATTGACATTAAGAGTAGATAGAAGAGCTGTTTAAATCCATCAATACGTCAGCACCTTGATGTTTTATAAGAGGATCAATGAAATTAATCTGGACAGCACGTTATAATTATCAGCTGAGAGCACGCTCTTGCCTTCTAATTACTGATACATAATTATACATCAGCACAACTTTAATTATACCACTATCCTAAACACACACCATCTTATAATATCTGATAACCTTCATTACTAGGGCTAAGATTTTTATGTATAGCATTTGTTCTTTTTTTGGTAAGATTGATAATTATGTCCTTTATATATATATAATGTTGTAATAAAAACTAATTGAATTAAAGTATTTTG